>JAJIBD010022410.1:0-589865 GCA_021461705.1 Cryptotis parvus
GCTCATTGAGGTTTGTAGGGAGTACAAGATGCCGCTCTGTCTCACGTTCATTGATTTACAGAAAGCCTTTGATTCTGTGGAAACTGAAGCAGTCATCGAAGCCCTAGTCAAACAGGGTGTTCAAACCCAATACATCAAGATCCTTCGTGAGCTGTATTACAGATTCACCACCAGGATCTCACCATTCTACAAAGAAGTGATCATTGATGTCAAAAGAGGGGTTCGACAGGGTGATACCATCTCACCAAAACTCTTCAGTGCCACCCTCGAGAACATCATGAGACAATTAGAATGGGAAGGAATGGGAGTGAAGATAGATGGTCTGCAACTACACCACCTCCGCTTCGCTGATGACATCGTTCTAATAACACCAAACATTAGCCAAGCGGCACAAATGCTGGCTGACTTTGACCGAGAATGTGGAAAGGTAGGTCTACAGCTGAATCTGAAGAAAACTATGTTCATGAGAAATGAACTAGTTCCAGAGGCCCCATTCACTCTCAATGGAACAAACATCTCTGAATGCAGCAGTTATGTGTACCTAGGTCGAGAAGTCAACATGATGAACGACCTAAAACCTGACCTGCGCAGGAGGAAGAGAGCAGCATGGAATGCCTTCAAAGGCATCGAAGAAATAGCTAAAAAGGACAAAGAACCTCCGGCTCTGGGCACATCTCTTTGATTACACCGTTCTCCCTGCATTAACATACGCCTCAGAGACCTGGGCCCTACGAAAGCAGGATGAGAATGCTATTCGGGTCTCCCAGAGAGGCATCGAAAGAGCTATGCTTGGAATATCACGCCTCACTCAAGTGAGAGAAGGAATCCGGAGTTCTGACCTCTGTCGCTATTCCAGAATCGGGGACGCTGTCTCGTTTGCCAAGGCATCGAAAATCAGATGGGCTGGACATGTAATGCGATTTGGAGACACCACGGGATATCAAAAGATCACGTGGCCGCCCACCTACAAGATGGTCAGACTTCCTTGTTAAGACCCTGAAGGAACGGTTTGAGGCTCTTCATATTCCTGAATCAACCAGATGCCATTGGGCTACATTGGCACATGATAGGGTCCAATGGAAATGTTACTGGCACCCGCTCGAGCAAATCGATGAATAACGGGATTCAAGTGATCAAGTGAAGTGACCCTGTGTCAAAGATTAAAAGAAGGTAGGAAGGACTATGACAGAAGGAATGATTTTTGTTTTTTTGGCTTTTTGGATCATACCCAGCAATGCTCAGGGGGTTTCTCCTGGCTCTGCAGTAAGAAATTACTCCTGGTGGAGACTCACAGACATGGGACAGAGCTGCTACTGGCTCTCCCAGTGCCCAGCTGCTCACGAAGGCGTGCAGGAGAGATGGCGGGGTTCTAGCCCTGCCCCGCCACCCCAGCAGAGCCTTGCAACAAGCCAGACGACCCCCACCCCATGAGGGCCGCCATTTTCCACATCCGGTTTCCCTCTCGTCAGAACTCCACCCAGCAGACCAGCCTATAACAGCTTGGCTTGTGCGACTGCTGTTCATCAGTAAATGCTTTATTTAGAGATGACTACAAGAGTATGCCACCCTGCGGCAGTGCCTGGCAAGCTACCCGTGTCGTATTTGATATGCCAGAATACCAGTAATGATTAAACGATTATAGACCTCATTCCCATGACCTGACAGAATGGTTTGAGACTCTTTATGTCCCTGGAGCAAGCAGGTGCCCTTGGGCTCTACTTGCATGAGACAGGTCATATGGAGATGTTACTGGTGCCCGCTCGAGCCAATCGATGATTAACGGGAAGACAGTGATACAGTGATACAGTGGTGCTCAGTGACCATATGGGATGGCAGGATCAACCGGGATGGGACAGATGCAAGATAAACGCCCTCCCCACCAGACTATCCCTCTGGCCCCCAGGAGGAATGTTTTTATCTTTCATTCTGGCATAATGCAAATGAAATTCTGAGAGACAGAGAGAGAGAGAGAGAGAGAGAGAGAGAGAGAGAGAGAGAGGAGGGGAGAGAGAGAAAGAGTAAGAGCCGAGCGAGCAAGGGCTTCTCTAGATCGGAGAGCAAGTCCCTCATTACTTCCAGCAATTCCCACATTACTGTTGGAATGTGAAAGTCCACATCTCAAGATGGGAGATGCGGCAACATGTATGTCTTGGCCACTACATGTGCTGGACAGCAACACATGGGCACAGGCAGCTCCTGGGCAGCATTTGCAAGGACTTCCTTTGTTTGAGATGGCTTTTAGAGGGTTTCTCCCAAGCTGTCCTACTGATGTAGGTGGGCCCTAAGGATGGCTTATGTGAGGCGGGAAGGGAGAGAGATGGTCACTTTCTCCCCCAGCCGTCTCTGCCGCCCGGGACCCCTGGGCAGGCTTAGGACTGATTAAAGGCAAGTCAGTCCTAGGCCTTGCCCAGGGTCACCTCAGGGTTCTTGTCTTCTTAGCAGAAAAAGAATTTTCAGGGAGTGAACAAGCAGTAAAGTAAAACAGGTTTATTATGGAGGTTTTAAGAAGGGGAAGGAAGAAGGAAAGTGAGAGAGAGAGTACACATGTCAAGAGGGGAGAAGCAGGCGACACATGCTCAGGGTACCACATGTGCTCTCCCACGTGGGCTCAAGCATCACCTGGGCTCCAGGCAGCACATGCGGCGCTGTCCTTTGGTCAGGACGGCTTTTATAGATTTCTTCCCAAGCTACTTCCATATAGGGCTTCAACCTAGGTTAAAGTCTCCCCATTGCCAAGGGGAGATTTTGGGAGTGGTCTTCTTTAAAAATCTCCTTTTCTTGACCTCTTTTCCTGCTGGATCTTCTGTTCTGAAATGCATTCAGATTAAGGGCTGGGCAGAGAAAGGTTGATCCAGTGCCCTCAGGGTTTGTTGTTGGTTAATGGGTCTCATCAAGTCTTCATTTCAGTTTTTCCAAACAGGTGATTTTGGACAGCCTTAGGGTGGAACTTCATTGCCTTGGGGACCCCCTGTCTGCCTGCCTACATCACTACCTGGGCCTTTTCTCCTAGGTCCAGTGCTATGGTGGTCACCAAGCGGGTGAGTTGCAGTTGATGGTCTTCCCTGAAATCCTTTTCTGAGCAGTGAAATCCTTTTCTGAGCAGTTCTCTGGGAGAGGGATCAGGTGTTTGTTCTGTGCTCACCAAGTGGGAATTTTCAGCCATAGGGCCTGGAGGGTTCATCATGACCTAGGAATTGAAGGCCAGTCCCTCCCCCACTCCTGTTTCTGCCTGGGGCCAGCTTCCTTCAGCCCCACCCCTGAGTCCTTATTTGCATCTCAAAGGAATGTGTTCCTCTTGCCTTTGTTTAACTCAGGGTTAGACAAGTTCTTCCCTAATCTTATTATTTACTGAAAAACCTCATTGCAGACACACTCATTGCTCACCTATCTGCCTGCACCTAGCCTCCACATCAGAATGACCCAAAGTTCTTGGTTTCCCTTAGAGATCACTTTTGGTGCTGTATATCGGGTGTGTTGGACAGATGTATCATGCATCAGCCACTGTTTCCTTTGCCCTAAAATCCTCTGAGTTCTGCTATCCATCTCCTTTCCCATTGGGCATCAACTGATCTTTTCACTGACTCTATAACTTGCCTTTCCCAGCATGTCATGTAGTGGGAATCATACGATATTAAGGGTTGTGTTTTTCCACAGTGTCTTTTTCACATGGTAGTATGTGTATATTAAAAAATAAGATTGTCGTGAAATTAGGCATCAGCCTGTGTAAGGTATAAAGGCCTACAAAGGAGACCTGCAAAATGGATTCTTTTTATAGTCAGAAAGAGCAAAGAATAAGTTTATCAGCAAAGGACAGAGTTCAAGGCAAAGTCACCTTCCTTTGAGGCTGTGTGTGGGCCTGGGGCCTGGGGACAGGGTGGATCTTCTCTTGCATATCACATTACTTCCCAACTGCTGACCAGAAAATTCCAAAATGATTGGTTTAAAACTCTACTATAGGGACAGACTAAAGCTACTATTAATGTTACATATCAAGTCTTAATGGTCTGATATAAATCACTCCATTTGGGACCAATCGTTTCTATTTTAACTGAAGTTTCCAGAACATTTCTCTCTCTCTTTATGTCTCTGCTCTCTCTCTCTGACTCTTGCTCTCTCTGTGTTTCATATATAAATATACATGAGAGACATAAATGTCATATATATGCGACATATATATCTTTCATATATATTAAATTTATAAATAAATGATTCTGTACATTTTTAAGTTCTCATTATCACCTTTAGATGTCTCAAAATAAGCTGGCATTTTGGCTTGATAAGCTTGTTCATTTAAAAATGAAATGAAGATTATTCTATTGCCTCTAGGAATCAGAGTTCATTTATCCATTGACTAACAAAACTCTATCTTGGTTGCTTTCAAGCATTGACAATTATGAGTAAATCAGCTATAAACAACATGTATTTGCAGAGGAAATATTTGTAATTAATAGTACTGTTAAAATTCTAAAATCATTCCATCATAAGGAATTTTTTCCTGGGAAAGGAGGGTAGGTCAGGGGTTGGTTTGAAGACTGGTGCAGTCTCCAGGCAGGAAGACACAAAGGAGAACAAATTTCAGGCAGTACCAGACCTGCTGAGGTCACACAGTTTACACAGTCATTAACCTTAGTTCCAGCATTGTTTCTAGAAAACTGGAAACAATAAAGAATTAAGCTGTTTCACTATGTTTAATTTTAATGTCACTCTTTCCAAATCCATGCACTATGAAACCCTGTTTCCGGAAATTTAATATGTACTTTAAAAACACAGTCTCACGGCCACAATATGGTATATGTCCCCCATAAGTATAGAAATTTATTCTTGTATAATTAAATTTCTGAGAGAGCCTAAAAGTCCCATGTTTATTCTTATTTAACCTAATAGCTCCCGTTTTTTGTCTCTCAACATTTTAATTTTTAATAAAAGATGTAAATATCCGATCTTGAAACCCCACTTTAAGTAATAAAAGTGAATTTGCAGGCTGGAGTGATAGAAGAGCAGGTAGATAGTGATAGACGCTGGCTCCCTCAACTGACCTTGGCACCCCTTATTGTCCCCTATGCATGCAGAAGTGACCCTAGAGCAGAGCCACAAGGCCCCAAAACTAAAATAAACACCAAACAATCTCTCTCTCTCTTTCTCTCTCTCTCTCTCTCTCTCTCTCTCTCTCTCTCTCTCTCTCTCTCTCTCTCTCTCTCTCCGCCCTTTCTCTATCTCCCCTTTATTTCCACGGAAAGATAATTAATGTAGAGATTAAGGTCACTTTGCCTTGCTTGCAGCTGATACTGGTTTGATCCCTGATACTCACTTGGTCCCTCTGGACTGTGCCAGGAGGAAACCTCTGAACATAAAGCAAGAAATAACATCTCAGAACCACAAGATAAGATCCAAAGTCCATCCCATTAATGCCCCCAAAACCCATCCATTTCCAGTCAGGAAATTGTTCTTGAGGCCATGCATGGTCCCCTGAGCACCAAGATTATAATAACCCTCTGAGTATTACCAGGTAGGGTCCAAAAAAGCAGAGAACAAAAATGTTTGTCAGGAATTCTCATTAAAGTTCCTTTTATTTTAAGAATGATAATTTGGCAAGACCTAGATATTTTAGTAATCTTTTGTAATTATTTTATTATTGTCTATGGAAAACAGTTAAATTGTAATATTAAACTGTTTTGATATGATTCTAAAACTCCATCAATGTTTGATAGTTTCTTAAATTGTAAGAAATATTTTTATCAGCAGTATAGTAGAAGCTAGTAAAATCACTAGGCAATGGGATAATTTTATATTTTTTTTCCTTCTCCCAAAACAAAACAGCCCCCAAAAAAGCCTGTTATATAGAAGATTAGTATATTAGTACAGCAGAAGGTATTATTTCCCTTTATTTATTTGTTTGGGGGCCACACCCAGCAGCACTCAGGGGTTACTTCTGGTTCTGCTCTCAGTAGTTGGTCCTGATGGATCTCGGGGGGTCAAGATGGGGTACTAAGGATCAAGCCTGTGTCAGCTTTGTGCAAAGCAAATGTCCTGGGGCCAGAGCGATAGCCCAGCGGGTAGGGGCGTTTGCCTTGCACGCGCCCGGCCTGTGCCGGCCCGGGTTCGATCCCGGCATCCCATATGGTCCCCTGAGCACCGCCAGGAGTAATTCCTGAGTGCAGAGCCAGGAGAAACCCCTGAGCATTGCTGGGTGTGACCCAAAAAGCAAAAAAAAAAAAAAAAAAAAAAGCAAATGTCCTGCCTGTTGTACAATCGCTCCAACTCCTGCATGGGGTAAATTTTAGTAACCTGAACCATCAATGATGATTATCAATAAAGCATGAAAGGACCTTCCATGTAAATATGCCCAGTCACCCAACCTTGAATCTCTTATTTCCCCAGAAAGATTTTATGAGATCATGAGATATTAACACAGCCATTTATTTAGAAAGGGAATGAAAACTTAGTTTCAGCCTAGATTAAAAGGAAGTGTTTATTTAAGGAAAGATAAAGGGCAAAGACCTTCCCAGGACGATGGTCCCAGCTCCGGGAGTCCAAAGCAGAACACTTCAGCTGGGCTGATTTTATTCATTGTAGACTGAGGAATTTTTTCTAGTCTCTTTTCTTCTCCTCAAATGGGTGTTTCTGACTTGTCTGTCTTTGGCCTTTTGGCAGGTGAGGGGTTAGGGGTGAGCAGTCAATACCCAGCATTGTTCGTGGCTTCTGGTTCTGTACTCAGTGATCACTGCTAGCAGGGCTAAAGAGACTCTAATGATGCTGGGGATTGACCTGGGTCTGCGACCTGCAAGGCAAGCATCCTACCCCCTGTTCTGCTGGTCTCCCTCCAGAACCATATTTAGCTTTTTTATTTTCCCTGCTTTGTGGATCATACCTGGCAATGGTCAGGGGTTACTCCCTGGCTCTGCACTCAGGAATTACTCCTGACAGTGCTCAGGGGAACATATTGGGCACCCGGAGATTGAACCCGCCTCAGCTGCGTGCAGGGCAAACACCCTCCCAGCTGTGCTATGGCACCAGTCCCTAGCTATTTTTATGTGTTGTTCTGGTAATTACTGGTTAATTAATTACCAATAATTATTAAATAAATAATTTATGATGAATAATTAATTGGACCGATAAGCGGTCGGGCAACTACACACCACCTCCGCTTCGCTGATGACATCGTTCTAATAACAGCAAATATTGGCCAAGCGGCAAAAATGCTGGCTGACTTTGACTGAGAATGTGGAAAGATAGGTCTACAGTTGAATCTCAACAAAACTATGTTCATGAAAAATGAACTAGTTCCAGAGGTCCCACTCACTCTCAATGGAACAACATCTCTGAATGCAACAGTTATGTGTACCTAGGTCGAGAAGTCAACATGACGAACGACCTAAAACCTGAGTTAGCGCAGGAGGAAGAGAGCAGCATGGAATGCCTTCAAAAGCATCGAAGAAATAGCTAAAAAGACAAAGAACCTCCAGCTCCGGGCACATCTCTTCGACGCCACCATTGTCCCTGCATTAATATATGCCTCAGAGACCTGGGCCCCTACGAAAGCAGGATGAGAACACTATTTGGGTCTCCCAAAGAGGAATCGAAAAGAACTATGCTGGGAATATCACGCCTCACTCAAGTGAAAGAAGAAATTCGGAGTTCTGACCTCCGTCGCTGTTCCAGAGTCAGGGACCCTGTCTCTTTTTGCCAAGGTATCGAAAATCAGATGGGCTGGACATGTAATGCAATTTGGAGATGACCGCTGAACTAGAGCCATTACCGACTGGATCCCACGGATGTCAAAAGATCACGTGGCTGCCCACCTACAAGATGGTCAGACTTCGTCAAGACCCTGAAGGAATGGTTTGAGGCTCTTCATATTCCTGAAGCAACCAGATGCCATTGGGCTACACTGGCACATGATAAGGTCAAATGGGAATGTTACTGGTGCCCGCTTGAGCAAATCAATGAATAACGGGATGTCAAGTGATCAAGTGATCAAATTCTGGTAGTTATAAGCTGCCCTGATGCCAGAGGACATTGTATTAAAGTATAATGAATGTCTGATGAACTAGAGTTCATTCAACAGTCACTAGGAAGTGACCAACACTTTGTCCTGTGTCTGAAACAAATATTGCAAAGGAGTATAAAACTTTAATCAAATTTATCTTCACCATAAATTTGGCCAGACATTCTGTTTAAACTCTAGTGAAATCTGTTCATATGTAAACTTTTTCTAGAGATTTTCCAAGTCCCCAAATCTCTAAATTTTTGTGATAGATTTTAACAATCCACAGTCGTTTTACCTTTTTTGTGATGCTAAGGATCACCTCCAGAGTGGCAGACAATGCAGGGCTTGAGTTCTGCTCCCGGGCTACATCCTGCTCCTGTGGTTCATTTATTACCTTTAATGCCATGTTTCTTTCAAGGTGAACCATATACTATAAAAACACACAAAGAAAGGGAAAAGAAGGAAGGAAGGAAAAGGAAGGAAGGAAGGAAGGAAGGAAGGAAGGAAGGAAGGAAGGAAGGAAGGAAGGAAGGAAGAAGGAAAGGAAGGAAGGAAGGAAGGAAGGAAGGAAGGAAGGAAAGGAGAAAGAAGGAAGAAGAAGGAAGAAAGGAAGGAAGGAAAAGAAGAAGAAAAAGAAAGGAAGGAAAAGGAAGGAAAGGAAGAAAGAGAGAAAGGAAAGGAAAAGGAAGGAAGAGGAAGAGAAAGGAAGGAAGGAAGGAAGGAAAGGAAGGAAAAGGAAGGAAAAAGGAGGGGAAGGAGGAAAGGAAAAGGAAAAAGAGAAGAGGAAGGAAGGAAAGGAGAGGAGAAAAGGAAAGGAGGAAAGGGGAAGGAAGGAAGGAAGGAAGGGGAAAGGAAGAAAGGAAGAAGGAAAGGAAGGAGGAAAGGGAAGGAAGGAAGAGAGAAAAGGAAAGGAAGGAAAGAAGGAAAAGGAAGGAGGGAAGGAAGGAAGGAAGGAGGGAAGGAAAAGGAAAGAAGGAAGAGGAAGGGAAAGAAAAGGAAAGGAAGAAAGGAAGGAGAAAAGGAAGGAAGAGGAAGGAAGGAAGGAAGGAAAGGGGAAGGAAGAAGGAAGGAAAAAGGAAGGAAAGGAAGGAAGGAGAAGGAAGGAAGGAAGGAAGAGGAAAGGAAGGAAGGAGAGAAGGAAGGAAAAGGAAGGAAAAGGGAAGAGGAAGAGGAGGGAAAGGAAGGAAGGAAGGAAAGGAAAGAAGGAAAGGAAGGAAGAGAAAGAAAGGAAGGAAGGAAGGAAGGAGAAAAGGAAGGAAGGAAGAAGGAAAAGGAAGGAAGGAAAAGGAGAAGGGGAAGGAAAGGAAAAAGGAGAAGGAAGGAAGGAAGGAAAGAAAGAAAAGGAAGGAAGGAGAGAAAAGGAAGGAAGGAGAGAGAGAAAGGAAGGAGGGAAGGAAGGAAAAGGAAGGAAGGAAAGAAGGAAAAAGAAAGGAAGAAGGAAGGAAGGAAGGAAGGAAGGAAGGGAAGAGGGAGGGGGAAGGAAGAAAGAAGAGAGGGAAGTAGGCAAGGAAGAGGAAGAAGAAGGAAGGGAGGAAGGAACACAGAAAGGAAGGAAGAAGGGTGGGAAGGAGAAAAAGGAAGGGAGGAAGGAAGAAAGGAGGAAAGGGAAGGAAGGAAAAAAGAAGGAAAGATGGAAGAAGGGAGGGAAGGAGAGACAGAAGGAAGGAAGGAGGAAGGATGGGAGGGAGTAAGGAAAGGAAATAGTAAGGAAGGGAGGAAGGAAGAGAGATTATAAAGTCAGGGCTCAGCTTTCTACATAAATGACAGCCCATATAAGGTATGACTGATAAGAAAATCAGAATTCTTAATAATGCATTCTAAAAAACTGAATGTTTTTTTAATTAAAAAACTTTTCCCCTGTCTTTTAATTTAAATAAATTAAATGAGCAACAGCAATATACCTAGGATTTATAACCCCAGGGATGGAAGATAGAGAGGGCTTTTATAAAAGACTAATAACTATCATATTGGTTCATAGATGTACTAGATATATAAGAAAAAATCTTGTTCAGAAATAGAAAGGGGCGTATTTGGAAATTCACTGAATTTTCTACACATTGTATCTGTTGCCTAAAACTACTTTTTTCTTATTTTATCGAGGTTGTCATAACAAACTGCCATAATCTGGGTGACTTAAACAGAATAATGTTTCTTCACAGTTCTGGAAACTGGGAAATCCAAGATCAAGGTGTCGGAAATACAGATTTTATTTTCATTTCTTTTCCTGGCTTGTAAGGGTTGTTATTTTCCCTGTACATGCATCTTTTCTGTATTGGGTTGAGATTTTTTTGGGTCGGTGGAGCAGGAGTTGGTGGGCGGTGGGCATGTGAGAAAGAAAAGACAGAGACACTGAGAGAGAGAGAGAGAAAGAAACAAGCTTGCAACTATCGCATTATCAGAAAGGCTCTATTTCCTAGAACTTATCTAACTCTAATTATTTCCAAAGACATTTCCAAATGTCATCATATAGGGAGTAATAGCTTCAAAATATAAACTTGAAGCAAGAAGTTTCATGTAGTCCATATTATAATAATCACTGTTATAGTCAATTAAATACATAATTTTTAAAAATGTGACATTTGTGCCAGAGAGATAATGTGACTGAGCCCTGTTCCATCTCTGGATCTGGATGTGCTCACCTGCATTTCAGCAAGAGACACAACAGAGCACAGAGCCAGGGAGCAAGCCCTGAGCACTGCTGGGATGCACCTCACCAAAAATAAAGCAACAGTGCTAAGGAATAATAAAAGGCTTGCTGCTCGAGGTCAGCGCCATTTTAGTCCCCAGAGCTACACTTCAGAATGAACCAGGAGTAGCCTCTGGGGGCAAACCTACCTCTGGTCATCTCTGTCGAGGGCCCTGGCCAGCAGCTCTTGCCTGACTTCATCCCTGCCAAGAGAGAGAGGGAAGGACTTGGGAGAAGCTTCTGCCTTGCCGCTGCTGAGGAAGGGGAGAAAGACACCAACGCAGTGGGGGTTCTGGAGAGCAGTTCCCGGTTCCTGAGAAGAGCTTAGGCCTTTTACACAAATTTTTCTGGGTCGAGGGAATACAAGCACAAGTAACATCCTGAGCCATTTCAGCAAAGTATTCAGAAGGTCAGGCACATCCTGTCCTGGAACAGGTGTTTCTCTCTCCTGGGTGTAAACACTTGGGCTTTCGGATGCTTCATTACCTTGGAAAGGGAGCCCACTTCTGGGTCCCGCCCTAGGGCTTTATGGCGGGAAAGAGCCAGGCCCTAAGACTAGACACTTTGTGCCCCAAATCTCTTCCTCTATTTGTTTAATCTATATGGCTTGGTGGTGTCAGCGTTAAATGCAAAAATAAACAATAGCAGTGATGCTTTAATGGACTATTCCATGGTATTATAGAATACAGAGGAGCAACATTTAGAGATTTAGTAGATCTTGGGGAACAAATGATTCTCTGTATTAATAATAGTCTCAGGGACAATTGTTGACAAGGGGAAGACAACTTACCACTTTGTAGAGCTAAACAAACACTGACCTTAGTATAACTAAACATGTGGGGAATCTGGGATTTATTGGCAGCTGGAAAGTGTGTGAAGGCTTTGGGAATCCTTTAAATGGTGGAGCAAGTGGTAAAACAAAATGGAAATGGGAAATGATCATGAGCAAAAGTGAGACATTGAAGAAATAGTGGGGGAGTGATTTAATAAGGAATAAGACCAGTTGGTATGGGTGGGAATGAAAGCCTGAGGAATTGGAGCAGGGACATTCATTACTTTTTGTTTGTTTTGGGGCCACATTTCATGGTGCTCCCGGACTACTCATGGCTCTGCACCTAGGGGTCCCTCCTGGTGGGTTTCAGGGAATCAGGCGAGATGTGTGGAGTCGAACCTACACTGGCCACATGCAAGGCACATCCCCTACCCGCTGTCCTATAGTCTGGCTCAGCCGTTCATTTTAAGGTCTTACTACAAAATAAGAGTGCACATCAGGTTACCTGATGGGGTGCGGGGTTTTCTTTTACTTTGTTTTGTCAGATGAGGCCACTGTAATCCCAACCGGAATTATTTCTAGTGTTTTTGGCCAACAATTGATATTTTACATCTTTGATTGACCTACCTATCACTTCATTACTTGGTCAATGTAGATTAAGAAGATATTCTTAGCTGGCTAAAAGCATTAATGTATAAAGTCCTATGACTTATTTTAAGTCTTGTAGATAGATGGTATTGTTTTATGTGCATCATACTACTTATTTAATGAAGGAAGCTAAAATGGTCTGGTGTAATATGATTTTCTTAATGTGCTCCAGTGCCTGAAGGCTCTTAATGATTTGTTTCGATGCCATCTCCATAATTGAAATTAAAGTTAGCGTTCTAAATTATTGCTGTCCTTCTCTTTTCTCTGTCTTTCTTTTTTGTTCTATCGTTCATTTTTAATTTCTAAAAAATCTCACTAGAAAAGTCTGATTCACATGGTTTTTACTAGCCAAGAACTCATCAATAACAAGTACATATTCCAAAAAGGATTTTTGAAAAACCTGTGTTTGTTTGTAAAAGAATCTCCTAATATTCTTTGCTGTTTATTTCAGTTTATTCTCGTCTCGTGGCTATCTCTGATGTAGTTATCGGAATTCATTGGTTTTCTTCACAGATGCTTTCCTGCTAATATCCCATCTCTGACCAACCAAATGACAGGGACTGTTTCCGTTTTCTCTTCTTCCGGAGTTGTCCTCATCGCTCTACCTGACACTTAACGTCTATTGCAGATTTTTCTCGGTGATTTCCTATGGTCTCCCTATGCAATTTTATTTTTCATTTCAAGACCCTTCATTGTAATTCTTCTTGCCTAAAATTCCTTGTTGTCTTCTAAGAGAGTTTAGATGGACTCATTCAGACTCAGAAAGCTTCAAAGGAATATCTGGGATCATCATGACTTTATAAAATCAACCTTGAGGGTGTTTTATTATATGGTAATCACTTTATCAGTTGATAATTGTATTAAAATATGAAGGCAGTGTTTAAATACAATATGTCTACTGTTAGCACAGATTTCATATAAAAGTGACGGAAGTAACAGTGCTTATGTCTGATGTTTTTTAAAAACAAACACAAATTTGTGGGAGAAGACGTTTTAATTCGACTGTAAAATAAACTATGGTCTATTCAGCCCTGGAACAAAAGAATCCTCTCTGCACTCAAGACCTTTCTGGAGTATTAATGAGCTTAGGCTATACTTGGAGGGAAATATACATGAAATATTTTCTGTCTTAACTCACAGAATGAGTTTGAGAAAGTCTTCCTTCCTCATGCCTAGCAGAACTGTGTACCCCAGAGTTTCCAAGCATTCTTCGCCTGAGCAGGTTATAAATATGAGGAATTGAAAGGCATCCCTAGACTTCCATAGTGCTTTTCTCAGTGATGGCATATCCAGGACTAAACCAGGCAACCTACATGGCAGTGTCCTCACAATGTCAGGTATTGTGCCAATTATCTTGCTAACATGACTCCCAGGGGCTCCTGAATAGTTCTAGTGTTTGAAACTCAGAGACAGAATTTAAGATAAGGAAAACACTATTTACATGTTATTTAATGATATAAAATATTTTATCAACATATCAATATATAACACTTTAATAGATTTGAAAGAGAAAAAAGCAACACAAATCTAAATGTGTATCCTAATCTTGTGGGGGAATACAGCCTCATATAAGAATCGGAAAATGAGGCGATGAGCAAGTAAAGTCATTACTAATTATATTTATAATGTAAAACCTTGCTAATATATATAGGAATAAGTATAGAGACTTATGCCAGCAAAGTTCCTAAGCATGTGGCTGATGTGCTGCCTCCTCATACTATTGTCTTCACACTTCTAATTCTTCCTGAAAAAACTTTCCCAGCATATTACATCAATGGTATTCATTATGTAAGATCTTAAATCTTTCTGTAGGATCTTCAAATAGAAGCAGCTACTGAGAAAGATGTATCATTCAGTGCTTTAGTTTGTTTTAACCTGTGTGCTTTCATCAGCTGTTAGTGTTTCAGGGGTAGCGTTTATGTATTTTTTATGCCACCATGCATAATTTCCACCACTATCCTTACAAATTTTGTGTATTATTATTCCTTGTTGCCCCTTTACCCTGATGTATGATGCTATTAGTATTCTGTTTTCTAAAACAGATAATGCTGATTAATTATAACTGGCTACTGCCTGTGTCCATTTTCCTGCCATAGAACTCTGAAAAGCGTATTTCCTTTGATGCTGCTTTTAGAGAATTTACAGCTTATTTAAGACTATTTTGTATCCTTTTTGGTTTCTTCTTTATTAGTAAGAATATATTTATATCAAAAACATGAATCTGCCTGGGAATGCAAGTAATAGGTAATCCTGCATAGCATTGGTTCACCAATTTTAAACTGTAAATATTTTGTGAACATGTGATATTTTCTTTATTTCTCATGTGAAGTCATATTTTACAGGATATAATAATACTTATTTTCTGAATACTGTTATAAATCTTCCTTAATGTGCTGAAATCAGTAAATGGACAAATGCAGCAGACTCATTCCCTTTTGCACAATTGGAATAAAACTTTTCTATCTTCAATTAATGAGATTTCTGAGAATTCAAGGAGGTCAGTGTTTAAAAGCTCACCGTTTACATAATTTTGAATCTTTCTTAGCACGTGAAACTAAGATAAGTTAAATGTTTGTTGAGAAAATCTTATTACTTTTCCAGATTGGTTTTACAATAAGTAAATATATCTTTAAATAAGCCTTTGGGTTCTACTAGCATGAGACAGTACATATGGAGATATTACTGGTGCCCGCTCTAGCAAATAGATGATGAACGGGAAGATAGTGATCTAGTGATAAGAAATGTGCAGCTTATTGAGATTATACCTATGTTTTTATTTGAAGAGAGTAGGAAAATACTCTATCGCTAATATATTGGAAAAATCATTTATCTGTCATTGACTCACTCAGAGTTCACAGTTAATAGTTAAAAATCAATATATGCGGCCCACGGGCCAGCACCAGGGCCTCACAGAGCGGCTGGGGAGGCTGGCGCTCGGCTGGCGCCGGGCCTAGCTGACCATGGAACCCCAAGGAGGGCAGATGGGTTTTGGGAGTGGGCCCGTCGCCTCTGAGGGGTCCCGGAAGCAGCCGGATGAGACTTCGCCCCATCACACTAGCCACCATTTTTGCTGTCCGGACACTGCAAAACGGCCTCAGACCAGATCAACAGAGCAAAGCCAGTTCGAGGCCCAGGTCGCGCGGCACTGGTCCACTAAAATAGTGAAACAGTAATGTCTTTTAATGCACTGCAGTCAACGAAGAGCAGGAAAGTTTGTTGGGAAGGAGATATAAAGAGGAAAGAAATGACATACAGAACCCGCCAAGTGGTTGAGGTGCGGGAGGGGGAGGGAGGTGGGGACATTGGTGATGGGAGATGGGTTTGGGCAGAGGGTGCGTGTTGGAACACTGTGGAACAAAGGCTCTACATGAGCATCTTTCAATTAAAAAAAAAGGTGGAATCTTCCACAAACATGTGGGAATCAGTGGTTAGGTAAGACAGAGAAGGGAACAGTGTGCTAATATTTGTCAAAAATGATAATACCAGTCTAGGAACTGAGCATTGAATATAGGAAAAAAGATATACATGATGATCTCTGAATGTATGTATTGCAATCCACAATGTGTAAGAGAAGAGAAAAAAGAGAGAGAGAGAAGAGATAAAGAATTTGCCATAGAGGCGGGCTGGGGGAGGGGGAGGGTAGTGGGGACATTGGTGTTGGGAAGTGGGTGCTGGTGGAGGGATGGGTGCTGGAACACTATGTGACGGAAACCTAAACATGAACATCTTTGTAATTGTATATCGCATGGCGGTGTAATAAAATATTAAAAAAAAAATAAAAATCAATATATGCCATCATTAAGAGTCTGGCCTTGAATTCAAATTACATTTAAGCCTGACTCGTGCCATCTATAGACTTACGATATGTAAACTTTTGTTTTGCATGAAAACTTCTTAACTTTTATTAACTTCAGTGTACACTTTTGTAAAATACAAATATAAATATCTATTAGCTAACTTAGTTTGGGAGCTATTTATCCGATCAATATGAGTTTCCAGTAGACCCAGAGTCTGTCCAATATAGAAAGTAGAAATTTTCCTATAAGTTTTATAGAAATTTATTATTAAATGGAGGAAAACAGAGCACATATATGTATATAAGTATATATTTACACATGTTTTATTTATATATGCTTATATATGTATCATATATTTATGTATGTAGTAAATAGATATAGTGTGAATTTATAGAAAGCTGCTAATTTTAGGTGCTAAATGGATATGAGATGTTGTCTAAATGAGAAATGGACTTATCTTTAAAAAGTATTTGAGAATAAACATTCAAAGCAAATGAAATATTTCAGACATAAGATTAAGCTGAATGTATTTGGTCTAAAGAAATATTCCACTGGGTCTCGAATTTATTGTCTAAGGGGATATGACAGGACAAAGTAAAAGAAGCGCATGGAAGTGAGATAAATGGATTATATAATCTAAGCGAAAGGGAAGCTGTTGGGAGGCTTTGTTAAATTTATTTATAAAACATATCCTTAATGAACAAGTAGATGCTTAGATTTAATTGTGATTTTTGTCAAACTCTGCACCGCCACCTGCAGCCTAAAATTCTATGTTTGGTCTTAACAACTGAAATTTCTTCAGGAAATTATCTCCTCTTTGATGTATATCCTTTTTTTGTGCCCTGGTCTTTCTCCATCCCAAAACTTACTCTGGAATAAATTGAGCAGATACTTCCTATGTGCTATTTGAGTATTAACATACATGCTTAATTTATGTAATAATATATGTATTAACATACATATATTATATGTCTGATAATGACATTGAAATGTTTCATGCTTGTTTATGTTAAATAGATATTTCCCGTACTTTCTGCTCCTTAGTTCTATTTATACCTGTTACTTCTTTAAAAATCTGCTTTTTTCCATCCTTTTCATAATGAGAAGTCCTAACATAGTTCCAATGCATTCTCTTTCACTAGAAACAGTTTTTCTTCCTTTTTGAACAGAACTTGAAATTAAATAATATAAAAGTGTCTGTTTGGAGTAGACATTCAGGAACTCCTGTGAGTAAGCTAGAACTCAGAAACTACTCTGATCTTCAGTAACTCTTGTGAGGTAAGCTAGAACTCAGAAACTACTCTGATCTTCAGTAACTATTGTGAGTAAGCTAGAACTCAGAAACTACTCTGATCTTCAGTAACTATTGTGAGTAAGCTAGAACTCAGAAACTACTCTGATCTT
Source organism: Cryptotis parvus (assembly GCA_021461705.1). NCBI lineage: Eukaryota > Metazoa > Chordata > Mammalia > Eulipotyphla > Soricidae > Cryptotis > Cryptotis parvus. The sequence continues at coordinate 17,295 of JAJIBD010022410.1, forward strand.
CAGTAACTCTTGTGAGTAAGCTAGAACTCAGAAACAACTCTGATCTTCAGTAACTATTGTGAGTAAGCTAGAACTCAGAAACTACTCTGATCTTCAGTAACTATTGTGAGTAAGCTAGAACTCAGAAACTACTCTGATCTTCAGTAACTCTTGTGAGTAAGCTAGAACTCAGAAACTACTCTGATCTTCAGTAACTATTGTGAGTAAGCTAGAACTCAGAAACTACTCTGATCTTCAGTAACTCTTGTGAGTAAGCTAGAACTCAGAAACTACTCTGATCTTCAGTAACTATTGTGAATAAGCTAGAACTCAGAAACTACTCTGATCTTCAGTAACTCTTGTGAGTAAGCTAGAACTCAGAAACTACTCTGATCTTCAGTAACTCTTGTGAGTAAGCTAGAACTCAGAAACTACTCTGATCTTCAGTAACTATTGTGAGTAAGCTAGAACTCAGAAACTACTCTGATCTTCAGTAACTATTGTGAGTAAGCTAGAACTCAGAAACTACTCTGATCTTCAGTAACTCTTGTGAGTAAGCTAGAACTCAGAAACTACTCTGATCTTCAGTAACTATTGTGAGTAAGCTAGAACTCAGAAACTACTCTGATCTTCAGTAACTATTGTGAGTAAGCTAGAACTCAGAAACTACTCTGATCTTCAGTAACTCTTTTTTTTTTTTTTTTTGCTTTTTGGGTCACACCCAGCAATGCTCAGGGGTTTCTCCTGGCTCTGCACTCAGGAGTCACTCCTGGCGGTGCTTGGGGGACCATATGGGATGCCGGGGATCGAACCCAGGCCAGCACAGGCTGGCGGCGTGCAAGGCAAGCGCCCTACCCGCTGGGCTATCTCTCCGGCCGGCCCCATCTTCAGTAACTCTTGTGAGTAAGCTAGAACTCAGAAACTACTCTGATCTTCAGTAACTATTGTGAGTAAGCTAGAACTCAGAAACTACTCTGATCTTCAGTAACTATTGTGAATAAGTTAGAACTCAGAAACTACTCTGATCTTCAGTAACTATTGTGAGTAAGCTAGAACTCAGAAACTACTCTGATCTTCAGTAACTCTTGTGAGTAAGCTAGAACTCAGAAACTACTCTACTCTGATCTTCAGTAACTATTGTGAGTAAGCTAGAACTCAGAAACTACTCTGATCTTCAGTAACTCTTGTGAGTAAGCTAGAACTCAGAAACTACTCTGATCTTCAGTAACTATTGTGAGTAAGCTAGAACTCAGAAACTACTCTGATCTTCAGTAACTCTTGTGAGTAAGCTAGAACTCAGAAACTACTCTGATCTTCAGTAACTATTGTGAGTAAGCTAGAACTCAGAAACTACTCTACTCTGATCTTCAGTAACTATTGTGAGTAAGCTAGAACTCAGAAACTACTCTGATCTTCAGTAACTATTGTGAGTAAGCTAGAACTCAGAAACTACTCTGATCTTCAGTAACTATTGTGAATAAGTTAGAACTCAGAAACTACTCTGATCTTCAGTAACTCTTGTGAGTAAGCTAGATCTCAGAAACTACTCTGATCTTCAGTAACTATTGTGAGTAAGCTAGAACTCAGAAACTACTCTGATCTTCAGTAACTATTGTGAGTAAGCTAGAACTCAGAAACTACTCTGATCTTCAGTAACTATTGTGAATAAGTTAGAACTCAGAAACTACTCTGATCTTCAGTAACTATTGTGAGTAAGCTAGAACTCAGACTCCCAAACTTTTAATAAAAATCAATTTGGATTTTGAATATCTTTTAGATAGTTTCTATTCGCCTATAAGTAGTTTTCTTTATACATATTAGACCTTTGAACTCAAATTATCTTTATAAATTACTGTGGCAACTTGATTGCCAAAAATGTTTTCCTTATCAGGCAGCTTCCAGACTACTCGAATATTAATATCAGTAGGCAGTTTACTTGGGTATTTACTAAGACTACATATAAACAGACAAATGGAGTAGTTCATTTTCAACACTTTGAGAAATATTGCTGTACTGAGAGTGCTTTCATTTGAGTGGGAGAAAGGTGTTAATGAATAGAAATACAAAATTTTTAGTATTTAAAATTGTTTTAGACTAACAAAAATTAAAGTACCCTAAACTCATTCATCCTTTAAAAATGTGGTTGAATGAGTTGATTTTTCCCATGGAATTGAGCTTCAGCACAAAGTACATGTCAGTATTCATGCCGTCCATCATCGCTGGCTACTATTGTATGCTGTGAGAATCTGTTTACTACTTGAAGATAACTAAAAGCGTTCCCTGAGTTTCAATATCCTGCTATGATGAAACAGGGTTTTTAATAAGAAAGAAACAGAAGGGGGACAGATGTGAGAAGGGCTTGGCAGGTAAACAAACCCTATTCTCTGTCTAGATTGGGAGTCCTCCATGAATTGCATCTTTGAGAAGAGATCATTTGAAGTGAAGAGAGCTGCCTTCCCGGAAAGAGTGATCTGCCGCTCTCGTTAAACTCTGTAATGAAGCAATCAGTTGGACCTTTCTCTTATTGTGCCCTGAGCCTTCCCCAGCCCATTTCTAAAACTTGCCCAGAGGCAGTAGCAGAAGATGTTTTTGCCAACTCATATGCTGTACTACCTGTATTCCTCCAACGTCCAAAACCAGCACAAAATTCCAGAAATGTCCATGTACCTGCTAATTCCAATTCTGTATATTAACACCAGCTCCATTTGAGTGTGTGAGGGTGCACAGGTGTCTAATTACTGTTTTAAGGCAAGATTGGCAGGCATAATTAGAGTTCTTAATATGTTTTAAGTAGTTTAGTTATATAATATTCTAGTAGGGCGAGGAGAACCAGGTTCTACATTGAGCTCTCATACTAATGAGATATGTGAACTCCAGCAAATTGCTCACTTACACTGGCTCCTTCTTTATATCTATAGATAGAATGTGAGACCTTTGAGAATTAATGGTATCGTTAAAAACACTGTTGTTTTTAATGAAAATTTGACCATGATGCAATTTTTCTTGAGTATAGAAAATGCTGTTTACAGTAAAATATTGGTATATTTAAAGTTCCAAGAAGTAATGTTAAAATCAGGAAAATGAGGGGCCAGAGCGATAGCACAGTGGGTAAACGCATTTGCCTTGCACGCGCCCGACCCAGGTTTGATCCCCAGCATTCCATATGGTCCCCCGAGTACCGCCAGGAGTAATTCCTGAGCGAAGAGCCAGGAGCAACCCCTGAGCATTGCTGGGTGTGACCCAAAAAGCAAAAAAAAAAAAAAAATCAGGAAAATGAATTAAAATAAGGAAACATAAAGAAGAAGGCTTGCAATCATGAGATTCTTAGGAAATGTGGTGTATATTCACTTGTATCACTTGTCTTCCCGTTTTTCATTGATTTGCTCCAGCGGGAACCAGTAACGTCTCCATATGTCCTGTTGCATGCTAGTGTAGCCCAAGAGCATCTGCTCGCTCCAGGAATATGAAGAGCCTCAGACCATCCCTCAAGTCGTGGGAATGAGGTCTATAATTGTTACTGGTTCTGGCATACCAAATACGACATGGGTAGCTTGCCAGGCTCTGCCATGCAGGTCTATTATCATGATATTATCTCAGTGTATTATCATCATATTAATAAAGCTTTTTCAAATCTTAAAACTTTAGTATATCAAGATTCAAGGTGACAGTGATCCATTAATGCATTTTGTAATCGGGTTTATTACAGTATATTTTTGTTCATAGTAAAATGTATTCCTTTTTAGAGTCCAGTCTATGAATTTTGACAAATCTGTACAGTAGTCTGACCAGAACTACAGCAAACATAAAATACTTTGTCATTCAAAAAGTCACTTCAGGCTTCCTTGAGTCAGTTCCTTCGTTTCCTCTATACCCCTGGTCTTTTCTTCTCTCCATAATTCTATAAATGGAATTGTGCAATGTGTAGCATTTTTGGAACAATAAATAATCAGCGACATATTCATATTGTACTGCCACAGTCTGATCCTTGGAAATGTGTGTACTTTACAACCATGGTAAAATATCTTTGCGACAATGATTAAGCTTATAACCTTTGAGGCGAACAAATGATTCGGTGCTCCCTGGGTAAGTCACTGTACTCATGGACATTCTTAAAAGTAGACGTCTGTTTCCGACGTTAGCATCTAGAAAGAGAAATGAGGTGGAAGGAAAAACTATCACTGACGGCTTTGAGAATGAAGGAGGAGTGCTAGTCAAGGAACAGAGTAGCCATATTTGTTAGTTTGGACGTGTACACCTTTTCTATTACTAAACTTTATATCGCCGTGAGATAGATAGTTAAAAAGAACAGAGTAGCCATATTTATTAGTTTGGACGTGTACACCTTTCCTATTACTAAACTTTATATCGCCGTGAGATAGTTACAAAGAACAGAGTAGCCATATTTATTAGTTTGGACGTGTACACCTTTTCCTATTACTAAACTTTTATATCGCCGTGAGGTAGATAGTTACAAAGAACAGAGTAGCCATATTTATTAGTTTGAACGTGTATACCTTTTCCTATTACTAAATTTTATATCACCATGAGATAAATAGTTACAAAGAACAGAGTAGCCATATTTATTAGTTTGAACGTGTACACCTTTTCCTATTACTAAACTTTATATCGCCGTGAGATAGATAGTTACAAAGAACAGAGTAGCCATATTTATTAGTTTGAACGTGTACACCTTTTCCTATTACTAAACTTTATATCACCGTGAGATAGATAGTTATAAAGAACAGAGTAGCCATATTTATTAGTTTGGACGTGTATACCTTTTCCTATTACTAAACTTTATATCGCCGTGAGATAGATAGTTACAAAGAACAGAGTAGCCATATTTATTAGTTTGAACGTGTACACCTTTCCTATTACTAAACTTTATATCGCCGTGAGATAGATAGTTACAAAGAACAGAGTAGCCATATTTATTAGTTTGAACGTGTATACCTTTTCCTATTACTAAATTTTTATATCACCGTGAGATAAATAGTTACAAAGAACAGAGTAGCCATATTTATTAGTTTGAACGTGTACACCTTTCCTATTACTAAACTTTATATCGCCGTGAGATAGAGAGTTACAAAGAACAGAGTAGCCATATTTATTAGTTTGAACGTGTACACCTTTTCCTATTACTAAACTTTATATCGCCGTGAGATAGATAGTTACAAAGAACAGAGTAGCCATATTTATTAGTTTGAACGTGTACACCTTTTCCTATTACTAAATTTTATATCACCGTGAGATAGATAGTTACAAAGCAGTTCATGATTGGGTTTTAGTCATACAGTGTTTCAGCACCCGTCTCTCCACCAGTGCACATTTCCTACCACCAATGCCCTAGACCCCCCCCACCACCGCTGCCTGCCTCTATTACAGGCACTTTTCCTCTCTCTCTCTCTCTCTCTCTCTCTCTCTCTCTCTCTCGCTCTCTCTTGCTCTTCACATTGTGGTTTTCAGTACATACACTGAGGAGTTATCTTCTGTTTACCTTTACCTACTTTCAATACTCTTCCCGGGGCCCTGGATGGTTGATGGTCTGACATATTAAAAGACTGGACCCACTGGGCCCTTGGGATAAACCCAGAGCCACGGCAGAACATGGCAAGCTACCAGATTCAATATGCCAAAAACAGTAACAATAATGGATCTCGTTCCCACAAATGGAGACGTTACTGGTGCCTGCTCAAGCAAATCGAAGAACAATGGAGACAAGTGACAAGTGACTTTCAATACTCAGTTTTAGTCTAGTTTACTATTTTCAACTATCATTGACAAACTGGTCCCCTCTCTTTCTGTCTTACTTAACTTCTCCGCCATCTACATTTGTGGTAGATTCCAACATGTCCTCCTGACCCTGTTTTGCCTGACTTTGGATACCAGTCTCTCATAATTATATATATGTATAAATATATATTATATTCAACATGTAATGCAGTCATTCTACACCAGTTTTTCTTCTAAGTTCACTTATCATGATACTCCCCATGTTCATCCATTTATAGGCAAATTGTATTCCATTTTTTAGATGTACCACAGTTTCTTTATCCAGTTGTCTGTCCTTGGAGAAAATGTATACTTAAGCAGTCATTTTTCTATTATATATTGTTTTATGTTATACCTGAATTCATCTGTATATCTTGATTCTTGTTCTAATATTCTTTCATTCCAGTTGACATGCTGTTCCTTAACTGTTCTCAACACAGTAGAAAAGTTCACTCACTGTACTAGATTTTAATTATTTACTATAGAAACAATATTTTAATATTACCCTTAATTATAACACTGCTACTGTCATTTCCTGACCATATGACGATGACAAGTAGCTGCACTTCTCTAAGTTTTAATTTGTAAAAGAGAGAAATAATATGTGCCATAATGAGGATTTAATTAAACAATTTGCTAAATATTTGTAACAGTGGTCCATAAAAATAATCATTAAGTAATGGTTTCATTATTTTCATAATTTTTTGTTCACATGAACATTCCCAAATGTAGTATTTTGTGACTTCATAATTTCAAATGCAGTCTCTTTTGTGGGACATATCTAATTAAACATCACTTGACAGAAATTGCCAGACAGGGTCCTGTTAATAGAACAATCAATTTTCAGTCTGTTTGAGCTCATTGCCTTGCTGAAATAATTTTGATTGAGTTTTGAAAAGTGCAAAAGCTTCACCTCCAGGCTAACAGATATCATATCCTATGGCTTTGGACATGCCACTAAACTTGTTATAGTTTTATTTAAAGTAATAATAATAATAACATCCTCTCAGATTCTTAAAGTTATTGTAAAACTTATACCCAGAAGAACACAATGCCTTCTCTGCAAACATTATATGTTCCCCCAAACAGAAACTTACAATTAAACACCATGAAACATGCTTGTAAATAAAGCAGTCATATAAAAAGAAGGTAAGTAGAAATGTGTCATTTTACACTCTTGCTCTGCTCTGGAATTTCAAGTGCTAATCTGTATTGCAAAGATATGACTCCATTTATGGTGCCTGAGAAATAAGAAAATTAAAGGAATGCTTTCTTTTTGCATCTCTTAGATATTTTTGTGGATAGAAGTGGTTTTGAGTCTTTATTGTTCCAATTGTGAAGCAAATTAGTCTGGTTGTAGCTTCCTATTAACTCAATGAACCTTGAAAGCACTTGGGAACCCTGGTGGGATGAAAGGCCAGATACCTGATTCAAGTCAGTTGCTTCCCAGATGACTGAGGCATGTGTTTTACTTACTAATGGTTTTTGATGTGACTCACTGCACAGATGTCTGAGGAACTGGCTGTTGAGTTCCTTCTTTATCTCTTCTTGTTTTGATATGCTGAGTTCTAACAAAGGCCAGGCTTGGATTTCACTGGCCTGCATTATTGAAGCTTTAAAAGTTGGCCCTTACTCTACATGGTAGACAGAAGTGTGACTTAAATTAGCAGACTGGGAGCCTTTGAAAGTTAGTAACTGCTAACACAGCTAGCTGTTCTTGTACTGTGTGTGAATTAATACAATATTTCACTTCTGTTATCAACCCACTTTTATGTGAACAAGGACAGCAGAAAGGGGAAGAGGCAAAGTCAATGCATGTTGAAAATAATCTGAAATACTCTGTTTTTCAGAGTAATTCAACTTTGTTTATTTCCTTAAGATTTCAGACTCACAATACTCATGTGTTGAATTATGTTACATAGAGCTTCCATGCTCTCTCTCAACCTTAATTCACTTTGTGTAATACTTTGATTTATTTTAGAATTCATTTATAATGATGATCTGAAAAGTTTCAAAAATAAATGAACAAAGCCATGCTCTTAATCTGATATAAAAACATTTTCCAGCCACTTTTACACATTTTTTGTGTAAATCTTCTTAGCAAAATATTGATTGACACCAATTAAAGCTAAATCCTCATCATCTAATAAAACTGCTTTTAGTCCTCCAAACTCAAATAAGTTAAGTTCAGTCAAGAATTTTTATTTATTCAAGATAATTATACCTTTCTATGACAAATATACATGTGCTAACTTTCATAAAATACACAATGAATACATGTCTTAAGATTGATCAGTGAGCTTATGGAGGCTGGGTGATGATAGCACAGCCTGCTGGGCTTTTTGTCTTGCACACTGTCGATCTGGGCTTCATCCTCCTCATCCATACGGTCCCCCTAGCCCTGCCAGGACTAATTTCTGAGTGCAGAACCAAGAGGAAACCCTGAGCATCGCTGCATGTGTCCCAGGAGAGCAAACAAAAAGAGATCAGTGAGTTGCATCTTCAGTGTTCAAAGTTTTGCTTTGGTCACGTAACATTTTAAAATATCAGAATACAGAAATATAATAAAAATGATGTACCTATATAAACTTTATTTTATAGGAAAGAGATGTTCAAAGGAGTTTATGAAGAAGAATATCTGCTCTCACATATGAGAAATACTTAACTATCATAAACTTGGCATATAGCATTTGCATAACAAATCCAAAAACGTTGTCAATAAATGGAAGAAAACTAAGTAGAGAGCTTCTCTGCATTCTTTTGATATCAAGATTCTCATTACTAATGCTCACTATCTTTGAGGATTTTACTAAGCTGTTTTCTGGAGAGCCTTTTTTGACTACTGAATATAAATTGTCTACCTTCCTCTATATTCACAAATACTTAGCGTATATACTGATAACTCAAATATAGGTTAATGTCTCTTTGATCTCTTCTGTTTCATTATTTTAGCACATGCATATTGGATACTGCCCACCATATTCAGGGACAGTGGGTTTTTAAATATAACTTATCTTAGTTCAAGTTCAAATGCTCCTTCCTCTGTGATGACGTGTTTTCAGATTCCAGAGTACCCCAATAACTTTATGTTATCTGGTTCACTTTGTATTTCCTTTGTGTTATACTTTTCGGTTTCTCAAATTATTATCTGCACATTTCTGGATTGTACCTTATTGTCTCTCTTCCCTGAATTCTACATTATAGCACAGATGTTTTCTACTTTTGAATTCCCTCAAGTTGTAATACAGAACTTGAGTACAAAACATGTTATATATATATATATATATATATATATATATATATACATATTTATACAATAATTTGTATAAATTAGATAACAGGATATAAAGATAAGATGATTTGTATAAATTTTAATAAATAGGTTTAATATCCCAAACAAATAGTATGAGACTAATATCCAAGGAGAGGCAATACATAAACCAGGAGGACTTGTCAGTAGCTGAAATGTACCACGAGTGTATGGAGGTCAGAGATTGGGCAGTGCGCTAACAATTGTTGGAATTGGTAATGTCAGATTAGAACTGAGCATTGAACATAGGCAAAAAGTAATATATATGATAGCACCCTAAATGTATGTATCACAAGTCAGTGTGTAAGAGAAGAGAGAGAGCGAGACGGACAGAGATAGAAGAGGAAGAAGAGGAAGAAGAATAGTAACAACAACAAGGACAAGAAGAACAAGAACAAGAAGAGGAGGAGGAAGAGGAGGGAGGAAGAGGAGGGAAGAAGAAAAGTGCCTACCATAGAGGCCGCCTGGGGCGAGGGGTACAGGAAGACTGGTGGAGGCATGGGTGCTAAATCACTGTGAGGCTGAGACCCCTTCATGAGCAGTTTGCAATTGTATATTGCATAGTGGTATAATAAAATAAAAATAATAAATAAGAGAAATAAGGCTTATCTGTTATGCTTCTCTAGATTGTTTGATTATGCTGTCTGAACTTTTAAAGTTCCTACAGACTTTTGCTTCTTCGATTTTGAACCAGCTGTGATCAGGGCACTCTGGAGTTTTGATCTGGGTTGCTGCTTCACAGCAAGCACCGCCTGATCTATCTCCTGGACCCTAAAGTCCCTATACTGTTTTTAAATACCATCTTATAGCAATTATTGTTCTTATGATTAACATTTATTAAATGCTTATGATGTGCCGAGTACTTCACTGTATGTTTCATATTTATTTACTTAAGGTTTTTGGCTATCCTATTTATTTTCATCTGTGGCTACAGATGAATAACTTGAGATAAAGAAAGGTTTAAAAACTTGGAACAGTTATATCCGTAAGTGCTAAGTGATGGACCATTTTATCTGTTTAAAGTGGGGGCCGGAGTGATAGCACAGTGGGTTTGCCTTGCATGTGGCCAACTCAGATTTGATCCTTTGATCCCTCGCATCCCATATGCCCCCCCAGCACCACCAAGAGTAACCACTGAGAGTTGCCGGGTGTGACCCAAAAAGGCAATAAACAAACAAACAAACAAATAAATATGATTTTTTAAAAATTAAAGTTTAAAGTTAGCCTGTTCTTGAGCCTCATGTTTAAGTAACAAATTATTTCACATCATTATTTAATTATTTCACATCATTATTTAATTAACAAATTATTTTGCATCATTCATATGATGCAGCTTAGATAAGCTATACAGACTGTTACTTCAAAACTGACTTTATTATTTACAAAAAATTCCTAAAACAATTATAAATTAATAAAACACATATATGAACATATATATTTCACTTGGGGATTTCTTGCTTCTCCAGTAACTATTTTGTGCTTTCAGAGGGTTATAGCATTGCATTTGAGTAATATGATACGATTAGCTAAATCAGTGCTTGAAATTTCTCAGATTATATGCTTTGCCATTGTTTCCTGCTGAGATTCATAAATTTCTGTTTTTTATGTCATATAAAATGAGAGAATCTGTAAAAGTGTACTGAAGAACATCATTTTGTGATATTCATAAAAACATTTCTGGTCGGATAAAATATTTTGGGAAACTACTTAACCTCAGATACCTTCATTTATTTAAATCTGTGTATAAACTCAGTTCCTTTAGCACGAAATCCTTCAGTGAATTATTGAATAAGCCACAAGCTAAAGATGGGAGTGAGGGACTAGTATTTATGCTTAAGTTTTCTTAACCAGGCTACAGTTCAAGCTGTTAAAGCAATTTTAGATTTTAAGGTGGAAAATTTAGGGGTTGAATGATCAAGCTTTTTGTTCATGATAAGTGTACTGCGTCTACAATCATGTGTAGAGTTTCATGCTGTAATCATATTGTAAGACTTCACAAGATCGAAAGTCAGATCTCAGGTTGTTTAACATCCTTGGTATTCAGCATGGGGAGTCAAGACTATCCATGTTTTCAAGTTTTCACCAAACAGGCACCATTCCTGAGCTCAAAAGAAATACCATCAATCCAGCTGTTAATAAGGGGAGGACTTTTGTTAATCTTCACTCACACTTCTTACATTTACCTAGTTCTTAGTTTGTATTAGAGAAAACATTTCTTCCTTGACACTAATTTTATTTAAAAGCTTGAACTTGAGAAGTGACATTCTACATAATAAGATTGTTTTTTAAGTGTTAAGGTGTTTGTAATAGTACAAAACTTTTTTGCTTAACAATCTAAGAATAAGGTGTTTTAAGATTACCATGAAAATGGTTATTAGATTTCAGTTTCTTCTAATTTTTAAATGATTATTAGATTTACTTCATGAACCTCAATCTTCCTAAAAATGGACATTTCCAACAATCTCTAAAATCTAATGGGCTTAAAGTTGAAGCTTAGCAAAAACCTTCTTCACAAAATGTTACATCATCATTTTAATAGTTATTGTTTCCCAATATAACAAACACTTTTACTGAAACGTTTAAATCTTTCACTAATTACGCCTAGATTTTAAATCTGTAAACAGGAACCTAGATTCCCCTTATAAAAATATCTCTATTCTGTGTGTCAAAAGCATCCTCTTGAAATGATTCAATTTCCTAGTTTAGTAGTTATGCTTCCAGATATAATTATGTATTAGCCAAGGCTATGAAGCCTCTCACTTTTAATTATGAGATCTCATTAGGAAACGGGCTGTGTGGTAGGAAATCCGTGATTAAACTTTCATTCAGCAGAGTTTCTTCATCTGTCCTTGGAACAGGTGTCAGGATTATTCTTTGCTGGTATTTAGTTTGGTACCTAGACAATTAATCAGTTGGTATGAAAAGTCGGGTTGATATATTATTGCTGCCCGAAATCCTTTATATTTTGCGATTTTTCATGGTATTTAATGTAATAGATAACTCCCTCTGGGTCATTAAAAGCAGGAAGGTCAGGTGTTTCTTTTTTCCCTGACACAGCAGAGGTTTGATTAAGTGTAAACACACAAGGTGATTCTTACACTGTGAAATCAAGAGAGGGCAAGTAATATACAAGATTGTTTCAAATGGAAGATGCAATTATAGTAAGCCACTTGTGAGTTTATTTCACACTATCACATCCTAGTAGAATTATTAAAGTTTTTTCATACCTTGTGCAAAGGTATAAAAGTGCATGTTGGATAATGCAGAGGCTGGAGAGATAGTACATGGGGCAAGGCAAGTGCCTTTGTCTTACAGAAGGGAGGGACTTTTGTGGAATTTTTATTCCATTTTATTTGTGAAATGAAACCATTAAGTTTTTAAATATTACAAAGTCCCTTAAAATAAAATATACAATATAATAAAGCATCATATATATTTTAATAATATTCCTGTAGTTATCTTATCAAACTCCTTTATTTCAAAACCAAATTCATATTAATTCCCTTGAAATTAAAATAAATTAAATGCTGCCCTTTGTTACTTAAACTTTCATTCAGTATTCTCTAAGTATTTCTTCATTCCTTTGAACTACTTACGTCCTTCTCTCCTCATATTTATTTATATAACTAAGTTAAAAAATAAGAAAATTAGTTAAGAGTCTGTGTTATAATTTTTTTTTGTTTTTCTTTTTGACCACATCCAGTGATGCTCAGGGATTAGTCCTGGCTATTAGTCCTGCTGAGTCCTATGCACTCAGCAACTGGTTAACCATGTGCAAGGCAAGTGTCCTACCCCTAAACTATCTCTCCAGCCTTTGTGTCACATAAAAATATTATCTATCCAAAAACAATAAATATATGACTAATAGCCTCTTTTCAAGTAGGCTTTATTCCTGCTAAAATTGAAAAATTAGATTTTTTTTTAAGAATTTGGAAATGACAAGTTATTTTTTAAATCAGGTCTATATATTTAATTTTAGATAATTAGAATTTCCTTATCAAGAAAGTTCAGACCCTCATCCAGATTTTGGATAATTTTTATTATCTGCTACCACAGGTAACAGAAATAATCTTCAGATCATCAGATGCCTGTTCTGATATATCTGTGAACAAGTCAAGTCATCACTGTAGATAAGAAAACAAACATATTCATCACCCACAGAGCCTCGACTGTGTTTACCAGTTGCGGCATCACAGTGCATACAACAGTATTGAGGCCATTGTACTTTATTCTAGTGCTGCACACCAGCCCGTCCACTAGTGTGTTAAGACCCTTCCCCAGTGGTCCCTGAGTCCCTTCTCCCTTGCTGTCCACAGTTCCCATTTTCACCATCCCGTACCTCTAGCTTTGTTTGCAATGCAATGATCTAATTCTACACTTTGCTTAAACATACATACTTTGCATCTGAGAGAGTTTATGTAATGTTGGTTTTATAGTTTCTGAATCACTTTATTTAGCACGACACCCTCCAATTTTATCCAAGTCTCAGCATACTGTACAGTTTCACCTTTTCTCATAGCTGAATAATATTTAATTGTGTGTACATATGCCACAATTTCTTTGTCCATTCACCTGTTGACAGGCATTCGGACTGTTTCCAGATCTCAGTTGTTGGCCCACAGAGTTTTGCATGTATCTTTTCAGAAGAATGTTTTTGTGTTTTGGGGGCAGACGGTCTGGAGTGGAATTTCTGGGTGAGTTTTCTTCATGATGTTTTGAGATATTATGAAGAAAATAATGTCTCATTTCTTCATAATGCTTTGAGACGTTATGAGACATTATTGTGGTTTTGATTTGATCATTTCCCCAATCATCAGTGGTCATAATTTTTATATGCCTGTTGGCTAACTCTATGTATTTGAGAAATTAAATGTTCATCTATACACATTTTCATGTATGTAATTTTTCAGAGATTTGGGATTGCATCTTTCTCTGCTTATAACTTATTATTCATGGATCACTTCTCTGTGCTCATGTATCAGGAAGCTGCCGGGGTCCCTGACAGTGTCAGGACAGAAGTTCTCTTCTACCTCCGAGACTGCCAGGGGAGCAGATGAAAACTCACAAGTCCGGCGCAGTTCCAAAAAAAGTTTTTTTTTTTTTTTTTTGCTTTTTTTTGGGTCACACCCAGCAATGCTCAGCGGTTTCTCCTGGCTCTGCACTCAGGAATTACTCCTGGCGGTGCTCAGGGGACCATATGGGATGCCGGGGATCGAACCTAGGCAGGCAGAGGCCACCACGTGCAAGACAACGCCCTACCTGCTGGGCAATCGCTCCGGCCCCCCCACAAAGGTTTTTAATAGTACAAAAGCTCTTGCTCTGCTCTCAGGAATTACTCCTGGCAGTGCTCAGGGGACCATATGGGATGCCGGGGATCCAACCCAGGCAGGCAGAGGCCAGCCACTTGCAAGGCAAACGCCCTAACTGCTGGGCTATCGCTCCGGCCCCCCACAAAGGTTTTTAATATTACAAAAGCTCTTCCACAGCACTCCAATATAATGAACAAACTCTAGCTCTGGTCCGAACTTAGACCATACAAAAGAGCCTAAGTCTCCCACCAAAGAGAGAGGATCTCACCGGAGAGGAGTCCTACCAAAAGAAGGAGCAAAAGGCCAAAAACCAAAAGCGAAAGGGCCTCAAGTCAGTCCCCTTATATACACCACAGTAATCTAGGGAGGGTCAGGGAGGTGACAGGGAGGTGTCAACAAAGATTGTAGAAGGGCTGTGCCACACTATTACAGGTTAAACAAAGATTAAGCAAGGACTAATCTCTTCTTCTGAGAATATCTCTTATGTAAAACACTGGAGAGAGGAGGGGCTGGTATTAAGTAATACATCTTAATTTCATGAGTTTCATGTAATCTAGATGGTACCTACAAGGTTCTTCTTATTTATTATAAGCACCAGGGTGACTCTGAGTATCTTGTTCTCCACATACTGAAAGGGTCACACTCACCTGCTTAGAGCAAACTAGTATGATCCTTCCAATAGTCTTCCTATAGTCTCAGTGTAGCCAGGGTGGTAGTCTCCTGGTAAATTCTAACTGTCCAATGCTGGGTGCAGTGGGTATAAATCTATGTTTTCTAGATTGTGTGCCCAATCTAGAAAACATAGAAGCCTTAGTAGATGTATAAGTCAGAAGTTATTCAGTCAAGGTGACTTCTGTAACTGCCACACCCTCTAGCAGTGTTTACATAGAAGAGAGGTCTCATTAGAATGAACCCTGGCTTAACTAGATTAAGCTGTGAGTGGGCACAACACCAAAGCTCCCAGATAGGCTAAACCTGTCCTCCAACACTCATGAGTCACTGCAGACATGCTGAGAGGCTCATTCATGTGCCAAGGATAAAACTAACATATACTCTCAAAAGGCAAGGGCTTATTGCTGGACCATGTCTCCCGCCCCTCTTGTTAGAACTTCATTTTTGCTTTTCTGAGCCACAAGAGTCTGTGCTCACAGAATACTGCTAGCTCTGTGCTCAGAGATCCTCCTGGTGGCGATCAGGGGCCATATATTGGACTAGGGAAGAACTCAGATTGGCTGCACATTCGGCAAGAGTCCGTGCCACAATACTATCTCTCTAGCCCCTTATATGAATTTTCAGTCATTTCTTTTTTCCTTTGCCTCATCAGAAAAACTGATTTTTTTTCTATATCTGTAATTTTTAAAAATTTTCTAGACTTTTTTATTAATGTCTACTGGGTTTTAATTTTGTTTTAGAGTGAGTTGAATTTATTATGCTAACCTAGTTATTTTGTGATTCATCAATTTTTTTGTGTGTAATACTAGTTCATTTATTTTTATAGCAGAATGTAATTTCATGATATAGAGATCATAACATTTATTCTTTCAGATTATTGTTAGAGGGCATTTCAGTAATTTCCAGCTATCACCCCAAAAGCTTCCCTGGAATGCTGTGTGAAAGTGTTTATGCATAGTTCAGTGCTTGTGAATAAATACCCAAAGGTTGAATGAAATGAGTAAATCTTGTGCTAAACTTGTGTCTAACCTTTTTATGAATTCTCAAACTGCATTCCAATAGTTGCCAGGGTTGAGTGGTATAGAAAATAAAAGTTAATTTTTAACAGAAGAGAGATTTGGGGGTCAGCAAGTATGGCACTTACCTTACATTCGACTGCCCCAGGCTTGATTCCTGGCACTCCATATGGTCCCTCAGCCTTCGTCAGGAGTGAGGAGCAAACCCAGTGCACAGCTGACTATGCTAATCACAAAACAGAGCAAAAGAGATTTTCAGTTTAAATTGGGACCACACCTGGCTATATCTAGGAGTCAAGAATCATTTCTGGCAGTTCCTAGGTCCATATGCAGTAAGGGGAACAGAAGTGAGGTCAGTCTTAATCCCTGTATTGTATTTTAAGCCAAGAATTTCAGCTCTCAGTCTACTGTTTGAGCGGAAATTGGAAATTACCTGAATTCCCATTTTCATCAAACTGGTGAAAATAGTTATGTTACATTTACATCATGTAATACGTGAGTTTAAACAAATGGAGATAGATTACTATTATAGATTAGTGAATAAATATATAAAAACATTTTATAGATTACATCCAGTGATTATTAAGGGCTACTCCCAGCTCAGAATTCAGGAGTAACTGCCCATCGTGATTAGAGGACCAGGCAGTGGCTAGCATAGAACCTGGCCCTCGTACATGCAAAGCTTAAAAACTAGCTCTTATTTTCATCTATCTCTCCAGCTACCTCGGTAACACTTGGACTGGTTTGAATGATTCCGATAAGGTGATAGCAGTGTACAATACCTATTAATTCAATACATATGTCACTAAATGTTTAGATATACCTGGTGCTATACACCAATGAACCAAGGTTCATTGGTTGGAGGACACAGACCTTAGTGTGGGAATAGAGATGGAACATTGTATGCCCGAAAGTCTATTAGCAGTATTAAATCATGGTATCAAAGGTAAAAGCTGGTGAATCCAAAAATTGCATGTGATTTGTATCTTATGTAGAACAAAACATATATAGTGAAATATAGATGTACTGCACTGTATAATTGAAAATTGTTTAAAAGCTTAGAGAAATGTCATCACCGAAAATGAAAATTCAGAATATATGAAGTGATGAATGGTTTTAATTAAGTCAAGGAGAAAAATTATTTCACGGTGCTACCATGTATAGTTGATATACGTTAGTCGATTTGGCAAGCACAAAACGGTTGGAAAGACGACTTTGGGATAACAACAAAATTACTATTTGGGACACACTAATTAAAGTAAGAAAGGGGTGAGTTTGTTGATAATTTGAAGCTGGCAGTAGTTATGAGTAGTTAACGCAAAAAGGGAAGTTCAATTAAAGCGTGGTTGAAAACAACGGACTATGAATTTGGGGCTATGGCTTGCAAGCAGAGCACCTGCTTTGCATATGCGAGGTCCCAGACTTTAGAGAAACTCACTGTTTCCCTTTCTTCCCCCAGTCTCCGCCAACAACCAAATCACTGAACAATAAAGAAAAATAACCTGATATTTAGGACAAACCCCAAAATTTCCATGAACAGTCAAAAGCAGTTTAGCAGACAATCCTGATTGCTTTAATTTATTTGTTAGTTAAAATAAGTCAATGTATTTACTTGACTAACCTGCCCCTAGTTGTGTTGGTTTTCTAATTATGTAAGGCCATAGTGAAAATTCCTAAGGTAGAATTCAGTATTCCATATATCAGGCATTTACAAGGAATCAATTTCTGTTCTTATTAGTCCAAAAAGGTGTGTTTTTCTGATGACACAGCGTGAAATTTTAATTTCATGATGATACAGCATTTCATTTCATTTTACCAGCTCCATTTTAGTTAAGAATTATTCCAAAATATCACATCATTATATTATAAACATTAAATATCTGACAGTTTTATTTGGCAATTGTACTTCACTAAATTTATAAAAGTAATCATACCATTTTACATTCTAGGCAGCAGTGTACAAGGGTTTTGTTTATCCATATATATGCTGACTGCCAACAGTCGGCATGAATTGCCAGTCTTTTCAGCTTTAGCTCATCTCAACGCTGCGTGTGGTATTGCATGTCTGATTTGTTTCTTATTTATTTGCTTTTGTCTAAGGATGGATGGTGTTGAGCACCCTTTCGTGAACTTGTTTATCCATATGGTTATTTGGGGAGCAGTAATGCAAGTCTTTTGCTCATTTTTTTTTCTTTGAAGTTGAGTTGTTTTTGTAAATTTGGAGAGTTCTTTATATAGTTTAAATACAAGTCATTTATGTCATTTGCAAATGTTTTCCCTGACTTATGTTTTGCTTTTTTGTTGTTGTTTTTCATTCTCTTAACACCATTACTCTGAAAACCAACTGTTACCACTTAGAGCCTCAAGAAATAGTTCAACAAGGGGGAGGAGGGCTAGAGGCCACTTGTTAAGTCTCTGTGGTATAAATGAGTCGCCCCTTAGGTGCAAGCCGCGAGCATTGTTGGTATTGTTACATCTCCGAAGTTCTTTGTGTATGTTTTTGAAGAAACTTCATTTCTTTGTACAAAAGCTTTATAATTTTATGCAGTAGTCACCAGATGCTGATAACTAATGTGTACGGGTCTATTGTGCAGAATGGGAAAATGTGAGTAAAACTCAGAATTTCAGAAAATATATCTTACTGGGGAGGTAGGGGGGGTTGCAACCAAAGCTGGTGGTGCTCAGGGCTTCTTCCTGGCTGTGCATTCAGGGAGAGCTCCAAGCCCAGGGAGAGGAGCAAGTGAGGTGATCAGCCAGGACTGGCTCTGTACAACACAGGTGCATCTGCGGCTTGTTAAGCTCTTTCTCTTGACCCAGAAAAGGTATTTCATATTGGGGCCGGAGCGATAGCACAGCGGGTAGAGCGTTTGCTTTGCACGCTGGTTCGATCCCTGGCATCCCATATGGTCTCCCGAGCACCGCAAGGACTAACTCCTGAGTGCAGAGCCAGGAGAAACCCCTGAGCATTGCCGGGTGTGACCCAAAAAGCAAAAAAAAGAAAAAAAAGGTAGGTATCTCATATTGATAAGGAGTGATCTATAAATCACATTTCTTGTTCATGTATGAATCAATTAGCAAATTATACAAATATTCTAGAAGTCATACAAGTCACTTGTATGAATTCAAATGTAGTTGTATAAAGAGGTTTAATATTTTGAGTTTTCTGATATGCTTATTTCCTTGATTTAGATAAGGGGTTTGCTGGTATATAGAAAAGGTTTCAAGTAATGATATATGTTATAGAAACTTATCAGCTGTGCAATATATATTTTAAAGGTTTAACATGTGATTTGTTGGGAACAATCGTATCTTTATTAAGTTGTTAAAATGTTTGTTTTAAAGTTAATGTTTGGATCTCAGAAGAATTTCTTCCTGAATCCATCAAACATTCTTTTTAGTTATGGTAAATTAGGACGTTTGTAGTTTCAAATCCTCAGCTATTGAAATCCTTTTCAATTCTTAGCTAAGTATTTTAAAATTCATTTCATCGGTTTGCCATTACTTTCTAATGCTACACAATTTTAGCATAGTGTTTTATATCTCTCTTGCTAGATCATTCCTCCACATTCATCGCCAGCACACAATCAAAATGTCCTCCCTTTCTTTGCCCTTTCCTTCTGGTAATCACCATAGTTTTTGTGCTTGGAGAGTCTCTTTGTTGTGTAATGCCAATTTACTTGCTTTGGTTGTGTATATTCCACAAATGAATAAAAACACCCAATAACTATCTTTGGCTTTCTTATTAAGATTGTTCATAATGAAATAATGTTATTATTTATTTTGATAAAAATAAATAATATTTATTTATTTATTAATAATAGAGACTCTCAGACATGGGGCAGAGCTGCTCCTTGATCTGCCTGTGCCCAGCTGCTCATGAGGTGCCCGGGAGGCATAGCGGGTTCTAGCCCTGGCCTGCCACCCCAGCAGAGCCTCACAACAAGCCAGACCACCCTCCCCTACTCCATGGGGCCCGCCATTTTCCAAATCCAGACTTTCCTCTTGTCACAACTCCACCTAGCAGACCAGAGTATCACAGCCCGGATCATCGACAGCCACCCTGCAGCAGTTTTTTTTTTTTCAATCCGGCCCAGGTATGCTGAACCAGAGACTCTCAGACATGGGGCAGAGCTGTTCCTTGCTCTCCCTGTGCCCAGCTGCTCATGAGGTGCCCGGGAGGCATGGCGGGTTCTAGCTCTGGCCTGCCACCCCAGCAGAGCCTCACAACAAGCCAGACCACCCTCCCCTACTCCATGGGGCCCGCCATTTTCCACATCCGGACTTTCCTCTTGTCACAACTCCATCCAGCAGACCAGACTATCACAGCCCGGCTCGGGCGGCCACTAGCGGCCGCGTGGTTCATCAATAAATGCTTTATTTAGAGGTGACTACAACCGTATGCCACCCGCACGGCAAGCCTGGCAAGCTGCTCGTGTAGTATTTGATATGCCAAATACCAGTGACATTTATATTAGGTCATTCAAGTGACCTAATATAATGGTTTGATGCTCTTTATGTTCCTGGAGCAAGCGGATGCCTTTGGGTTCTACTAGCATGAGACAGGACATATGGAGATATTACTGGAGCAAATAGATGATGAATGGGAAGATAGTGATAGTGATATTATTTATTTTAATAATTCATTATTTATAATTAATAATAATAGTATAAATGTTATTTATTATTGTTGTTTCAGGGTCAATGCACTACCAGCTACCTAATTGTTCAACATTCAGTCTGCTTCTAATTTTCTTAATTGTCATAGTATCTAGGAAAACAACATGAATGATGAATTCTTGGAGTTATTCATCTCCAAAACTAGTCTACTCTTGCTAGCCAGTCATGTGTTGGTAACAGTCGTCTCTTTTCATATGCAGTGGTATCACTCTCTATCATCATGTTATTTTATATCTGCCTCTCTCCACTAGAAAGTAAGCTGTCATAAATCAGAAAAATTTGTTTGTCTTGGTCTATAGTGTGATAAACAAAACCTAGCACATACTTGTGCTGATGAATATGTATTAAGTGTAGTAAAAGTGAATGAATTAATTAACTTGTTTTGGGTTATTTTTTAGCTGTCAGTTGCAATAAATGGGTCTGAAATATAAATATTTTATTCAAGCTTGAGACATGTTGACAGCTTATTTTTCAACGTTTTTATTTTAAATTTCTGTGTCAGGAACTTCAAGTATATATATATATATATATATATATATATATATATATATAAACTGAATTTTTATAAAATATATGAAAATATATTTAAAAAAATAGGGATAAATAAGCAGTATTATAAGCTCAGTGAAATGTAGGATACTGCATTTTTGTTTCCATGTAATCCCAACACCTGCATGATACCTGGAGTAACCTAATAGAGCAGTCAGTAATGGATGAATGATTTGTAATATGACTTTTTGTTTTCATTTGCAAAAAGGCATTGGAGCTTTGGAATTTTCCTAAATTTCATTCATTTTAAATTTGCTGAGTAAGTTCTATGTAACTTAAAAATAAAAGATCATATTTAAAAGTGATGTCTGCACCAAGGATGTGCTCAGAGGGAGAATGTAAGGAGAAATCCAGGTTTCTATACTTGGACCCTCAAAAAAACTTGACTTTAGGAGCTAGAGAGATAGGACAGCAGGGAGCATGCTTGCCTTGCATGTGGCAGACCCAGGTTCAATCTCTGGCATCACATGTGATCCCCTATGCATCACCAGGAGTTATTCTACAAAAATTTTTTGGTTTTTGTAGAACCAAAGGTAAACCCTGAGCACCTTTGGATGTGGCCATAAGCAAAAACAAACAAACAAAAGGATAAATGTAAATCCACTATTATTTTCTGAAGCAATTCAGTAATAACACGACTTATGAAAACAACAATCAAGATATATATATATATAGATATAGATATGCACACACATACACCTACATGTATATATACAAATTACATGTGGGTAATATATGAAAATATACATTCAAATTCACATCTGGCCTTCCCCCTCGTCAGAACTTCACCGAGCAGACCAGCCTATCACAGCCCAGCTGCGGCAGCAAGCCGCTGCACGGTTCATCAATAAATGCTGGATTTTGAGATGACTACAAGAGTATGCTACCTGCACGGCCTAGCCTGGCAAGCTACGCATGTCGTATTTGATATGCCAGATACCAGTAACAATTATAGACCTCATTCCCATGACCTGATGGAATGGATTTGCGGCTCTTTATGTTCCTGGAGCAAGCAGGTGCCCTTGCGCTCTACTTGCACGAGACAGGTCATATGGAGATGTTACTGGTGCCCGCTCGAGCAAATTGATGATGAACGGGAAGACAGTGATATAGTGATACATTCAAATTATATGTATATATCTACATGTAACATGCATACACATATATATATAACTTGTTTATATATACACGTATATGTGAATATATATACACACAAATACAGTAGGCTAAATGTTTTATTAACCTTTGTGTCAATGAATGTTTATTCCAAAGCTAGGAAAGCATCTGTCAAATTCATAGGCTTGACTATGTTTTAAGTAATTTAAGTATAGCTGTTTGTAAAGCATTTCAATTTTTTGGGGAGTGTCTGTGTGTCTGTGTGTCTGTGTGCCTGTGCGTCTGTGCATCTGTGTGTGTGTGTCTGTGTGTGTGCGCCGTCACACGCAGCTTAGCCTCTAAAGTGAATCCTGTCCTTTTACTCCCGACAGTGCCGCCGTGGTTTGGGTTGACGTAGGCAACAAAACACATCACTTTAAATTTAATAGATCACATACAGTGGCTCTAGCTACTCCATCATGGCTTCAATTTATTCTTCACATCTCCTTCAAAATGTCCATTAAGTAGCATACTCAATAATTTTGTTAAATTATCTGACTTGAAAATTGCTTGCAGAATCTTTCATTTTACAGTCAACCCTGCTAGATATGTCAGGCGCTTCAAGCCATAGTTCTTCTACTCCGATTTGGATTTTTCAGATCTTCTGTCTCTTTTGTTGCTGTTGTTCTCTTTGACATACTCCCTGTTTCTTTAAGGCAGCCTCCTAGTTGTGATTTTAATGATACTTACTCTGTTAGGAAAAGCAAAATCAAAGGAACAAGATTTGGAACTTGTTGTGCCTTTACTATTTTTCTATATGAGAGACATTACGTACATACTCATGAAAACTTGCAAACTACAAAATAATACCTATATTGAACTATTGTTAGAAAACTATTGTTAGAAAGCATATTTGTGAGTCAAAATATTAAGTTACAATATAGAAAAACATAAAGAAAAAATTAAAAACAAAAGAATGTATCAGAAGATTCCCCAACCCTCACAAAATAGCCACACAGACAAGAACCAAGAAAGTAAAACAGGACAGGATGGAGATGTTGGAAAGTAAACATGGACATATCACAGGAAAACCTATTGCTCTTAGCAACCACTTGATGACTTAAAAATATGTGAATTATATTGTAAATTTATGTTAACCTCCCCAAACTCCAAGTCCAGGTCATATTAGTGATTTTAGCTCATTATCCAAGCCTTCCTTCTCCAGCTCTGTACAGGCATGACTTTATTTCCCACTGATACTAGTCGTAATTAATAATGCCATATGCAATAATGATGAATAATGCAAATAGCAACCTGCTTTTCTAGTCAAAATGTGAAGCAAATAGAAAGTGCCTTCATTTCTAGACAGCCTAAATAAAATCGAAAACCCTAACTAAACACCAGTATACTTTTTTTGTTGTTGTTATCTCTATGTAGCTGATGTTGGATTAAATTAGGATGTGATGGTCAGGAGAAGGGAAGCATTAGAAAAAGAAGAGAAAAATAACTGGTTGAAGGGGGGGCAATAAAGCATTTATTATATTACACAAATCGTGGACTGTTCAATCAAGATGTCAAGTTTTGAGACCTGATCATCTCAGCTCTACTGTCAAAGAAAAACATCAACACAAAAGACATTGACAGTGCTTTTAGAATACACTCTGTAGCGTATTTTCATTAAGAATCAGTATGTCATACAAATTGTTTAATTTCCATCTGTAATCTCATGTTGCTTTTTGTTGTTTCAGTTTATTACAGACAAAAATGGGGGTAGCACTTATTAGCTCCCTTATTTTAAGAAAATTCAAGAATATGGCTTATTTTAATTTGCAAAGTTTTATATAATAATCATATTGAAAATTAGGCATCTTTGAGCAAAGAGGGAAACAGAAAATTGTGTCTGAGTAGCCAATTCACTTACTTAAGGGACTTCCTGCTGGGACTTTGAAATGAAAATAGTAAATGAATATCTTTCATTCAAGCTTATAATTACCAATAATGTAGCTATGCATAGCAAATTGGCATCAATAAAACACCAGTGTGTTTTCATATTTTAATATAATCAGGATTTCTGTCACAGTGATCAGCAGCTTTCTCCATGTGCTTATAAATGGCACAAAGGCACAGGGAAGGGTGTGGCATGTTACTTGCAGAAAATTAAATTTTAAAATTGAAGATTTAGAAAAATCCTATCATGTATCATGATATCATGTATCAAAAATCCTATCATGTATATATTTTATATTTTATATTAAAAATATAAATATTTTAAATCATGACACATGATTTAAAATATTTGTTAAATTGGAAAGTTTTTTAAATGCATATGCTTCTTTTTAGTTCTATGTCCTGTAAATCATGTAATCATGGCGATGATTCAGCACCTCCATGATTGTGTGAAGAATGCCGAGAGAGAAAAACCACAAAAGGACGCCTGTCTTCAAAAACTCTCGAGCTCGTTCGCCAACGTGGTAAGATGCGAGCCTCAGACAACCAAATGTTAACATCCAAACTTGCAAAGCAGTGCAGAGAAGCAATAAAGGAAGACCTCAAAGAGAGAAGAGCAGAAATACTGGAAGATGCAGCAGAAGCCGGGAAAAAGCATCTGCACCGCCCGCCTGTCCTTCGCCAACAATGAGACCAAGATGACAGCCCTCCAACGCCCTGATGGATCTGTCACATCTTTCAGAAAGGCAATGGAGAAGATTATCCAGGACTTCTACTCAAATCTCTTTGATAGCCACATCCACCTGCCCACATACCAAATTCCACAGGATGGATATGTCGATCTCAACGTTCTCCCTTCTGAAATCCGACATGCCATTTCATTGGTAAAGAAGGGAACAGCACCAGGCACAGAAAAAAGTCAAAGCCGAACACCTGAAGAATCTGCCTTCAGTACTCATCAATACACTGGCTCGGCTCTTCACACACTACCTGTCCGAATGCAAGGTACCCTCCCAATGGAAAACCAGCAGACAGTTCTACTGTTCAAGAAGGGAGACATTCACGACCTTGGCAACTATCACCCCATCTGCCTGTTGTCCATCATCTACAAGCTGTTTACACGAGTCATCCTGAACAGGATTGGCAGAACACTAGACAAAGAACAACCATGCGAGCAAGCTGGCTTCCGGAAAGGATTCAGCACAATTGACCATATCCACATGGTAACCAAGCTCATTGAAGTTTGTAGGGAGTTCAAGATGCCACTCTGTCTCATGTTCATTGATTTAAGAAAGCCTTTGATTCTGTGGAAGCCCTAGCCAAAAAAGGCATTCAAACCTAATACATCAAGATCCTTCGTGAGCTGTATTACGGATTCACCACCAGGATCTCACCATTCTACAAAGAAGTGATCATCAATGTCAAAAGAGGGTTTCGACAGTGTGATACCATTTTACCAAAACTCTTCAGCACCACCCTAGAGAACATCATGCGACAATTAGAATGGGAAGGAATGGGAGTGAAGATAGATGGTCAGCAACTAAACCACCTCTGCTTCGCTGATGACATCGTTCTAATAACACCAAACATTAGCCAAGCGGCACAAATGCTGGCTGGCTTGAACCAAGAATGTGGAAAGATAGGTCTACAACAGAATCTCAACAAAACTATGTTCATGAAAAAAATGAACTAGTTCCAGAGGGTTCATTCACTCTCAATGGCACAAACATCTCTGTATGCAGCAGTTATGTGTGCCTAGGTCGAGAAGTCAACATGATGAATGACCTAAAACCTGAGCTTGAGCAGGAGGAAGAGAGCAGCATGGAATGCCTTCAAACCTGCCATTTAGGCAGGATATGGGAGGGGGAGGGAATTGGCGACACTGGTGGTGGGAAATGGGCACTGGTGGAGGGCGGGTGCTGGAACACTGTGACCGAAACTTCCAAACATGAACAACGTTGTAATTGTATATCTCATGGTGGTATAATAAAATGTTTAATTAAAAAAAAAAAAGAGCCAGGTACCTCTATTGAGGCAGCCTGGGCTGGGCTGGAGGGGGGGGTACATTGGTGGTGGAAATGGGGCACTGGTGGAGGGATGGGTGCTGGAATACTGTATTACCAAGAACCAATTATGAACACCTTTGTAATTATATGTCTCACATGGTATAAAAAAAAAAAATTGAAAAAAGCATCGAAGAAATAGCTAAAAAAGACAAAGAACCTCCAGCTCCGGGCACATCTCTTTGACTCCACCATTCTCCCTGCCTACGCCTCAGAGACCTGGGCACTACGAAAGCAGGATGAGAACGCTATTCGGGTTTCCCAAAGAGCTATGCTTGGAATATCATGCCTCACTCAAGTGAGAGAGGGAATCCGGAGTTCTGACCTCCATCGCTGTTCCAGAGTCAGGGACACTGTCTCATTTGCCAAGGCATCGAAAATCATATGGGCTGGACATGTAACACGATTTGTAGATGACCACCGGACTAGAGCTGTTACTGACTGGATCCCATGGAATGTCAAAAGATCACGTGTCCGCCCACCTACAAGATTGTCATACTTCTTCATCAAGACCCTGAATGAATGGTTTGAGGTTCTTTGTATTCCCTGAAGCAACCAGATGCCATTGGGCTACACTGGCACGTGATAGGGTCAAATGGAAACATTACTGGCAGCCACTCAAGCAAATCGATGAATAACGGGATTCAAGTGATCAAGTGATGTCCTGTAAAATCAGCTACTAAAAGGCCATATTAAGAAATCTAGCTTAATTTTATATTTAAAAAAGTTTCCTGGCTCACTTCCTGGCTGACTCCAACATAGCTCTTAGGGTTAGCAGACACATGGGGAGGCCATGATGGCCAGACTTAGAGCAGGGATTTGGGCTCCTCCCCCAATTTCTCTACCTCATGTTGTGGGTGTGGCTTTGGGCTCTCAGCCACCACAGCCAGCAAAGCCGGACAAGAAATACACCAGACCCACAGCTGTGCGTGCAGCCGGCGCAGACAGGCTTAGCTAATAATGAAGGTTAGGTCCAGGTCCTTCCCAGGATCTTTCACATATATACACTGTAATGATCATTGTAGTTGCAACATACTGGGGAGGTTGATGGGGAATGGGAAATTATAATGTCACACTAGAACTCACCATTGAATATACATAGAGACATCATAAGCTGTAAATATCTGTAGGGCAAGCTCAAAAGTGTAAGAAGAGAGAAATACAAATACAGAGACAGAGAGAAAGAAAAGGTACCTGCTATAGGGGCAGCCTGGGGAGGTGGAAGGGAATGTGAGGACATTGTGGGGGTATGGGGCACTGGTGGAGGGCTGGGAGCTGGACACTATGACGGAGACCCAATTATAACATCTTTGTAATTGTATATCTCTTGGTGGCATAATAAAATAAGATAAAATAAAATAAATAATAATAAATATAAAAGGTCTCAACTCACTGAGATTATAGCATTGGCTTACAGGAATATTTAAATGTTATGTTTTGATGTTCAGTGTTATTACATTACTCTACCTCTAAAGTACCAGCATCCTTCCAGCATTGTCATAAGGCTCTTTTCTCTGCTTTCTGCACCTCTTTGGTAATTTGGATTCTCTCAGGGTTTAGGGGATGTTTTCCTCGGCACTGCCTACTTTCTGCCTTTGTTTATATACCACATGTGAGATCATTTGCTATTTCTCTTTTTCCCCTGACTTATTTTGTTTAGCGGGATGCTTTGCTCCAGTCCTATTGGTTCTAGAGCAAAAGACAAATTCTCCTTACCCAGCAGCTGAGTAGCATTCCTTCGAACATGCAGACTGCAGATAATTTTTCCACATTGCTGTAATCAGACACATGAACTGTTTCCTTCTCCTTGGTACAGTGCACAGTGCTCTTCTCTGCATGTCTCTGTATCTGTGATCTTTCCAAATTAGTATTTTTCTGTTCTCAAAATAGATACATAGAAGTGGAAATGTTGGTTTATATGTTAATACTATTTTCAATTTTTTTGAGAATGAAGCCTTCCAATGTTTCCCAGCAATAGATCCAGTTTATAATGCCATCAACAGTAAATGAGGATTCATTTTTTTCCATATCTCTGTCAACAATTGTTTCTGGACATTTTGCTAGAAACCTTTTTCACTGATGTAAGGTGAATAGTTTATTCACTTCTCTTGATCACTTGAATCCTGTTATTCATCGATTTGTTCAAGCGGGCACCAGTAACATTTCCATCTGATCCTATCACGTGTCAGTGTAGCCCAATGGCATCTGGTTGCATGAAAGAATAGTTTATTATCATTTTTATTTGTTGCTCCCTGGTAAGTGGTGTGAGCAACACCTAATGGCTTATTCATCTGTATGTCTTCACTGGAGAAGAGGCTTTTCAGGTCCTTATTCATCAATGGAAATTGTTTTGTCTTTGAGACTTGTGAGCACATTATGTATTTTGGATATTATACCTCTCTATGAGACATATGACGTGCAAGTAGTTTTGGTATGTTTAGTCTTAAAATGTTTCAGCTTTTCCTAGCTTTCGTTTCATGACTAACTTTTTGTATCTAAAGCTTTGTGATCTGAAAAGATGTGTGATATGGTTTAAATCTTTATGTCTTTGGCACTGTTTTATTTTTGCACGGTGGGGTCCATTCTGAAGAAGGTCCCATATGTGCAGAAGAAATGTTTGGTTTGCTTTTGTAGAGGGAGAGCGCTGTGCACCTCTACTAGACCCAATTCCTCACTTAAGACTGTTGATTTCTTACTGATTTTTTGTTTGTTTAATCTGTTAAAACTACTACTATTCTGTAGCTGTCGGTATCTCTTCTCAAGCCTGTTAGTACTTTATATATTTTGATGTCCCTTCATTTGGGACACATGTGATCCACGAATATTTGGTCTTTTATTAAAATTTTTATTATACCATCATGAGATATACAGTTACAAAAGTGTCCATATTTGGGTTTCAGTCATACAGTGTTCCAGCACCCATCCTCCTCCAGTGCCCATTTCCCACAACCAATGTCCCCTGATTCCCTCCTTCCCAGCCTGTGTCTATGGCAGGCAATTTCCACTTCTCTCTCTCTCTATCTCTCTCTCTCTCCCTTCTCTTATACATTGTGGCTTGCAATACATACATTTGGAGGTTATCATGTATATCCTTTTGCCTACTTTCAATGCTCAGTTCTACTCTGGTATTATTTACCTTAATTATCAGTACACTTTTCCTTTCTCTGTATTACCTAATCTCTGACTCCCACACATTTGCAGTAGGTTCTACCCACTGATAAGACCTCCTGATCCATGATTTTTCTGGCCTTGGATGTTGGTAATGTTTGGTCTTTTTCATGTATTTCTTTCTTAATCAATACATAATGGCCACGACTTTTTCATATTGTCTTTAATTTTTTTCTTACATAAATATGCTTTTCTGTTTTCTATAGAGTCCAATTTTTCTCTGATTGTTTCTCGTCTTTTACTTTAAGCTGTGACCATACTTGAAGCTCAAGTGGCCTGCTCATAAATAGCAGAGTTTGTGTTTTCTTTCCTGAAAATTGGTGAGTTTTGGGTTTTTGTACTTAATGGAAATTTTTTTATAAAAGACGTCTATTGTTATTTTTCTATATTAATTCTGGGTATTTCATTTTATCTGTTTCGAGTTTGAGCCAGGGTGGGAGGGTACACCCAGCAATGGTTTGGACTTACTCCTGGTTCTGTGCCAATGGGTCGCTTCTGGCCCAGTACAGGACGCTGTATGTGGTGGTAGGGACTGGAGTGAATCAGCCACTTGCAAGGAAAGTGCTCCCTGCCTGCTGTACTGTCTCTCCTATCCTGGAGTCCGTTTGCTTATTACTAACCCCATGTACTTTAATATCTGTATGGGGCATGGGGTAATATTTTTTAGCTATCATATTCCATCTGTTGGTTTTATTCTTATGCTTGCCCTGCCCCCCACTTTTTGAATGTGGGACAACACACCTGGCTGTGATCAGAGTTTCCTCATGCGGACGCAAGCCCCTTACCCACTAGGCTCTCTCTCTGGCCCTCCCCAGTATTTCTGTTTCGAGTCTGCTATGAAGTTTGCATCAAAACTCCTACTTTATACATCCTTTTTCGTTTAAAACTATGTCTTGGGTTCCTTCTAAGAGACACTGTTATTAGCGCTTTTCCAAGTTTTATGACTCGGGGGTTTGGGAGACCATATGGGACGCTGGGGATCCAATCGAGGTCAGCCACATACTGGCTAAGTGCCCCACCTGCTATACTGTCTCGCCTGATTTTTAAATTTCTTGTACTTCCAACTAGAGTTTCTCTGTCTTTTTCTTGAAGGTCATTTAGTATAAAGTTGTTTAGATATTATGTGAAGTAAGTAGATAGTTATTTAATAAGCAGATAAGAACATACATCATGGATGTTGGTGTCATCTAGACCCTACTGTGATTTTAATTACATCTGATATGTCTCTTCATTTCTTTGATACTCATTTTCATTTATGGTTTGACCAAATTGTTCACATTCCATTTGTAACAACTTAGCTAATTGACAATGTGGCATTTTCAGTTAAGTTCATATCCCCTCTCTATTTGTCAAAGCCCATGTGCCTCTGAGCGAGTAAACTAAAAACTCTCTGGTGTCTCTGAGCAAGTAACTTTAAAATTCTCTGATCCTAATTTTCATTACCATAAAAGACCGTCGTTAGTCTTTACTGCATATTTTATTTCCGGAAAAATTAAATGAGAATCTACTTATGAAACATGTAGCAACTAGCACATGGGACTAAATGGTGTGTGTGTGTGTGTGTGTGTGTGATAATCACTTCTTGCAGGGATATTTTTTTAACCATTCCTTCTCACTAAATGAAGAAAAAATGATAAAGAGGAAATTTAGTGACTAAACATGGTGTAACTTTTTTTTAAAAAAAAGAACAGTATCACTGATAAAATGGGACAGAGAAGAGACTTGAGGGAAAAACTTAAGACTCATAGATAACCATAATATTCAGTAAAAATTTTATATTATTTGATTATATGGATGCATTGTTTTATATTGTAGCTTCGTCATTCGTTCTGTATTCACTGATCTGGTCATAGCAGTTTTATTATAAAATAAACCTAATTACTTTGATTTAGGCTGTTCCTAATTTTCTTGGCTACAAATATGTGACAATGGATCAAAGTTGAATAAATATTAATATTTATATGGAAATATGTATCTTTTCATCTTATATATGAGTACTTAAACATATAACTGACACAATATGAGTAATTCAGCTCACGGATAAATCAGTGAAAATCCTTCAGCACTGAAGAAAGCACGCCAATATCTACCAACCGAAAGAAAAATATTGATAGCATTACACTTTTTTGTTTTGTTTTCAGTTTGGGGTCACTTCCAGTTCTGCTCAGGGCTTAATCTTGGCTGTGTTTGGGGACCATTACTGGCAGTGCTCAGAGGACCATATTGGTACATGCAAAGTAAAGTATCACAGTTCCTGCACTATCTTTCCAGCCCCTCAATAGTTTAATTTTTATCATGAGATGGAGCCTTTTTTCCCAAAGGAAGCAGATTTTTATGCTGATTTACATACCTTCCCTTTTTGTAGTAAGTTACAAAGGTACAGTTTGAGAAGTTGCACTAGGGTACGGGTAGGTATTCCTGAAGCAAGTAGCTTTCAAAAAATTCCTCACTGCAGACTCATTTGTTAGTGTGGAGATAATAAACTGTGTCCCTGCCATTTTGCCCTTCATCGTATGATTCCTCATTGTGTTCTGGGTGATCACTTAGGCACCATAAATGAGTACCACTTTTGAAAACAGATTTGTTTATACGAGATTTAAAATGGTATTTCCAGAGTACCATCAATGAAACAAGAAGTAGATTCACTTTGGTCATGACTAGAGCCCAGAATGGAAAAAAAAACAATTGACTAAGGTTTTAGCTTAGTTGATACCATAATACAGATCAATAGATTAGCACATCTATGAAGATGTTTATGGACACACAACAAAAGTTAGTGTATAAGACTTAGGTATCTCTGTTAGTATCAACATAAGTTTTGTGTCTTAAACTTTAGAATGACCATAATTTTAATAGTTTTTGATCATTTTTACTATTTATTTTAAGAAAAATAGTTATCACTATCTTTTAAAGGATTTGACTTTGAGATGCTTTTCAGCGTAGTCTGAACCACACCCACTCTTGCTGGCCTACGTTCTTGCTGAAATGGTGCTCTTGACCTTCTCACTGTCGTTCTAACCAAGATGCCAAACAGACTTTTGGAATCCTCAAAATTCCAGTCACAGGTGCATCAGGATAGATCATGTGTGGCTTCTTAAAAAGTTTTTGCACCTGTGGCCATGAATTTGTAGCACCTTTGTCCGGGAGCTCCACCAGGGTCCCCAACAGTGCCGGAAGCGAAGTTCCCTTCTACCTCCAAAGCCGGCGAGGAATGGATGAAAACTCAGGAATCCGATGCAGTTTTAAAAGGCTTTACTTATCACAGGTTCAGGCATACAAATCAACAATAGGGAAAGCCCGGTGCTTAGGATTCCAGGCTAGAACCCCAGCCACGTGTAGGCCAAGATGGCGGCCACCATGTGTAAAGGCCCTGTAAAAGGAGAAGAAGACAAGACGCCCAAGAAGGGTGAGCGCTCAAAGAGAGAGCCCAAAAGAAGTGCGTGAGAGGAAACCGGCTAGTTTATACCCCCTGCAACTCAGACCTTCCTCCCACTGTTATGGAAAGCAGGGAGGGTCAAATGCCTTTAGGTAATCCCCTCCCTGCACCTTACCTAGGCCCTTTTGTATGCTAATGTTTTGAGCCAAGATCTGCCTGGAAATGCCTTTATAGGGTAGAGAAGGGGGTTTCTGAGATGGCATGTCTCTGTACCAAAGACTAATACTAATGCCAGTTAAATATTTCTCCAAGCCTTCACAAGTCTCTTCTACTTCATTGTAGTTTTGTATTTTAGTTGCCTTTGAGTATATCAGGGGAGCCATGCTTGTTTGCTTGGAAGCAAACAGCATTTCTCTGGTCTAATTACTTGGGGGTCCTATGTGGCCAGGCAAATATGCTGGTAAGATCTAGCTAGTCCCACAATTATTGTGGTAGCATGGGAGAATATTTATACCAGCTAGTATAGCATACATGGTCAGATAAACTGCCACATTTAGACTACCCCCTTATCTACGAAGTGATTTGCAGGTGGCAATTCATAGCAGATGCAGCGGCCCTTAGAGGGAGTCCTGCAACTGTTGCACCTAACCACTAATTTGAATTTCCTCAGATTTAGACTAATCTCTTAGCCTTTTTCCATAATATTTAAAAAGTAATAAAAATAAATTGTGTTTCAGACATTAATTCCTAAATAAGACTGTTGTAGGTAAAATATAAGTTATCAAAGTCTGTCGGGGATTCCACCGGGGTCCGCAACAGTGCCGGGAAGTGAGTTCCCTTCTACCTCCGGCCGGTGGGGAATGGATGAAGACTCAGGAATCTGATGCAGTTTAAAAGGCTTTACTTATCACAGGTTCAGGCGTACAAATCAACAATAGGAAAAACCCTGTGCTTAGGATTCCTGGCTAGAACCCCAGCCACGTGTAGGCTGAAATGGCGGCGCCACCACGTGTTAAGGCCCTGTAAAGAGGAGACAAAGACAAGACTCCCAAGAAGGGCGCGAGCTCACAAAGAGAGAGCCCAAAAAGAGAGAGAGAGTGAGAGAGGAAGCAGGCTAGTTTTTATACCCCTGCAACTCAGACCTCCCTCCCTACTATTATGGAAAGCAGGGAGGGTCAAATGCCCTCAGGTAATCTCTCTCAGCACCTCACCTAGGCCCTTTTATATGCTAATGTCTTGAGCCAAGATCTGCCTGGAAAAGCCTTTATAGGGTAGAGAAGGGGTGTCTCTGTACCAAAGACTAATACTAATGCCAGTTAAATATTTCTCCAAGCCTTCACAAGTCTCATCTACTTCACGGTAGTTTTGTACTTTAGTTGCCTTTAGTTATCAGGGAGCCATGCTTGCTTGCTTGGAGGCAAACAGCATTTCTCTTTGGTCTAATTACTTAGAGATCCAATGTGCACAGGCAAATATGCTGGTAAGATCTAGCTAGTCCCACGATGATTGTGGTAGCATGAGAGAATATTTATACCAGCCAGTACAGAATACATGGTCAGATAAACTGCCACATTTAAACTACCCCCTTATCTAGAAGTGATTTGCAGGAGGCAATCCAGGGCAGATGCAGCAGCCCTTAGAGGAATCCTGCAACAAAAGTCTATTCTGGAACTGCCAATAAACAAGCTGGTTCGTTAGTGTATTTTTTGTTTGTTAGCTTTTGAGCCATTCTTAGCTGTATTCAAGACTTTTTCCTGGCTCTGTGCTCATGGATCACTGCTGGTACATGGGGACCATATGTGGTGCTGGGATTAAACCAGGTCTGCTGCCTGTAAGACAGTGCCTTACCTGTGTGCTATCTCTCCTGCACCATGTGTATTTCTGAATCTCTGTGAAATAGAGTTGTTGGTGTTGTATAGGACAATAGTATTTTTAATGGTTCATGTTGATATTCTTTATGAATAGATAACAAACATAACAACATGCTTAACAACTTTAAATCCCATATTTTCTTAAAGGAGTGTAAATAATTTAATATTAAATATGTGATAGTTTGCAAAACTAGTTATCTCCCTATATGTACTACTCGAACTACACCAATTTGTGTTGGATAGTATCTTTATCTGATATGGTATGATGGAGACTGAATTAGCAACACCTAAATTAGGACTCACAAAAATTGCTGGTTCATTACAGTGCTATCCTGCGATCTTTTGTACAGGGAATGTTAACACTGACTAATGTCAGAACTCACAAAGGGACTGTTCCTGATCATGTGCAACTTCATAGAACTGCCAATGCACTTGCCCTGTGCAATCTCAATGCCCAATTATCCTAACAATCTTAGGAAAGTACTCTGAATAATTAAACTGGTTACTTTTATAAAAGCGATGAATATGAAATATGTGTTTTAATAGTAGTACTGTTTATTTATACTGACAGTTTAGATAAATAATAATAATAATAATAATAATAATAATAAGGGAAGTAAGCACTCTGCAAAAACATTTTCTGTAGCAATAAACTTCATCTTCTGATTTTAATGTGTCTCCGCATCCCAAGCAATATTTATAGCTGCTTACACACTCCTTTGTGATTTCCTTATTAAGTAGTGATGCCTTCTGGACCTAAGACATGGTTTACTATTTTTTTAAGTATTTTATTATACCACTGGGTTCACTATTTTTTAATTAAAATGAATACATACCTTGTTCATTGCAGGTTCATTTAAATTTGTTGGCTTGTGGAACTCTGAGGATGCTGCTGACCATGATATGTTGGAATTATCATGATCAACTACCCAGCTTGGATTCCACCCAATGGCCAAGAGCGTCGTGTGATAGACAAGGGTTGGAGTTTTAAACAGAGTACACCAGGTAAGACTTGAGACAAGTAATCACTTATCAATTGCTCCAAAGGCTTTAACATGTTAACAAGATATATTGCATCATGTGTAGCTTTTCTATTTGTTTGCTAAGGTCTCTGAATGCCTTGATGAATGGCCGTGCTCATTTGGGTTGTGGAGCTTGTATGTAATAATAATGGACTCCTTTTCCGCTCAAGGAGAGAAAGGAGTCAGGATACACATAAAGCATACACAGGAATACCACAGATGATGATTTCATGTGACAGTTGAAAGTACAAGAAATAATTTATTGTTTAAATGACCACTATGAAGTTTAAATAGTTTTACTTTTAAGGTGCAGTATATTTGTTTTTAAAACATAAAGGTATAAACATACTTTACTTCAATTTAGAAGTCTATAATATTATAATATTTTCAATTTACTTTAATTTGTGTTCATGTGTTATTTAAAGTGATGGGCAAAACATGCTCTAATGTGTGGGTCCTAGATTCTTAGAAGAATATATACTTCTCAGGTAAGTTTCCCAGCTGTCTATCACGCTTTGGAGCCTTTTCTTAACTATCATCGATATTTTGGTTTGCTTTACTTTGATATCTTTGTTTATCCTCTAAAACATAATTTAATTGTGTTTTCAACAATTTTGGAGAGAACTCAGTAGTTATTCTTGTTCAATAATGTAAGATTGTTAAAGGTCGAATATTTTTTTTTTTTTAATTTTATGTTCCCAAAAGAAATCACTGTCACTGTCTTCCCGTTCATCAACGATTTGCTCGAGCGGGCCCCAGTAACATCTCCATATGTCCTGTCTCATGCTAGTAGAGCCCAAGGCATCTGCTTGCTCCAGGAACATAAAGAGCCTCAATCCATTCCGGAATGAGGTCTATAATTGTTACTGGTATTTGGCATATATATCAAATACAACATGGGTAGCTTGCCAGGCTCTGCTGTGCAGGTAGCATACTCTTGTAGGCATCTCTAAGTCCAGCAATTATTGATGAAGCGTCCAAGCGCGAGCCGGACGCTGATAGGCTGGTCTGCTGGGTGGAGGTCTGATGAGAGAGAAGTCCGGATGTGGAAAATGGAGGCCCTCATGGAGTGGGGAGGTCGTCTGGCTTGTTGCGAGGCTCTGCTGGGATAGTGGGCCAGGGCTAGAACCCACCATCCCTCCCGGGCACCTCGTGAGCAGCTGGTCACAGGGAGAGCCAGTAGCAGCTCTGCCCCATGTCTGCATGTCTCTGGACCAGCATACCTGAGCCGGATTTAAGAAAGACTGCTGCAGGGTGGAACTTGATGAGCCGGGCGCTGATAGGCTGGTCTGCTGGGTGGAAGTCTGATGAGAGAGAGGTCCGATGTGGAAAATGGAGGCCCTCATGGAGTGGGAGGTCGTCTGGCTTGTTGCGAGGCTCTGCTGGGATGGTGGGCCAGGGCTAGAACCCACCATCCCTCCCGGGCGCCTCGTGAGCGGCTGGTCACAGGGAGAGCCAGTAGCAGCTCTGCCCCATGTCTTTTCCACAAAAGAAATATTCAAGTGAAATTATAGAACTGAAAGGCACAATTTATCGTTTATAAAGATTTATATATATAAATATAACATATAAATATGTAAATATATAAATTTATCATTTATAAAGATATTATTTTTAAAATACTGTTTGTACCCTTTAAGTGGCCACATGAACTACTCATATTGAGAAGAGTTTTGCCCATCTATAAATAAATGAAATTCATCAAAATTCAGGATGCATTTGTTGGGGAAAAAAATTCAACCTAGTTTCTAGAAGTAGGAACTGAGATTAAGAATAATGAGAGGCTTGAGTGCTGGTTCTGTGGGTATGGTATTCGCCTTGCACACGGCTGAACCGGGTTTGATCCTCAGCACCAGGCATGGTCCTTGAGCCCTCCAGAAGTGGTCCCTGAGACAGAGCCAGGAGTAAGTCCCAAACACTGCTGGGTGTTCCACGCCACTTCCCCCAAAGAAGAGAGAGATTAAGATTAACCAAGTCTTAAGAATTTTAAGTATGAATTTATGATCCAAAATTAATTTTATCATTATTATGTCTGTTTCAATATCTTCAACAAAATTGGACTTTTTATGTTAAAGCATCAAACTTTGAAAAAATCAAAAAAGAAGGCTAAAGGGAGAATATTGTTAGCAATTATTGATCATTAAATAAAAGCTTTCCTATGTGTAAGATACAGGTTTTATATTTCTACTTTGTAGGATATCTTTTGCCTGTTTGGGGGGTCACAGCTTGTTGTGCTCAGGGCTTACCTGATGTACTATTGCCCTGTCCCAAATCCATTAGGATATATTTATCTTTCAAAACTGTGAACATTACCACTATAGAATAAAGCTTATAACTACTTTTGATCTAAGCATTAAAATCAATAGCTGGGGGCCGGAGCGATAGCCCAGCAGGTAGGGTGTTTGCCTTGCACGCGACCGCCCATGCCGGCCCGGGTTCGATCCCCGGCATCTCATATGGTTCCCCGAGCACCGCCAGGAGTAATTCCTGAGTGCAGAGCCAGGAGAAACCCCTGAGCATTGCTGGGTGTGACCCAAAAAAGCAAAAAAAAAATCAATAGCTTCTACACATAGTTTTAAAGAGAATCTGATTAGAATGTACAGAGAATATATTTCACTATTCTTTATAAAACATATGATTTAATAGGGTCCTCTGGAAGTAAAGATTTGCAAGTGAATTCATATATTTTCCCAGTCAAAGGTTAACTTTTAAAAAATGAACATAAAATGTATAAATTACACACTTTAAATGTATTTGTGTTCTCTATTACAAAGAATGACTGTTACATTTTTATAGTTATGCATGCTATATTCATAAAGTTAGTGTCAAGGTTTTCCGATTTTGTTTCACAGAAGTTTATAACAAAGCCATAAAAAGAGCTGGACTGTTTTCTACCTTAAAAGCAATTTTTCTTCCTTACAGCATTTTTGAAGTAAAGGTTTTCCTTGCTTAGGATTACATTCCTGTATGCTTGTACATAGAAGTGATATTAAGCTATAAAGACAGGATATGAGGTGGGATTTTTCAGGGCACTTCTGATAATAGCATGCCCCTTATAATGGAATATGCAGTCTCTGAAGTGGTTTATAAAAACATTTAAGTAACACCTGTGTAGTCA
Source organism: Cryptotis parvus (assembly GCA_021461705.1). Taxonomy (NCBI): domain Eukaryota; kingdom Metazoa; phylum Chordata; class Mammalia; order Eulipotyphla; family Soricidae; genus Cryptotis; species Cryptotis parvus. The sequence continues at coordinate 56,239 of JAJIBD010022410.1, forward strand.
ATATATCTCATGTTCTCTGCAGAGAAATGCTCCTCACCTATGCAATATTTTTATTTGGAAGTCTGAAAATATTTGGAGTTTAGTGATATAGTTTTTAAAAAGTCATAAAACATCACATATGGAAGTTAACTATGCATGCCACATAGTTATTTTTTATCTGAACGTTTCTTAAGATGGTAACAAAACACAAAAATCTGTGTGGTCAGAAACAGATTTACAGTACAACAGGTTGTGATCTCAGTAGTCTATACACACCAAATAAATTTGATGTGTAAACAGGTCATTTACACCAAATAAATTTGATGTGTAAACAGGTCATTTTAAAAAATCCCCTAAAACTTTAATAACAGGTTTTAAATCAAATTCCCTGTAATCCGAGGAGAGATGAGCAGCCTCATGTGTGCGGTGAAGTTTGATTTCCAGAACCACTTGGAGTGCCCTGCCATCAGCAGGATGATCCTAGAGCCCAGAGCTCGGAGTCAACCGTAGCACTGTGGGGGCAACAAAAAAAACAAAGACTCTAGTTACCCCCCAAGAAACCCCACAGGAACAAAAAGGAGTATTGGACGCTCTGAGGGTTAGAGGCGTTCAGCTGCAATGATGAAAATGGTGAAAGATCTCAGTGGAGGGGCATAGGGATGAAGGATTTTCTAGCTCAGAAAACAGACTGGCAAAGTCACCGTGGTATAACAACCAATGTCGTGTTTGGAAACCAGGCACGGATGGAGCATTGGGACCTGCAGGTCGGGTCATAGTGGTGTGTGTGTGTGTGTGTGGGGCGGCTGCAGTGTTTTCTGAGCACAGCTGTCTTGCTCTAAGTGTGAAAATCACATGGGCAGCATACAAAGTTTTAAAATTCTGGTAGAGGTTGAAGATGGGTCTCTAGAGGAAAAATAAGAAAAATCAGGTAGGAATACTCTGTTGTTAGGCTAAGACAGGTAAGGCCTGTGGTCAGCTGCCGCACAGTGCTGGGAGAACTGTCTGCCCATTTCTGATTCTGCTCGTCTCTCCTAAAGGCTGACTGAAGAATGCTTGTCAGTGATAATCAATCAGCTTTCATTTCACACTCTTTAAAAGACTGTTATAAATGGCGTGGCCATCTTCAGACAAAGCATGAAAAGAATTTAGCTTATATATTTCTCATCACACACACACACACACACACACACACGCACGCACGCACACACCCAAAAAAAGTCCTCCAACTCTTTCCCCCAATATGTGTTTGAAATTAAATCTCAGATCCTACCCTGAAATTTATGCTGCAATTAAAACGGGGGCAGCTGCTACCCAACTTTATTTCCCTTTGGAGACTTTTATCTCTCAGGCTTTATCCTTCCGTTCATCGCTTTATCATCACATCAATCACTATGTTTCACTCCTCAGGAATTCTGGATGCATTGCAGGCATATTTTTATGACTGGAAAGCAAACCTATTCTACTTGGCACATAGTGCTTACTTAGTCTAATTAAGTTATTCTGCTGAAAGTGTCACGTTCTTTCCATCATGATGCATATTTGGTCAAAGTAACAGGGAGCCCTTTAAAGCTTTGGAAAATTATGGAGGATTGGAATATAAAGACACCAAACCAATAAAAGAGAATTTCAGCCCAAGCTTTTGAAACATCCTTTAATTAACCAAAGCATATTCGTACCTCTACTAGGAAAAGTAAATACTATGAGGACCCAACATCCCTTTCACTTCTAAGTATTCTCATAGTTTGGAGAAAGAGAAACAAGAAATGTAGGTATGATTAACTAAGATGTAATATTCTTGATGTATTGGTATTTGAAGTTTTCTAGAGCATAATTCTAGAGCTGTAAACATATTCAATAAACATGACTAAGGAGCATTCATTGGTATGAATGTGAATAATTAGAATGACTCTTAAAACCTATACTTAAAACAAAAATCGCTACTCTTCATGTGTAAGTCTCTATATATGTATAGCTTTAGCGTTTGGGGTCACCTCACTGTACTCAAGCATTACTCCTGAGCTCAAAGAAAATTCATGGTACATCTCAGGGACCCGATTGTGGTGCCAGGGATGGGGCCTGACTCAGCGGCATGAAAGACGGTACCTTGCATTCTGAGCATCCCTTTAGCCCCTACTTATGTATTGTTAACAGTTGTAATGGTATCTCTCGCATTATCTGTACCAAATGCTACCTGATTCAGACTGTCTGTGATTAGACCAAGGCTCACTATCCTATCATGGTCTCAAATACTACCATTATATAGAACATACTTTTTAGAAATCACATTTTCATAGATAATAGTATCAGTGACCTAGCGATATGAAGGATAAAAACTAAAAGGAAGAAAGTGTAAAAATAGTTAGAAGATGTCAGTTTCTATAAGGTATGATTTTGTTTCATAAGTTGTCACAAATTTTGGATTTTTATTTTCATAGTTTCCAAATGCTTTGGAGAAAGACACAGGTTCTTGAACTTTCAGTATTGTAAAGAGTGAACTTTTCTGGGTAAGAATCACTGGGTAGAAATCACTTGCCTTCTAAGAAAAGTGCATCTTCTGCTTTGAGGAGGCGCGGTACAGAAAACTGTTATTCAGCAAATACTATTACATTTGTCAGCATCAGTGTCAGGAAAGGCCTGTGTTTGAATTCCCGTTCTGACACTTGCAGATCATTTTATATTGGGCAAGTTGTTTGTCAGCTCAGAGCTATACAATGGGAACATGAACGAGTTAATTTTCAGTGTGTCATAGACATGTCACAGCTCAGACCTTCTGATATACCAGTGCAGAGCACCTGATGTATTAGAGAAATGTATTGCTATTATCATTAATTACAGTCTCTCCATAGTGCTTTCACCTTTTGTACTTGATTGAGCTGAATAGCATAATACTTTCTTTCTGTTTCTCACAAGTTAATGAAATGTATTTAGCAGAATACCTGGTACCTCATACACACTCAATGAATTGTTGTGGTGGTAAATATTTTATAATTGTTATTAACTCATATAAGTGCTTATTTTTCAGTTTATTTGAAAAGACCTTAATCTAATTTATTGATATCAACAATTTTCTCTGTAGAACATTGCCAGGTCCATGAGGTTAGAGTTGAAATAACTTTTTACTAATCTATTATAATTCATGTTATAATCATATTTCTATCGGCTTTTATACTAACGTAGAAAACATTTTTTTGGCTTTTTTGAGTCACACCCCACGATTCTCAGAGATTACTCCTGGCTCTGCACTCAAGACTTATTCTTTGCGGTGCTTGGGACACCATATGGGAAGCCGGGATCGAAACTGGGTCGGCTGCAGGCAAGGCAAATGCCCTGCCTACTGTGCTATCATTCTGGCCCCAACATCATCTTTATTTTATTTATTTTTTATTTTTTATTTTTACAATTACAAAGATATACAATTAAAAAGATCATATTTGGGTTTTGGTCATACAGTGTTCCAGCACCCATCCCGCCACCAGTGCCCATCTCCCACCACCAACATCCCCGGTTCCCTCCCCTTCCCCAGCCCTCCTCCATGGCAGGTTCTTTATTTCTTTCCCTTTCTCTCTCTTTCTCTTTCCCTTCCCCTCCAGACTATGGATTACAGAACATACATTAAAGGGTTGTCATGTGTATCTTTTTGCCTCTATTTAATGCTCAGTTCTAGGTTGGCATTAGTACCCTCGACAATTGTTAGCACACTGTTCCATTTTCTGTCTTACCTAGCCTCTGACTCCAACATGTTTGTGATAATTTCCACCTTTGACAAGACTTCCTGATATACACCATCATCTTTATAGCCAACTATTACCAAAATATTTTCACACCAAATTAGTCTTCATAGTAAATAAAACACATTAGAAGCCACTACAAGAAATGTTAACATTTATCTTAAAGTAGTAAACAAATCATCCTGATCCATTGACAGAGTTCTCTGACTTCTAAATACTAGTCTATTGTATTAGAGACTGTTCCAGAGGCCTCTAACATTAATCAAGTAATATATATAATTATGTCTTTAACCTTTAATTTTGCTACATGTATTTTATAGAAAGGACTGTTATTGATTTTGACAAAAACATTTAGAAATAAGACTACATTTAGGCTAATAAAATATACTTATTTTAGAAATATCTTAATTAGGTACAGTGATTTATAATCGCTCAATATTCATGCCGCTATATCACACCCCTCATCTAATTGCCAAACCGTCCACTGCTGTATTCATTGAGGGTCCCTTATTGTTGGCCGTGCTGTATCTCAATTAGCAAGCTCATCTCTATAGGCATGTTCTCAGAGGCTATTATCAAAGCCTATAGCTGATTCTTTTTACTATGTCTTTTTTAAGCTTACATAAGAGTAAGTAAGTTTAAAAAATTGATGATGAACATATGAGTAAGATCTTTCAAAAGTAGCCATAATTGATCTCACCCTCAGCCTGTGGTGTAAAGTCACACAAGGAGAAAACTGGGATAAATAAAACACAATTACATAAATTTCTTATAAATGTTTTGCAGTATCAGTTTTGGGTGACCCCACTTTGCTCAGTGAGGATGAATCTATGTCACAGGTTGAGATGTGGGGGGGAGAGAGCGTAGACTAGAAAACTTTGCGTCCAGCTGGATACGTGGTTCTAGGCCTTAGCCAGGGGCTGTCTGAAGGTGGGCCTAGACTGGGAAGCTGCTCACCTTCATCCAGTGGTTTATCTTTACCCTCAGTGAAGGACAGAGGAAGATTTTCTCTCTCTACAACTCAAAAGGTGTGCTATAAATGTAGATATTATCTTAGCATAATGACAATTTTTGCATTCGCTACCTGTCCGAATGCAAGGTGCCCTCCCAATGGAAAACCAGCAGGACAGTTCTACTGTTCAAGAAGGGAGACATTCATGACATCGGCAACTATCGCCCCATCTGCCTGTTGTCTGTCATCTACAAGCTGTTTACACGAGTCATCCTGAACAGGATTAGCAGAACACTAGATGAAGGTCAACCATGCGAGCAAGCAGGTTTCCGGAAAGGATTCAGCACAATCGACCATATCCACACAGTAACCAAGCTCATTGAGGTTTGTAGGGAGTACAAGATGCCGCTCTGTCTCACCTTCATTGATTTACAGAAAGCCTTTGATTCTGTGGAAACTGAAGCAGTCATCGAAGCCCTAGTCAAACAGGGTGTTCAAACCCAATACATCAAGATCCTTCGTGAGCTGTATTATGGATTCACCACCAGGATCTCACCATTCTACAAAGAAGTGATCATTGATGTCAAAAGAGGGGTTCGACAGGGTGATACCATCTCACCAAAACTCTTCAGTGCCACCCTCGAGAACATCATGAGACAATTAGAATGGGAAGGAATGGGAGTGAAGATAGATGGTCGGCAACTACACCACCTCCGCTTCGCTGATGACATCGTTCTAATAACACCAAACATTAGCCAAGCGGCACAAATGCTGGCTGACTTTGACCGAGAATGTGGAAAGGTAGGTCTACAGCTGAATCTGAAGAAAACTATGTTCATGAGAAATGAACTAGTTCCAGAGGCCCCATTCTCTCTCAATGGAACAAACATCTCTGAATGCAGCAGTTATGTGTACCTAGGTCGAGAAGTCAACATGATGAATGACCTAAAACCTGAGCTGCGCAGGGAGGAAGAGAGCGGCATGGAATGCCTTCAAAGGCATCGAAGAAATAGCTAAAAGGACAAAGAACCTCCGGCTCCGGGCACATCTCTTCGACTCCACCGTTCTCCCTGCATTAACATACGCCTCAGAGACCTGGGCCCTACGAAAGCAGGATGAGAATGCCATTCGGGTCTCCCAGAGAGGCATCGAAAGAGCTATGCTTGGAATATCACGCCTCACTCAAGTGAGAGAAGGAATCCGGAGTTCTGACCTCCGTCGCTATTCCAGAATCAGGGACGCTGTCTCGTTTGCCAAGGCATCGAAAATCAGATGGGCTGGACATGTAATGCGATTTGGAGACAACCGCTGGACTAGAGCCGTTACCGACTGGATCCCACGGGATGTCAAAAGATCACGTGGCCGCCCACCTACAAGATGGTCAGACTTCCTTGTTAAGACCCTGAAGGAACGGTTTGAGGCTCTTCATATTCCTGAATCAACCAGATGCCATTGGGCTACATTGGCACGTGATAGGGTCCAATGGAAATGTTACTGGCACCCGCTCGAGCAAATCGATGAGTAACGGGATTCAAGTGATCAAGTGATCAAGTGATCAATGACAATTTTTATGAGCAGGTATGTCTTTATAATTTATTGACAGTTTAAATAAATGGAAAATTAGAACTAATTGGAAAATACTTTTTAATTATCTATACTTCATTTTTCCCCTATCAGACAACAACCCTGTTTTTAATGCATTGTTTGAAAATGTATGTTCTCCAAAATACTGATCTGAAGAAAAAAGGTCTATGTTCAAAGGTTTTGTAGTCCAATGAAATGTATTGGTATGAGAATCTGTGGTAAGGGTGGACTCAAAAGCAGTTTAGGTTTGCCTAATGGATGGGCTCCACTTTCTCAGAATAATTAGAGCATTGTTGATAATCAAAGGAAGCATAGGATTTTAAGTCATCCCTTCCCGTAGATCAGAACTTGGACATGAAATAGATAACTTCAGTTACAGAAGTTCCCTTTCTCGCCATTCCTTCCTTTGCTCTGCTTTCGCCCTTTCTCTTCTCTGCTCTCAAAACCATGAACAGTCTAATAGAGTCTGTAGACAGGATGCATTTTACACATTCACAGCACTGTTAAGCCTAAGTAAGTTAGTGTTCAGTTATAATATTAGCACCATCCTTAGGAGCTTGTTAGTAAGAGTCCTTTTGCAGGGGCACAGAGTCATTTTTGCACAGTCTCATCTCATGTTCCGTCTTCCACTTTCATGTAGATTTACAAACTCTAATCCTCAGTATTAAATTTGCCTTCCACGAGTCATGATGATCATGACGAACAGAACAGGTAGTAGTGACAGCCATGGAGTTTCATTTACTTAGGAATCAAAATGTGCTGAAATTCTTTATGGATTTGCAATGATGCTTCTAAAAGTGTCAGAATTAGCAAGAGTGAAACACCTGTTTATCTGAGTCTGTGTCAGCGTCATAAAGATCACCTTCACTTGGAAACCATCCCTCTTTCTTCTGTTGCTATTAATAAGGAATCTCACCACACTAACTGCATCCTGATTCTTTTTGGTCTCTCTGGCTGCAGCACCACACTCATAAATGGGCTTGATGTTTTCTCACCCAGATTCCTTTTTCTTTTTCCCAAGGACTTGTTCTAGTCATCTCAAACTTAGTGTCCCTGCTTATAGTGTTTTCTCTCACCCTTCAAATTCTTTGTAAAAGCAGAACTTGACATGACATTTCCATATATTAAGAATAAAGTACTCTGTTGTGGCAAAGAAAATTCCCCACTATTAAACTCTTATTCTTGAATCCCATAAATCCTCTGTGTGTGAGTGTGTGGAGTGTGTGTGTGTGGTTTGTATGTGTAGAGAGAGATAGACAGAGACAGTGTTTTCATACATTGTTTGCCTTCCCTTGCTGTTTATATCTGGGTTCTTCTCGACACTGTCAGTGTTTCTTCATCTCCTGAGCGTCTCTCACTGGAATGTGAGTCTTCTAAGGGCCAGTTCTTACTTATCCTAATTTTACCAGAACACTTGTATCTCAACGAGCCGGCACATAAATAAACATATGCCTTTTCTTGTTCATTATATTGGCTAAGTCACCAAATTCTTTGTCTTTGTTAACTGTAATTCAAACCATGTTTTCTCATTGTCTTTAGTTGAAATGCCATTATGAAGTGGATGCAAAAGAACAGTGAGTTCTAGAATGTCTAGTGAAATTGTTGTAGGCTGACAAATATGATGTGAATTATCAGGATTGAAAATAAAACTGTATCTCCAGCACTTGAAATATTGCAGATGGTATGAAACATGACTCAAAAAAATGTAATTTCATGAGTTGATAGCATTTATACGAGCAATTCAAAGTAGATTGAAACTAATTCTGATAGAAAAGTTTTAAGAGTCTAAAAAAATACATACATATCTTCTCATGTATTTTTCCTATTACTTGGAATTTAATTAAGCACTCAAGCTCAGTAAATTTCCTACATCTTACTTGGATTAAACGATAATCAGTCACATATGTGACATTTCATTCTAGATCTCCAATCTGAGGAACCTCTTAAAACAAGTTTTAAAAGTAAGTAAAAACTAACCCTTCATAATGTTAGATAAGCATACGAGTCAGTTTGTTTCCATAGGCTAAGTTAAATAAAGCTTGTTAATGTTTAATTGCTATATTCTTTGTCTTGCCATGTAGTTTTCTTCTACAATTCAAGCAACAAAGTATAATAAATAGAATCATAGTATTGCAAATAACAATCCATGTAATAATCAATGTGCAAATGAATAGTCATATATTAGATTTGTACCTAAAATGACATTATTATGGATATACAATTATGTAAACGAAATATATATAGTTTTTAAAAACTTTTTTTGTAAATCTGAGGCCCTCAAAAGAGACCTCCAAAATTTTTGTGGACAAGAACCCTAACTTAGATTTGTACATAGTAAAAATCTATTATGCAGTTTCTGAAATCTCCAGGATATAAAACTACACATTAGATGGTCAAGCATAATCTGTTACAACCAAGACACTACAGTTATAGCATGGTATCTAATTTTATTTTTAATATTATTTTATTTGAAACAAATGTTTGTTTTCTGGCCTTGTATAGAAGAAAATCATGCTTTAACAGCTTGAGTAGAAGGACTCATGTTTGCTCTATCTGATCTTTTATCAATAGAATTTTCTGCCAAGCCAGACTTTCTGGAATAACATGATTTGGATCCCTCCCAAAACAAAACTGTCCTGAAAAGGAAAGTAAATTACAGTTTGATCTCATTTGTCCTGAATTCCGCACATCATTCACCCGTGAGTTATGGCTGTTTCATCCTTGTGAGATACTCCCCATAACTCAGTCTCGTCAATATGATGCATTTACTACTGAAAGATTCATATCTTGGAAATAACTTGACTATCGACTGTGATCTCTAATTAATCAAAAAAAGGTAATTGTGTTAAATTCTTTTATTGTTGCCAAGTGTAATCCTATTCCACACAGGTGGATTGGTAGCTAGCTCTCTAGCCGGTTGGTTCTCTGAGATTTAATCAGAGGGCCATTGGTTTAAGTGAAGCTTTGGCACTGGATATTGTGTTATTTTCTGAAAAACTCCTTCAAAGTTTGGGTTATGAAGATCAATTGCAATTTTGTTCTCCTTCATGATGTGACTGTGTGTGTGAGTGTGTGTATGTGTGAGTGTGTGTATGTGTGTATGTATGTTTGTGAGTGTGTGTGGGTGTTTGAAAATAGTTGCAGGTTCAAGGAAGCATTTTGTGTGTGTCAATGCTTAGTAATTGTGGATTGCACATGCCAAGAAGACCTTTGTAATTTTATTTTAGAAGAAAGTCTGTAGCAAATAAGAATACCACAATTCTAGTTGTATAGAAATGAGCATGTATGCCCACCACAGTCACACAAATATAGTATGATTGAGTTCGTAATAAATGTGCTTGTGGAGTCACTCCTCTATTTGCGTTCCCAGCAGACTATAAACTTAATAGGCTTTAATTTTTTTCTATTGTCATGCAATCTTTACAGCTAAGCATGCATGATACATAACACTCTTATCATGTGCCTCAATGTAACTAATATGAATCTCAATATATATTTATGAACTCGTGAATTAATGAAATGATGACTGAACTGACAATATTTTAAAATGGAGAAAAAATTCTTAAATTTTAATAATACTTTGAATGAACAAAAGTAAGGCATCTACTAATACTTGACAAAACATCAAAATAGAAACTTTGAATATAAATTTAAAATATTGGATGTAAGTCTTGCCAGTATTTTCAAATTGTATACTCAATTGATTTTATAAAATGAAATGATCTCCCAGCCAGCTGTGCGCGTTACGTGTTTGGAAACTTCACCTGCTCCCACATTACCACATTCACCTGAAATTTCATTCAGTCATTTCCCCAATGCTTAAAAAAAGAAATGAGTGCAGATGCTTTTCAGAGACTGCGGCACATATTAAACATTTCTATTTGATTCAAACATTTTAAAGGGGTGCTAAAATTAATTGTAATAGTAATTTTTATCTCTTTTATAATAGAAATAAAGGTAAATAATTGCTAGCATTTTGTACATAAGAAAATAATTACTTTATTCCATTATTCTTATCTGAGTTGATTTAAGATTGGCGCACTCCTTTCACTAGGCAAGTGACTTTCAGGGGAATAAATATTTTGCAATTTTCTAGTAGAAAAACTACTGTGGAAAATTGGACTCATTGTATCTTTCCACTTAGCTTTATTTGTCTTATACAAGGAGAAGACAATAGTTTTTCTTAGCTTTATTTGTCTTATACAAGAAGACATTAGTTTTTTTCGTTCCTTTTATATGGACAAGAGCACCAAGATTTTTGCTGCTGGATACATACGGACCTGCCCCAAAGCTTTAGCAAACATTCAGGCCACTCTGATAATTTAAACAACATCCAAACGTTAAAGGGAGCCCCCATCTGCAAGAAACAATTTTACAACCTTCTAAAACTCCAACATTTTTGTATGTTTATATTCTCATACTATTTAAGTGCATTTATACCTTTTAATTTCATTAAAGTAATAAAATATACTTCTAGTCATACCACACTCCTTTGTTAAACTGTGACCATTCTATGGGCACTGATGTGTTTCATTTACATGATAGTCCAGTACCTAATTAAGTACTAAACACGGAGTAGTTCCCTCAGAATATTTTCTGAGTTATGGAGAGCTTTATTCACATCACTTTTGCACCATCTTTAGCTACTAATTTTGTCTTCCATCCACATTTTCAAATATTCTTGACATTCTGTTTATAGCTCTACTTGGCATTTCCTCAGATATGACTCGAAAATATTTATCAATATTTACCATGTCCTAACATGACTTTGCTTTTTAGGGCTTTTTATTTGCTGTCCAGAAGGAACTTACAGTCTCTATACAGAGTTGTCATAACATAAATACTAAATGACTAATTATTTAAAAATTAAAAATAGAGGAAATGATTCAGAGTGAAATGCATGTCATACATTAGTGTCTTCTAGAGTCATGTTTCAAATAGATCCATTTGGGAGACTTGGGAAAGTCTTTGGCTCTTTGAAATCAGCTGCCAGATTTGGTGCACATGAAGAACTTGGAGTTTTCCTGGAACAAGGCAATCTAATGAGGGGGATCATAGACAAACCTGTCCTGATAAGCAAGTCTTAGTCATCAGAGGAGAGAATGATGTGATGAGCTGATTGAATGTGTCTCTAACATAGCATTTCCTTTCACAACTGAGCCATAAGAGAACTTCAGTGAGAGAAATAAGAACTGTCATAGAACTGAAATTATGTGTAAGAGATTCATATATCTGAGATACTACTCATATCTATAAGATAACCAGACACAAAGTGTTTAACCCAAGCATAGAGAATAACCAAAGGGGATGGAAGCATTTCCTCTCATCTACTTGAGGAATAGAGTCTAGTTGTGGGTAGCTGCAGTTAATTACTAAATAATAAGATACCTAAACAAGCTCTGTCTAGAAGTGTCACATGTATCTGCAGGAATACCTCAAGGAGGAAGTGATATGTCACTGAAATACTTGCACTGCAACAAAGAAGGGAGTAATAGTAGTGTACTAATGCTGGGCATAGCTTGGAATCCAGCGTGTCTTTAGGTAACACCTCAAAATATTTGGAGCGATAGTTCAGTGGGTAGGGTGTTTGCCTTGCACACAGCCAACCTGGGTTCGATTCCCTGACATCCCATATGAGCCCCCAAGCACCACCAGGAGTAATTCCTGAGTGCAAAGCCAGGAGCATCCCCTGAGCATTGCTGGTGTGACCCAAAAAGCAAAATGATTGATAGATAGATAGATGGATAGATAGATAGATAGATAGATAGATAGATAGATAGATAGATAGATAGATAGATAGATAGATAGATAGATAGATAGATAGATAGATAGATAGATAGATAGATAGATAGATAGATAGATAGATAGATTCATACTATAGTGTTAGGTATAATACATCCAGACAGATTACTTGATAATAGTTATTTTGAGAATGGTAAGGTAATAGTCATGGAGCAACCCAGAAATATTTATGATTCAGAAGAATTCAGTCTAGGTCTGTGAGTAGAGTTTGAGGCAATGGGGAGAAGCGGTACTGAAAGAGGAAGATGAACAAAGATCAAGAAGTATCTGTGACCTGTGTGGTAGGTCATGAACATACAGTGTGTGACACAGTTTTCTCGCTTGTGTGCACTCTGAAAGTATGGTGAACAAATGTACTAAAATAGATACAGGAGAGTCTATATTAAAGAAGCTTATGACTAAAACCCAATCATGAACGTATTTGTAATTGTATATCTTGTGGTGGTATCACTTGTCACTTCCTGTTGTTCATCAATTTTTCTCAAGCGGGCACCAGTAATGTCTCCATTCGTTGGGAATGACGTCCATAATTGTTGCTGTTTTTGGCATATCAAATACACCACAGGTAGCTTGCCAGGTTCTGCTGTGGCTCTGGGTTCATCCCAGGGGGCCCAGTCTTTTTCTATGTCAGACCATCAACCATCCAGGGCCCACGGGCAGAGCCCTGGGTGTAGACAAGCCTGTCTCCTGTCTGCCACCTGCCAACGCAGGTGGGCACCACAGCCACACCTGCAACACCTTGAGGGGTACACGGTGGTATAATGAAAAAATAAAGGAAGGTTATAGGTTCATAGCATTAAAAGAGTATCAAACTCTGGATATCAAAAATTAAGAATTTCAATGTTATGAAACCTCCCTTATCCCATAACCTATCATCCAGGAAGAACTTTTTTATATTTTACTTTTTATTTTAGGAATCTCTATATTTATAGGTCAAATTAATGTCCATAGTGTTTAAGTAAGCTATGCAATATGGCATGGAAATTATTAACCAGGATTCAGGCCAGATTTGAGTAGTTTTATACATTAGGACTTGTTGCCACCATTTTCTACTATTTCACTACTCAGTATCCTGATTTCAATGGAATTCGATTGGTGTTGAATTTACCATAATCTGTTATATTACCTTAGGTAAAAGAATGGTAGTTCCATGTTATATAAAGAAAGGAGAAATATTGATAGTAGATTACTCACCTCTTGAAATAACCCAGAGATATTCTTTCTACCTCGTAATTTTAAAGCATAGCCTTTTTTTTTTTCTTTTGCTTTTTGGTCTCACCTGGTGACCCTCAGGGGTTACTCCTGGCTCTCTGCTCAGGAATTACTCCTGGCGGTGATCAGGGGACCATATGGGATGCTGGATATCGAACCTGGGTTGGCCATGTGCAAGGCCAAAGGCCTACCTGCTGTGCTATCACTCTGGCCCCTTAAAGCGTAGTCTTGAATGTTCCATTTTGCTCCTATTTTGTTACCTTGCAATGAGTCTCCCAATATTGTAGGCACCTAACTGGTTTGCTCTTGCATGGTCATGCTCCAGGAGATAGCAGCTGTCGTTTGATGGAAGACACATCTTAGTGTGCCTCAGGAATCTAGAAATGGGATTTAAGATTTAAAGAAAAGAAGGGTTTCTAAAAACCAGGAAGATTGTAATTTTTTTTTTTGAAAGGAATGAGGCAGGTAAAAGTAATGTTGAAGACAGTTCATACTGAATTTAAGACGGCCACTTTCTGGGTGAAGTTAACTAGAATTAAGTTGGTGTCCTTAGAAAATAGCCTTCAGAGCAGACAAGTCCAGCTCCTGGACTGGAAAGAGACGTGACTTGGGGGAGAGACAGAGGGGCCTGCTCACAGGAGGTCCCTAAAGGCTTTCTCTGCTGCTGAGTGAGGCGCCTAAGTCTCAGGCTAAGTAACTGGGAGCTCCCAATAGATCAGTTCCAGGGAGCATCGCGTTAAGTTTGCTCTGAATATTTGAAAATCACCGAACACATAAGGAAGTTATGATGACCCATCCTGAAGAAAGTTAGAAATCTTGCTCCTGAAGCTGGTTGGAAGCAAAAAGTAACAAACCAAGATGCTTGCTAGAGGCAGCCATGGAGGATATAGCAAGCACTTGTGACTTGCTCTATGTAAAACTTATTTAACCACTCCGTTTAGGACAGTTGATCTAACTGAATTTGTTTGATGTAGCAAGAATATGGTACAAATAAATTGCACTAGAGTTAAAAAAAAAGTCCATGAATTTGTCTTAGAGGAGTAAAATAATTGGTTGACAAATCGAATTTTAATAGGTAAATAAAAGTGGGGAGAGCCATAGCACAGTGGGTAGGTCATTTGTCTTGCTTGCATCAGCCAACCCTGTTTGATCCCCCAACATCCCATATGGTCCCCAGAGCACCTCCAGGAGTAATTCCTGAGTGCAGAGCCAGGAATAACCCCTGAGCATTGCTGGGTGTGATCCAAAATGCAAAAAAAAAAAGCAAATAAAAGAAAATATTCAGTGAAACAATTAAAATTTTCTAGCAAACATCATGGTGTTACTTTTAAACCAAACGTTAGGCATTTCTGATTTCCAGAACCTTGTTTACTTAACTGTATGCTCATACCAGGCCTTGGAATAACATATTGACTTTTTGTATAAGACAGGATGATTGTAAATAAATTAGCCATTAGAGAACATTATTTTGATAATTTCGATCAAAACTAGTTTTTACATTTCAACCAAAATGGTCATATAGTGTCATGAATCCTAAAATATGTTTCTCTATACCATCATGTACAGTAAATAATAATTTCAATTCCATTTTAAATCTCTAATATATTCATTTTCCCATCTGCTCAGCTCCTGTTTGACACAAAAGTATGTTTCTCTTCATCACTATCCTTAAAATTGAAGGATAACAGACACAAAGCATTTGCTGTGCTACAATATCAAAAAACCTATTAGACTAAATGATTTAAATCTAAATTCACAGCAGAGAATAAATATCTGAAAGTCATGCATAAAGACAGTAGTTTTGGCTAAAATATTACCAAGATAACTAGGATCATGTACAAAGAACATCATTTTCCCCGTGACTTGTTAGTTTAGAAGTACTACCTACTCCCAGTTCCTATAAAGAGGGAGTAGGGGACTGACTTTAGGCCAGAGAGCTCTGTTTCCACATCACCAGATCACCTTGGCGATTTGCAGGGTGCTTACTAATGAACGTGAGGGAAGAAGCAATGCCCATCCTTGTAATGATCCTTCCTTAGTACTTCCCTTCATCCAACAGACAGCATGGTCTAAGACGAACAGGTTTACTGTATTCATGGGCAGAGAGACCGGTCCCCCACTACTTCCATGAACTTTGGTACGTTGCTCAGCTCGTCTGAGCTTCACATGCTTCATCTACAAAGTCTGGGTCGTAGTAGTATTTCACGTGGCTTATGCCACTTCAAGAGAATTCGCATGTAAACTGTAAGCATGGTATTTGGCACATCATGCACTTTCACGAGGAGTCAGGCATTATTATTAGTAGTGAAATTACTAATTATTTTCCCAATAAGACAAAAAAACTCCAGTTCTGGAGGAAGTGATTGGCAGACCCACAGACCATATTCGTGATCTGAAGCTCACGCACCAGCTGCTAATTTGCTTGTTTATTTCATTTGATTTTCCTTAACTGCACATAAGGGAGGTGGGTGGTAGAAGTTTAATTTATTTATCCCTTTTTTAACAAAAATGTGGGCTCTGGCTCTCACACTGTTTTGAGGCCTGACCTCGCGGTGGCCTTGCAGAGAGGCAAGTTGGGGGAGGCGCAGGATGTCTAGTTGTGGCCGCTCCAGAGTTTCTCCAGACTCTGTCCTCCAGGGATGAGCAGAGGTGATAGAGCTGTGCCAAGGGCCTCCCTCCCACAGAGCCGCAAGCCCATGAAAAGAGCCATGACTCACGGGCTACAACTCTTTCAGCAGCTTGTGACAAACACTGTTAGGCGTCTGCTCCCCTGTTTCCCTCACCCCACCGGCTGGCTGAAGGGGAAAGGGCTCTTGGGTTTTCAAATAACTGGTAACAACTGAGATATCGCGCGAGCTTGGGACGCTTCTCCTTTTCCTTTGCTGACTTCAGCGGGATCCCTGGGCCGTCAGTGTGTCTTCTGATCCTGGAGGTATGGCAACTGAAGCTGTCAGTCTGTCTGTGCAGACCATCAGATGCCCGGTTTCTGCGCCCATCGCTGCCTCTTCACATTCTCTAGTGCCACTTAAATATTCTCTTCTTTTTTTTTTATTCTGGTGGTGGTTGTTAGTGGCCTGTGTGTTTTGTGTCTTCTGTGAGGACAGGTTTGTTGCTTTTTTATTACTGGAGCTTCTGCCCTGAACCAAGTTCCTGGAATACAAGTGTTTAAATAGCAAGTGCTGGTTACATGGATTAGCAGATTGGCAAAATGGTGAATAACTCGCTATTCTAATAAAATAGGGAGGAAAAAAAGCTCCAGCTCAGTGGACTGTGGTAGGTAGACATGGTAGGGGACACATTCTCTGCATTCTCAGGTGACCTCAGGTGAGGTGAATTCATGATTGAAATGACTGTTCTGGAGTTGGAAAAAACTTGCTTCCTTTTTGATTTAAGGTCAGAATATTGAGATTAAGGGCAGCTCCTTCTGCATAAAATCCCCCCAGCATTGGGGGACAATTTCAAATGAAAGTGTCCTCAAAAGTTTAAATGGATTCTGATAGAAATGTTATTTTTAACAAAAATAAAACATACTTGGTTACATTAAAGTGATGCTGTATTCAATTTGTAAGAGATTCACATAGGAAGTTTAATGTTGGAATTAAAAAGTGTTAGAATTCTAGTTGTGACTCTTTGATTAGGGTATGTGAGTGATGGGGGAAGGGAGGATCTGGGGCCAACCTGGCAATGCTCAGGGAGTTCTCCTGACTCTACTCTTATGACTCACTCCTGCGTGTGATGGAACAACTATTCACAATGCCAGGGATTGAACCTAGGTCTGCCACTTTGATACCTAGAGCCTTACCCACTGTGCTATCTTTTTAGCATTTGTTTCATTTTATTGGGAAATGAAATTTATGATTCTCTTTAATAGTGTTTATTTGAGTCAACTTTTTTATTACATATAATGGATGGAAAAATGGATTGATTAAGTTCTCAGCCTTCTGGGACTTCACAGTTAAACCAGTGAGTAGACTTGTCAGTGAATCAGTGTAGAAGAAAGAAAACAGAAGTATGATCATTGCACTATGAAAATGCAAGGCAGATGTGTTTATCTTCATTCAGAAAAAATTTAGAAAGGAGAAAGGTGCTATCTAAACCGGAACTTGAAGACTGTGTGGGAATTTTTCATAGTAAGAGGGAAACTTCGGATAATTCCAGAGAGTTAGAAATAGGTGGGGTGAGGACTGGAAAGAGTGGACTCATTCTGTACTCAAGTGTGACCCATGCCTCAGGAAATGGATAAGTGAAGTGAGTAACTGAGCTGAGAAAAGAAAGTAGAATGACATGAGTCTGCTATATACTATACGGTAAAAATGGCGACCAACAGTAAAATGCAAAATAGACTTTAATTTATACCTTCATGTTTTGATGTATGAGTTTTACATGTAAGAAATTCACTGTCTTCCGTTCATCATCGATTTGCTCAGGTGGGCACCAGTAACATCTTCATATGTCCTGTCGCATGCTAGTAGAGCCCAAGGGCATCTGCTTGCTCCAGGAACATTAAGGAAAAATATCGCTGTGGCTTTATTTAGAGAACATGCTAATCTTTCTATTTGAGAGGTGGTGGCTACACCAATAGGATTTGTTGACTTTTCTGGAAGCTGAAAGGTTCATTTCATAGATCCTCCGTGTGCTCTTCAGGCAGGATGACTTAGTTCTGTAACCTTCCCTCTGTAAATTCAGGACAGATTTGTTCAAAATCAAATATAGGTAGAGAGGACCATGCTGAGTAGATCATGCTCAGATGTGTGTGCTTGAAGCCTGGTGTAATGATGTGTGTGCTATTTCGAGATGGTCACTAATAACGGTCACACCTTTCATAGGAAAGAGGGAATGGCTGGGCCGGAATAGTCATAGGCAGTTACAATCTAAAACCTTGTAGTTTCTGAAGAACTTAGAAATAAATTCTTCTAAGCAAAATGTAAATATCCAAACTAAATTTCATGTCAGCTTAGTGGCTGGATTGCTTGTGTTAGGTGAGCTGCAGGCAATCCTGATTCTGAGTGGCACGGGACGAGAGACACTACAGAATTTAAAAGGTGTTGTTTGGTTCCCCGCCATGCCAAGAGTGAGCCTGGAGCATAAAGCCAGGTATAGCCCCTAAGGACCCTTGGGAATGGTCCATCTCTCCAAAAAAGGAGGAACCTCCCAAGATATACATGGAAGAAACTCTTCAGGTCAAGAGAAGATACATCTATTTTTTATTCACATTAGCTGGACTGACGCTGTAGCACATCTAACCAAATGGACATTTTGTGTGTTTGTTTTTGAGTGACATCTGGAAACTATTCCTGGATCATTGTTCATTAATCATTCCTGGTAATGCCCTTGGGTCTGGATGTCTTATGGGTGCCTGCAGTTGGCCTCATGGAACCAGGGTTGGCAAACACTGTAACACATCTACCATCTCTTTGTCCCAGCCCCAAATGCACGCCTCTCTAAGAAGTGTAGTTGTGAAAGAATCCTAGGAAATCAATTAGCTTTAGAAATAACAGGATCTGCATGCTCTTTTCTTTGGTGAGGTCTGTTTTATCCTCAGAAGAGGTAACCCTATGATGTCATCTCTGAGTGTTCTTCAGAGAAATGGGAATATTTTGGACAAATATCCATTACTCAGTGGGAGACAAAATATATTCCATAGTGAGTGTTTGTATTTATATAATGGATGTTATTAATTATGTATATAATATGATGGTATTAGTGATGATGCTATTGTTTAATAGTATTGTTTTGAATAATTACAACTATCAACAAAATTGAATTGCCATGAGATTTTTACAAACATTCTGCAGTGTGGCTCGAAAAATAAATATAATGAAACTAATTTTTGCCAGAAAATTTTATGAAAATGGGCCAGGCAAGTTTAAAATTGACAGGGTCACATGTTGAAATCTTTGCCACATAGTTTTGAGATGAATATCTGTAGGACATAGCAGTAGGCTTGATTTCATTACAAGTTGACATTGTAATCTTAAAGTCAATTCTTTTCACCCAGGAAATGCAAGTGTTTGCTTGCAAGATCTTGCAACTGCTTGAATGTGACCCATTCACACTAAGGACCATTAAGGACCATCTCCTTAACATCACTTTACTATATTTGTAACTACATCTACAAAGTGGCAGGCCAGGGCTAGAACCCTGCGCAACAAGCCTGGCAAGCTGCTCTTGTCACATTTGATATGCAAAATACCAGTAACATTTATATTAGGTCATTCACATGACCTAATATAATGGTTTGAGGCTCTTTATGTTCATGGAGCAAGCGGATACCTTTGGGTTCTCCTAGCATGAGACAGGACATATGGAGATATTACTGGTGCCTGCTCTAGCAAATAGATGATTAACGGGAAAATAGTGATAGTGATAGTGATCTTCAAAAGTATCTCCACATCAACACCTAGATGAGCAGTTAATTAAAAAACTAACCTAGCCAAATTAACTCCGAAGTAAAAAATCACACACTTCTGTAAGTGAGCCCATAAAGGATGCTTCCTAACCCTGTCTAAATGACCTAATGGAATCTCTGCAAAAGCGAATTCTTTTCCCATGGCTCCTGTATTGCCCTGTATTGCCCTGCTTCAGCATGAGATGGTTTAGGAAGATTCAGTAATTAATAATACACAAACATAGGCTAAATGACCAGCAAGCAAAAATATTTCCAAAATGACTTAAGCATTACATAAAAGCTTGTGTGAAGTGGCTTTCATTGCATTAATGAATATGTAGTACTCTTAAAAAAATGTTTTTAAGAATTGTAATTGTCCTGTTATTAGACTTTATTTTATGTACAAATATCTTCACATTCATTCAATTAATAGTAATTATATATGAATAGATAGGTAAATTATAACTTTTTAATCTGGAAAGATTTTGAAAATCTATAATGAGTTGTCACATAGGAAAAATATGATACCTCAAGAAAATATATGTATAGCTCAAGAATTATATGTAAAGTATACTTATGTCAATATTAAAATTTACATTTCCATATGAACTTTTTCTATCTTTGTCACCTTTTTTAAAAAGGATGATTTCCAGACTCATTTTTCTCTATTTTTTACTTCATCATAAAGCTATAATCATTCTGCAGATTATCTCAACCACTGTTCTCAATGTTAGAATCATTTTATTCATATAGGGAATGCCGGGGATCAATCAATCCCATATAGGGAATATTAAGTAATTAATAATAATCACTAAAATAACATTGATAGGCATTTATATATTCAAGTAAGTGTAAAGCTCTTTGCTATGAATTATAACACTTCCTCACAAAAGCTAAGAAGTCAGCATTATATTGCACCCATTTAAAACATAAATTAAAAATATAGAAGGTATCTCTTGTATCACTTTCCTTCCCATTGTTTCAATTCTGAAGCATGCTAGTGTAGCCCAAGGGCAAATGCTTGCTCCAGGATCATGAAGCGCCTCAAACCATTCGTTCAGGTCATGGGAATGAGTTTATAATTGTTATTGGTTTTTGGCATATCAAATCTGACATGGGTAGCTTGCCAGGCTCTGCCATGAGGGTGGGATACTCTTGCAGTAGCCTCTCCTCTGTGCATTTACTGATGAACTAATGGGGCGAGATGGACTTTTCTCTTGGGTGGAGCTCTGACGAGCTGTGGAGTCCGGATGTTGAAAATGGTGGCCCCTCATGATGTGGAGGTTCCTCTGGCTTCTTGCAAGGCTCTATTGGGATGGGGGGGCAGGACTAGAACTCACCTTCCCTCGCAGATGCCTCGTGATCAGCTGAGCACAGGGAGAACTCATAGCAGCTCTGGCCCGTATGTCTAAGAAGGTACAGGAAGATAAATTAGTCCTAAAATTAGTCCTAATGTGCCTCAGATGTGAAAATGGAACTTTGATTTCTAGTTCGTGTGTGGTAACCAAGGTTAAGAGTTCATATCATATATAATTGAACTTTTCTTTAAAATGAGTTTGCTATTTAAAAGATGATGAAGCAAAATAAATAAAACCTTGTACATAATCTCTAGGAAGTTGGTTGCCAATTAAAGATGAATTTGTGGGAACCTAGAGCTATGGGACAGGGGTAAGGTGCTTGCCATCATGTGGCCAACCGGGCTTTAACACCAACATCCCATTTGAAACCCTGACCCTCCCCAGAGTGATCCCTGAGCAAAAAGCCGGGTGTGAGCCCTGAGCCCTGCTAGGTGTGACCCCAAATATAAAACAAACAAAATTTAATTAATGACCAAGTCCAAAGTTTGCCCTTTTAAATAGTTTAATTTTTAATAATAAAGCCCACTGCTATGACAGCTTAACATGAAAATTTTTATTGCTTAGCAAATACTAATCTTTTATATTGCAGTCTATAATTAACATCTCCAGGCAATTCATAGTTCTTTGCTGGAGCAACATGTTGTCATCTAGTTTTCAGCTAGTTACATTTTCTCTGGAATTGTTTTTTTTTCACCTGGTAGAATTTAAAAAGTAACTCCTTAAGTGTAATTAAAAAAACAAAGTCTAAAAGAATGTTTTAGGAGCATGGAAAGAGCTATCTTTCTCTTTTTTCTTTTTACTCTCTCTCTGTATAGATATATGTCCTACTATAGTCAAATCTTGTGGGGATTCTGGTTATAGACACATATCTTCATATGTAGCATAAGATTTATAATGGTTTCAAATATAAAAACAGAAGTAGTAGCTGAAATATTATTGTATATATAATATGCTATGAATTTTCTTAGTAACTTGTGATACCACTAAATTCCAGCAGAATTTAAGCATGATTGGAGAAAAAGATTGCAAAATGAATTTATCTTTACCTTAAAAAATCTTGAGATGAATGTTACTATAGTAGATATGGTGCTTACCTTGCATGCCTCTAACATGTCTTGTATCCCTGGCACTGCCCGTATGGTCTTTTGAGCCTGCCAGGAGTGATCTTTGAGTACAGAACTAAGAGTAAGCTCTGAGTTCAGCAGGTGCGGCCCCAAAAACAAACGAAACAAAAATAAAAACTTCACAGTTCCTATTCTTTGTTAGTCTTAATTTGCACATAATGTAGATTATGTATTTTCCAATTTGAATAAGTCCAATTTCATTTTATACACCACTACAATAAACCTTGTAGGGATACAATTGTAGGAAACTGTCATTTACATAGAATAAACTAATCTCATATACTTTTAGAACTTTCTATCATTGTTACTGTATCACTGTCTTCCCGTTCATCTTCGATTTGCTTGAGCGGGCACCAGTAACATCTCCATATGTCCTGTCTCATGCAAGTAGAGCCCAAGGGAACCTGCTTGGTCCAGGAACATAAAGAGCCTCAAACCATTCCATCAGGTCATGAAAATTAGGTCTATAATTGAACTATATGGAACTTTCTATAATAGTTACTAAACAAAGAGTGCCAATAATAAAACAGTCAATTCTAGGGGATCTCTTGAACATTTGTCTGAACTTTCGATATGCAATTATATTGAATTATTAAACACCCAAACGTAGTATTTATTATGGTGGCAGCATTTTTGATGATGCCATAAGGAATATTACTAAAACTGCCTGAACAGCATTCAATGTGGGAGTTATTATTTGTACATTTGAACATTTAGCTGGTTTTTACAACCTAAGACATCCGCCGTGCTGAAGAGATATCAGAATGTGAGACTGATAGAATCAGTGTTAGGTAAGGCATTTTCTGATTTCATAGGGTTGATTTGATATCACTGTCTTCCCGTTCATCATCGATTTGCTTCGAGCGGGCACCAGTAACATCTCCATATGACCTGTCTCATGCAAGTAGAGCCCAAGGGCACCTGCTTGCTCCAGGAACATAAAGAGCCTCAAACCATTCCATCAGGTCATGGGAATGAGGTCTATAATTGTTACTGGTATATGGTATATCAAATATGACACGGGTAGCTTGCCAGGCTCTGCTGTGTGGGTAGCATACTCTTGTAGTCATCTCAAAATTCAGCATTTATTGATGAACCGCTAGGTCGCTTGCAGCCGTGGGAGCCAGGCTGTGATAGGCTGGTCTGCTGGGTGGAGTTCTGATGAGGGGGAAGTCTGGAGAGATGATAGATGATAGAGAGAGATGATAGATAGATAAATAGAGTAGATAGATGATAGATGAGAGATGATTGATAGATAGTAGATAAATAGAGAGATTGATTGATTGATCAATAGATCGATGATAGATTGATAGATCTATGACAGATCGATCGATAGATTGATAATCGAACCTCTCAGGGCAATAGCACAGCGGGAGGGTGTTCGCCTGGCAGGTGGCCGACCCCCCTTCTATCCCTGGTCGACCCATAGGGTCCCCTGAGCACCTCCAGGAGTGATCCCTGAGCAGAGCCAGGAGCAACCCTGAGCGTCCTCCCGGGTGCGGGCGACTGAGGGGCGTCGGGCCCCGCACCTGCGAGGGCAGCCCCGGGAGCGCAGGGAAACGGGGTGTTTGCATTGACCACGCATTTCCCGATGTCCTGCTCGGAGTGGACAGAGACTGAGCGCGACACTGGAGCGGGCTCAGCGCGTGAGCCACAGGCTGACGCTCACCGAGGCTGAGGCAGGTTCTGAGGGGGACTGGAGTGAGCCGAGCTGTCCGGAGACAGTGGCCACCGTGGTGCCCAGCGCCGCGGGCCCTGGAGACGCTGATAGCAAGGGGCAGGAAGGGAGGCGGTGGTGAAAGGCTCGCACGTGCCCGGTTCCATGCCCCCGAGCCCCGCCGCCGCTCATATGGTCTACGGCCATACCACTCTGATTAGATAAAATAAACTAAAAATAAAGTCTATGTGCATGATATTTGAAGGAAGAACTGCCTAAAGAGAAAGAAGGCCTGGGGCAGAAGAGCTTGAATGTTTCTACCATGAACCTGTAACAGTATGCCTCTCTGGTCCACACCCCAGTAGGAGAGCACGTAACTCAGGAGAGCAGAACACCTTGACCTTCAAAAATCTGCCTGGCATCTGGTGTAAGTAGGGTAAAAACACTGTTCTTAAAAATAAGTCACATCTCCAATACCCATCTGATAAGGGGTTAATATCCAGGATATATCAGGCACTGGTAGAACTTTACAAGAAGAAAACAAACAACCCCATCAAAAAATGGGGAGAAGAAATGAACAGAAACTTCAGTAAGGAAGAAATTCGAATGGCCAAAAAACATGAAAAAATGCTCATCATCACTAATCATCAGAGAGATGCAAATCAAAACAACAATGAGATACCACTTTACACCACAGAGACTGGCACATATTCAAAAGAGCAAGAACAACAAGTGCTGGCGTGGATGTGGGGAAAAGGGGACACTCATCCATTGTTGGTAGGGATGCCGGCTGGTACAGCCTTTCTGGAAAACAATATGGACATTCCTCCAAAGACTAGAAATTGAACTCACATTTGACCCAGCCATACTACTCCTGGGAATCTACTCTGGGAAACCAAAAATACGCAGCAGAAACACCATCCCTACTTTTATGTTCATAGCAGCATTATTCACAATAGCCAGAATCTGGAAGCAACCAGAGTGCCCAAAAATCGATGACTGGATAAAGAAGCTTTGGTACATCTACACAATGGAATACTATGCAGCTGTTAGGAAAAATTAAGTTATAAAATTTGCCTATAAATGGATGGAGATGGAGAAGATTATGTTGAGTGAAATTAGCCAGAAGGAGAGAGACAGATACAGAATGACTGCATTTATTTGCATACCATAAATATATATGTACATATTATGATAGCAATGTCCAAGGTCAAGTGAAACATATATCAGGAGGTCTTGTCAAAGGTGGAAATTATCACAAACATGTGGGAGTCAGAGGCTAGGTAAGACAGAAAATGGAACAGTGTGCTAAAATTGAGGATACTAATGCCAACCTAGAACTGAGCATTAAATAGAGGCAAAAAGATACACATGACAACCCTTTAATGTATGTTCTGTAATGTATGTTCTGTAATCCATAGTCTGGAAGGGAAGGGAAAGAGAAAGAGAGAGAAAGGGAAAGAAGTAAAGAACCTTCCGTGGAGGTGGGCTGGGGAGGGAGGAGGGAACCGGGACGTTGGTGGTAGGAGATGGGCACTGGTGGAGGGATGGGTGCTGGAACACTGTATGACCAAAACCCAAATATGAACTTTTTTAATTGTATATCTTTGTAATTGTAAAAATAAAAAAAATAAAAACATTTAAAAAAGTCACATCATTCATTGTTCTGTAGACTTCAGGTGTACAACATTAAAAATCAACATGTGTGTCCCTATGTCCTGCTGTAACTTCAATTTATCCCTTTGTTTTTTTCCCTCCATAACCACATGTTTTGTAATCTGGTAAATTTGGTTAGAATTTTGGTGGAAGCCTGGGTGGTGGTGGTGGGCGGGGGTTGGGAGGAGCAATCTCATAATCTCGTAAGACTAGAATTCAATTTGGAGCACACCCTGATCAGTCTTTTGCCATTAGAGTGTTCTATGCATTGGCTATGAATACAGAATTCTTCAAAGATAAAAATTTTAAAATAAGAAGAGTACACACACATCTATCCCAACAGACAAAGGTGATAGAGGTCCAATTCTCTATGATTTATTGCCTCCAAAACAGAATTTTTTTGTTGTTGTTTTTAGGGGGTCCACATCTCGTGATGCTTGGGTTATTCCTGGCTCTGCAGTTGGGAATCTCGCGATGTTCGGATTATTCCTGGCTCTGCAGTTACGAATTACTTCCGACAGTGTTTGGGGGACCATACAGCGTACCAGGGATCAAACCAGGGTCAGCCACATGCCAGGCAATCTATCTGCTATACTATCTCTCCCCTCCCCCAAACGGAAACTTCCTAACTCTTGAAATATTCATTTCATTGTTTGAAAAGTCAAAGCCAGGCAAGCCTAGGCTTCCAGAGAAGAGAAAAGCAATTTCTCCTGGAGATGGCATACACATTGAATAAGCTTTGCTTTCATTGGTGAGTCAGTGAACATAGATATGAGAAGGAAGAGTTAATACCCAATGTCTGTCGAGGATGCTCTGGGCTGTGGTTCAGATTCCACTGGGCTGTGGAATTCATATTTTTTTCTAAACATCTCTGGAAAAAACTTTCTAATGAGATAGCTGTTAATCTCAAAATACTGGGAACACATCCTGAAAGATATTTAATTTTTAACGAAGCAACCTAAAAAGCCAAAGTTGAACAGAATATTGAAGAAAAACACAATCTAATGATCTTGGGAGTGTATATTTAAACTATTTTTATCAAGTGACTTCTCTATAATGGACCCTAAATATACTTGTTATCACAAAACTACATTTAATTTCATTTTATATGTATTTATTTGTATAGTTTTATTGAGCCTCAATCCCCACCAAGGTAAAAATATAAAGAACAGCATAAGGCAATTTTTCTGGTAGGATGTAAGTGATGTTTTTCCTTCCCTAAACACTTATTTAGAAATATTATTTTTCAAGAACCATTTTTACTCCAATGAACCTGGCAGGCTTATTCAATATCTTTATAGCCTTTGCATTTGTGAAGTGCTTTAAAATGAGCTTGATTAGGCACACACTCCATCACTAAGGGGGAATAAATCAATGTAATACATCATTTACAACTGACAGATAACACAGATACATCATCATAAGGTGGATTTCTTGCAGAAAGGTTGAATAGCCTGTTCAGGTTGGATTTCCAAGTCAGCAGAAGACATGGAAATAAAAGTTGTTATTTTTTACCTCTTAGTGTATCGCCTGGACTACTTTGCTATGTATCTGTCTTTCATGCATTGATCATTAAGACGGTAATTATCAGGAATGACAATTACATATCAATAATTCATCCTCCAGTGTAAGTGTATAAAAGGATTAATGTTGCATGCGCTCTAAAATAAAGAGAAGGAAAGGTCACTAAATGATGTATTAGAACAACCATGATAACAGACCAACAAATTAAGCCCAGCAGGAGAGATCAGCATTTGTTGGATAAACCTAATAAAATCTTGTAGTTTATTGATGTTACTCCTCCACTGGGCAAACATAGCTCTAGGATAAGACAGAAAGACAATAAATGAGCATGAAAGTCAGAGGGAATCGTCGAAATAATGTGGAGATCCAGGTCCTCAAAATAAAGCTATAAGTACAGGTTTTAATGGACACGTGATTGCAAAAAATCATATCTTCAGAATTATTTGTTGTTATTGAATTGTAAAAAGCGAAGATAAAAGTTTAAATCAGTGATTTCTGGTAGTCCTACTTGTAGTGAGTCTCTGAGAGGCAATTCTTTCTAATGACAACTTTTAAATCTCAAATTTTTATTTCTATTTTAATGATCACTCTCTTTTAGATTCAGACGATTTGCTTGACAAATCCTTTAAAAGGGTCAGCATACATATAAATGTTTAACAACTGACTAACATAGGAGAAGCAGAACACCAAGTAAGACTCATTAAAGATTGTTTTGTTTTAAATGTGAAGTGTTCCAGTCAGCTGAAGGAGAGCTGTTATTCTAGCAGTCAAAGTAAAATTGAAGTCCACTTCTGTAATATCCAAGAATATGGCATAAATATTTTCATAGACTAAATAATGTACTTAAGAGAAAATAACCCAACCCAAAAGCCTAATAAAAATTATATTTTTTGATAATGGAATAATATGCAGTTAAATCAGTTGAAAATTATGCTCTTTGATAATTTAGGCTACTAAAGACTATGTTCTCAGGATTATGTTGGAAAGAAAGAGAGGGATAACAAATTATAAATAGAAATTTTAGAGCTTGTAAATTTCTGTATATGTGTTATATATTGTGTATATATGTACACATAAATATATGCATATATACACATGTACATAAAATATAAATTCTGGAATGAAATAGAGCAAAATATTAAATACTTCAAAGGATGCTATTTTTTTAAATATTGTCATTTTGTCCTGTGTGCTCTATATTTTCTACAAGAATAAAATAAAATCTAACCAATATCAGCTTAGAGCAATTTATTTTTAGTGTTATCATTTTAATGAATTATTTCTGTTTCTCAAGTATGTTCTTCATGCTATTTCTTCTGTCAACAATGTTCTTTCCCTAATATATATTCATGACTAAATTGATTGATAATATTTTGTGCACAGTCTTAAAAAATCACTTTATTGATAAAACTTTGCAAAATTACCCTATGGTTGCTATCACCACCATAATTCTTATCCCATTATCTTGATTTTTTTGTTCTTGGCATATCTGAATTTATTATATTGTTATCAGTTATTAGTATTTATAATTATTTTCTTTTCTGTCTGTCATATGATGTCTATCATAACATATTATGAACATGTACATAGGCAGCAGAAAACGTAATACTTTGTGTAATTCTAAGTTCCAAGCCTTATCTGATATAAAGATAAACATAGATTCACTTTGGTTCAATAAAATGAGTGCTCTTAATAGTAAAATAATGAGTCTGTTGAATTTCTTCCAAATAGTGGGCACGCTGCTAAGTGTTTTACAATTCTCAAAATAATGTTAATTTATAGGGAAAAAACAAAATTAGATAGCTCACTAATGTCTCAGAAAGCCTGGTCAATGTATAGTAGGACTCAGCGTTTCTTATGTGTATTATTGTTCTCTAGAAAGACAAAATTTAAACCAGAGACAAGGGAAGGCTGGGTGGTGAGAGTGGAAGTGATTATGGGAGCCCCGTGGAAGAAAGTGTGTGCTGTTGAAGAGATGGCTGTTTGAATATTGGAGGACTGAAACTCAATCATTGAAAACTTTGTAACTTAAGAAAAAGAATTTATTCATAATTCAATTAATTCCCAAAAGAAACTGCTAAAACATACCTTAAGACATAACTCTAAAGGAGCAACTGGCTTGGTTACTCAGAACCCCTAGGCATGTATTGACTTCTTGATTGAGTGAAAGACGTAGGTAGGGGTCCTTGCCCACACACTCTAACAGATTATCATACATGCCCAAATAATTGAAGTGCAGCAGTCTTTACAGCCAATTCCTCTATGAAAAAGTGTCATGCTTTCCATTTCTTCTGTGACAGTTCATTATACTTAGTTCTGTTCCCTGCGGAGTTAAGTGGTGCACAAATGTTTGTTGACGGACTTTCTCCTTGGGCACCTGCCTGCCAAATGTGTATACAGAGAAAAGGAAAACCCAGACCACTCACCACAACATTATTCCTTAGCCAGCTCACAAACTCTCCATCTTTTCAGATTTTAAAGGAACTGAAAAAGGGAGGTATAAATAATAGTACTCAGCTCGTCAAAAGCAGAAATCAGCAGTTTAAAAACACTGACATGGTGGTTATGTGTGTTATGACAAATCAAAAGAATGTAGCTCACCATAAAACTTGTGGTCTCCTAACTACTAACAACTTAAAGTCAGTAGTAACAGAGACCATGGCTTCTAATCATCCTTGGAACACTTTCAGTCTTTTCACGGTGTTGAGAAAACAAGATATGTTCTTATCTTCACAGTCAGATTTTTCACGTCTAAGTTAGTGATTGCCATCTAAGAAATAGTCAAAGCAAAGAATAGTTGAAAGCACCCAAATATTGCACCTGCCATCAGAAAAGTTTTGGCAGTTCTGCAAAAAGTGAATTGATCTAAAAAAAATAACTCCCTTTTGTTTAAAATGGTCCTTTATTTCTATTCTGGGAAGAATTTATTAAATTTATTTTTAAATATATATATATATATATATATATATATATATATATATATATATAAAGAAAGTCAAGTTAATGGTAATAAGAGGAAGGAACTTTTTACTTATGACAAAAGAATGATAATTTTCTTTTTCTTTAATGAAAACAAGTAAAACTAATTATGCATGCTTGCGATCTCACTTGATATAGAATTCTCTGCAGGTAAACTCTTATTTTTATTTTCTGGGCTTATTTTTGCAAGGTTGAACTTTGGGAGGTTTATTATATCATTAGGCTATGGAATTTGATTATATATTCAACCTGCTACATAGTCCACTAATTTGAGGAAATATCTTGTAACAGTATGTGATTATGTTCTGTAATTCATAGTCTGGAGGGGAAGGAAAAGAGAAAGAGAGAGAAAGGGAAAGAAATCAAGAACCTGCCATGGAGCAGGGCTGGGGGGGGGGAGGGAACCGGGGACGTTGGTGGTGGGAGATGGGCACTGGTGGCGGGATGGGTGCTGCAACACTGTTTGACCAAAACCCAAATATGAACTTTTTTAATTGTATATCTTTGTAATTTTAAAAATAAAAAAAATTTAAAAAAAACAAGTAAAACAAAAGAAGGAAGAAATAAAAAACAACCTGTCTTCATTGCTTTTCTTTTTTTAGTTCTTTGTTTTAAATAAATTTTGTAATTCACTTCCCATAAGATCACTAAACACATTTCTATTCATGGTTATTCAAGGAACTTGAATAATAAAGATTAATTTTATGATTAGCTAATTAACTGATCTTTGAGGATATTAAATATATCAAACCCTCTTTTCAGTATAAAAAACATACTTTTGAAAAATTGTGGTATTGATTACTGTGGAGAATCTGGTGTAAAACTTTAAGACTCTCTTCTGAGTACAGTAGCCATATGAACCATAGTGAATTTAAGACTACAGAACATTAAGAAAGCATTTCCCAGGTAAACTATACCTTGTTGCTTATGTTTCCTGAAAAATATTTTCGAAAACCAATGTGGGTAACTATTTAAATGTTCACATTTGTGTTTATATGTATTTGGAAGTAGAAAATATTCTAAGTGATAAAATATTCAGAAGTAGTTTCAGAAAGCTTACTGTTGAACTCTTCTGTTGATTGATAATTTAGTTTAATAATGACTCTCTCATACCTTGTGTTTCCAAAATTGAGGCCTAATTGATAAAAGTGGTTTATTTATGAAATTTGCTATTTCTTTATAGTAGCATTGTTAAATGAGAAATCTGCCTCAAGGGGATGTTTTGGAGTAGCTTTTAATAACAACTGAATGAAAATGAACCTCAAGATCCGACTCAAACTCCATTATGCATAATGATAGCTATTTTTGTTTTCTTCTTAAGCAAGTAAAGCATTTGTATATGTGTAGATTACATGTCTTCCCATGGGGCGTATGTTAGGTGTTTAGGATGAGAATAACTTTCTACTCTAAATATCTTTCTAATGGCAGTGTCTTCATGCCAGATCTAAGTAGTTTCTGATTATTTGATTAAGTACAATAATGATCTCGGTAATGTAAAATTATTTCAAGTAAGAATAGGTAATATGCTTAGCCACCCACATTCACTAGAGTTCAGGTTAATCAATTAATTAGATCATGAATCCTTTTATTTTTTTTAGATAAAGGACAGCTCAGAGAAGATATATGATATATTTATCTAGATGTATCATGGCACATTAATTTTTTAAATGTCATACTATCTTTATTTAAGAATAATCCTTTATTTATCCCCTGGATGTGAAATCATAAAAGACTAAAGAAACCCTTTGAGGTTTAGTTTTGTTTTTTTTTTCCCATTGAAAGGGTATTTCCCATTGAAATAAATGACAAGTCTTGGTATTTACAGCAGTAGAACTGATCCAGACTTCTTTCCTAGTCAATTTTTGCCATGTTGAGTTCCATGGAAAAGATGTCATCAATAGAAAAAATAATTTTGTGTATTCATATGTTGGATGGACTTTGAGTTTGAGAAAGCAAAGATAGTTTATATAGTAGTGTATTTCATTCTCTTTTTTTTAAAATAGAAACCTTAAGTATTATCATTGGAAAATATTAGATAAATGAGTAGATGTAAGGAGAGGATTAGAAAAGCTTCTTGATCATCAGAATCATATTATTAGTGTTCTTTGTGTCCTACTAATCATTCAGTCTTTCTTCTGGTAGTCTTTCTACCAGAGACTCACAGACATTGGGCGGAGCTGTTACTTGCTCTTCCTGTGCCCAGCCACTCACAGGCGCCCAGGAGGGATGGCGGGTTCTAGCCCTGGCCTGCCACCCCAGTAGAGCCTTGCAACCAGCCAGACGACCCCCCCCCCATTCCCCTGAGGGCCTCCATTTTCCACATCCGGACTTCCCTCTCCTCAGAACTCCACCCAGCAGACCAGCCTATCACAGCCTGGCTTGCACGGCCTCAAGTGGCCCCATGGTTCATGAATAAATGCTGGATTTGGAGATGACTACAAGAGTATGCTACCTGCACGGCAGAGCCTGGCAAGCTACCATGTTGTATTTGATATGCCAAATACCAATAACAATTATAGACCTTATTCCCATGACCTGATGGAATGGAGTGAGGCTCTTTATGTTCCTGGAGCAAGCAGATGCCCTTTGGCTCTACTAGCATGAGACAGGACATATTGAGATGTTACTGGGACCCGCTCAAGCAATTGGATGATGAACGGAAGACAGTGACAGTGACAGTGACAATGATATTTATATTATATGGCAATGATAATATAGTATTAGTAATACTTAACATAAGCTATAACTGGATTATATCAATGTTTAAAATAGACTTTTAAATTTTATTATAAATATTATTATTTTATTTTGAGTCACTCTGGGCAGGACGCAGGCGCTATTCTTCGCTCTGTGTTAAAGAATTGCTGTGGCCAGCAGCAGTAGTGAGCCCTACACCCTTCTTCAGCCTTACATTGACCTTTAAGTCAGTCTTGTTTTCATCTTCTATTCCAACCACTCTGATAACCATCTCTCTGATCTTTAAATGTTTTATTTGTGGCAGAGCCTCCCACATTTGTACACAGAGGCCTGGGACCACTCCCTGGGGTACTCTGGCTAGGTGTGCAGGCTGGACATTTCAATGCTCAGCCCAATGAAGTGGCACTTCCCTGCCCCAGCAGGCACCCAGGTCACCAGTACTACAGCTGGTAGTGCTAAGGGCATGTTGTGTAGTAGTTTTATCAGACTCTGAGCCTGGTGTGTGCCAGCTTGCAGCCCCAGCCTTTGAATTGTCTTCTGGGACTCTAATCATTCATCTGCTAATGACATATCAGGCTCAGTCCCTCTATTCTGAGTTCTTGGGTTCACAGGAGGCTGCTTGTCCTGTTGAATGCAAGTTTCTCCATTTATTAGGCAAAACCTTGTTGTGCTTATTCTCCATTCTTACCTTGGTGAGCCACTTTCAGTGGTTACATAGCTGTAACACCAGTGCTATATTGTTCAGAATACCCCTATTTTCTCGAAATAGCTAATCATTAAATGATTTTGCCCAACTCAGTCATTCTCTACTTCTCAAACCATTTTTGCTCATTTATAACTACTAAATTCTATTTTTTTTAAATTGTGTGATTTTTTCTACTTCTCTAATTTTGGAAAAAACGTCCTGGTATTACTTGAATATAATACTGTTTATACCCTTAAATGTAATGCATTTTTGTTTTTTCATCTCCTTAACTGCAAAGATTTATCTTATTCATTCCTCGTTCGACTTAATGTTTTGTGCACACTGGGAGTTCTCTAAATATTTATTAGGCCAGATGAAAAAGAGCTAATTACTATAGAAATGATCTGAGCTTCATCCTAAGAAGCAAATACCTCATTTTGATTGGATTCAGATTGTGTCTTGGTTAAAATAAAACCTAAGTTAATGTTTTTTTTCTTTATCTGGCACATAACTGAACTTGTTTTAATTTAAGGTAAGCAGCTCGAACTTCTGATTACCAAATCCTGCATGTCAATGAGACTTTTAAAGTCAAATGAGTTACTGGTTTGAAATGCCTCACTGTATCTAGGTGTTTGATGCAAAAGCTGTGATTTATGACTTAGACTGGAATTTTATAGGAACAGTGTCACAGAATAGCTGAAAATGCCATTTATTTTCATGCACTATTTAAATTACACCAAGTTACAGCGATATTTAAAAAAGTAATATTCAGTGCTTTCTTACATTTGCCACTTTTTTATCAGGGTAAAACTGAATTCAAAATTACTGAATGGGAAACATTTCTGCCATTAAAAAATGTGACTCTTGAATAATTGATCAAACAAGAAACAAGTTCAGTTATTTATTTTTGTCTTCCTTTGTTCTATGAATTTTGTTTTTATTTTAAAAATGAATATATTCATGCACCTGAATTTTTTCTCTTGAAGTAAGATTCATAATATATATCAAAAGTAAACCTATAGCATGTTTCTTTAAAAAAGGTATTATGTATGCAATTTTATGATGAATGCTTTATGGCCCATTTTTCTCAAATGGATTTAGGTAGGAGTATTCAGAAGTAGAAGTGCCCTATATAAAATGTTTATTTACCCTGCTGGAAATTCAAACAAATTCTTTTATTTTTTGTATAAAAATGTTATATATTTTTTAAATAATGGGTAACTGTGTACATGAGAATACATTAATTGGGGCCAGAGCGATAGCCCAGCGGGTAGGGCATTTGCCTTGCACGCGGCGGCCCACACCGCCCAGGTTTGATCCCCGGTATCCCATATGGTCTCCCGAGCACTACCAGGAGTAATTCCTGAGTACAGAGCCAGGAGAAACCCCTGAGCATCGCTGGGTGTGACCCAAAAAGCAAAAAAAATAGAGAATACATTAATGAATATGGGTTAAAGTTGAAATCATCAAAAGCAACTCCTGACTGTAAGAATAATGGGACATTTAATTGTTCCATTTCTTCATACTTTTTATGTTTATGATAAAGACTAATAGCTTTATCATTTTTTTCCACGTAACTTCACTTTACATTTTCTGTATTTTATATTTAGGCAAATAATTGAAAAACTTTAATACCTTTGTAGTAATTATTAACTGCCTATTATTTCTCACATGACTATCAAACATGATATATTTTCTTTGAGGAGGGTGGTTCTAATCTCTGCATCTCAATTCCCTCAATTAGGAGTGGTAAATATAGTTTCATGCAGAATTTTTGTTTTGCCTTTTTCCCCTCGAGTAACTATTGCTCAAGCTTCATAGTAGCTCCGGAAGTCTGGGGTACAATTCATACAATGCTTGTCCACGATACACATTTACTGTAAGAAAATACCTAGATGACCTTTCATGATGACATTTTAAATAAACGTAAACTAATTTACAAAACAGAATCTTAACATACATGTGATAAAAGATTTATGTGACAGGCATTCTGTAGGAAAATTATAATTTAAGGAATATGGAGTCGCATTGCTGCCAACAATACAAATAAACACATTGACAATTTGATGTTGCTAATATGAAAATTTATGTGACATTTTCCCTATTTATGAGACCTTAAAATTGAATCTCTAAAATAAGGAATAAGGCAGCATTTCAATTTGGACTCTAAGGGAGTGTGACAAATCGGGGATTCCGAGTAAATATACGTCATTATAGTTTGGAGGCGAGTGCATGTAGAGGAAGGAAGCGTTCCTTCTGATTCAAATGTTTGAAAGAATGTGTTATTTCCTCAGCCTCCCTTTTGTAGGCCCAGAGTCTCTAAGCTACCTGGTACATTAAAGCAGCCATAAGCATGTAATTTGTTGGCCTTGTTAGTCATTGTAGAGGCCGTCTGGGCAGTGCTTATGGACCAGAAACTTTCATGGACACGTTCAGGGGTCCTCAGAGCTCACCCATGAGTTTTGTGGTGCCCAGGATCAAAACCAGATTCTGCACATGTAAACATGCCCTCTGCCACTGAAGTCACATCCCGGCACCATCTTTTTTTTCCTGGTGCGGCGGAAAGGCACAGCCAGTGGTGCTCAGGGCGAACTGCTTGCTCTGAGCAATCGGATCAGGACGAGGAGAGCAAAATAGAGGGCCAGAGATCGAACCCGAGCCAGCCACAATCAAGGCCAGCAACCCACCTCTCTACTAGATCTGGCTCCCAAGGGAATCTTTTTCACTGTGTCAGTGGAATCGAGACATGATCAGGCTGCAGTTAACCGAGTTGATGCCAGTAGCTTGGCCAGCTCCTCCAGGTGCTCTAAGAGCTGATGCCTCAGAGTTGCTTTGAGGAGAGCCCTAAGTGTCTGTCTGGCTGAGAGGAGACATGACCGAAGCAGTTGACTGGGACGTCTAACAGGCACCTGTAACAATGTCTTCTTCAAAATTGTATTATGTCACATTCCATTCAGAACCTACATAATTATTCTTCTGCAGTCCTGGAGAGTAGGACTTCCTCTGTGGGGATGTTTGTGTTGACAACAAGCAGGTGGGCTGGAGAAAGACAGCGTGGAAGATGTGGACTTCCACCAGGTGGACATGGTGGACTTCATCTGTGGGGATGTTCGTGTTGACAACACAGCAGTTGGACTGGAAAAGACATGGCATGAACAATCATCTTACAGTTGTCCTTCCTGTGGTGAGCCCTGCCTAGGGAATGTCTAAGCCACCATATCTTTTTTTCCCTTCCTTCTTTCATCCAACTCCTTGATAACACTTTCCTACTAACACCTCTTCTTACAGAATAACTGAAATAATAAGCCACCTATTTTAGTGGTCCCAAGCCTATTTCTAATATTTTTAAACGGTTTGAAAGATCCTGATAGAAAATGTCATCATTGAAAGCCTAAATTCAAAAAACTGTCTGTGGGTTATGGACTACAGGCCGCATTATTTATTTTGACTTTTATGGGTACAATAAATCATTCTAAAATAATGTTGACATTTATGCATTCCACTAGTGTGGCAGTTTAACAGCCTGCTTCATAGACTGCTACATGAGGTGAGGATTCGTTATCAAAGTTTCCAGCTTAGCTCTCCCCATCTTAACACAGCAGACAGTGGTAATGTCAACTGTGGAAGTGCCAATAGAGAAAAAATGAATAATGTTTTATGGATAATTTTTATGAGCAGTTTTAAGTATCCTGCCATTGAACACATTTTTCTGGATGACTCTTAGAGCTCACAGTGTTTTCATCTTTCCAGTTTATTTGGACTCCATGAATCTTTTCCCCCTATAGGTATGGCTTTTTTTGGTTTGAGCGAATCCCTGCCTTCTCTTTCTACTGACAGGTGTACATGATGCATTAGAAAGAAAGATATCATAATTGAAATCGATCCCAGGGCTCTGAAGAGCATTTCTATGATGAGCTCTAGTCTGTATTTTCTGTGCTGCCACAGTCTTGCTGATGGAACGAATCAGACTGCTTCTTCCGTTCAGTTCGCACACATACACAGTGCTCCACTAGCGTGGATTTTATGCTAAACTTATTGTTTAACTCTTTACCCTTATAGCTGCTTGACTCGACTGAATTCAATACCTGAAAAAGAAAATATGCACTTGCTCTTCACGTCAAAAAATGTGATTTAGGGCTGGAAAAATAGTTGAGTGAGTAGAGCTCTTGCCTTGCATGCAGTCCACCCTGGTTTGGTTCCCAGCATCCCATTTGGTCCCCTGAAGTGGCCAGGAGTGATTCCTAAGTCCAGAGCCAGGAGTAAGCCCTGAGCAATTCTGGGTGTGCCCACCATCCAAAAAAAAAAAAGATAAATAAAAAGGTGATAAAAACTGGGTAATTGAAGTGTGATTTGGTTTTGTTTTTTGCTTTCATTGTAAAGGTTCTCATAGTATAAGTAAGCATACTTTTCAATGTATTACTTACATTTTAATATTTTTACATTTTTTTCATATTTTAATTCATAATTGCTTCTTGAAGTATTCATGGTAGTTATATTTTTCCCATGGTTTTTCGCACAAATTCATTTGCTGAAATTTGTCCAGTTCTTTTTCTTTCTGCCATGCCAAGCACAGGCTTTGAAATCTTCCAGATGTGGAGAGAGGTAGGATGATGAGACCTCTTTGCGTCTATCTTACTCTATAAATTATTCTAAAGAAGGATTTTACTACTAAATATCAGGTTCAGACTGGACAATCTACTTCAAATTGTTTTCTGGCTCTAGAGATACTTTATTGACTAACTGCCTGGTTCCAATACCAGAAGAGCAGCTAGCACATAAATATATCTATGCTTGCCACCTAGGAATAATGAAGGGGCTTGTGGCATCTCATGTAGAAACAAGGGGCTTTTCACTTTCAATATTCATACCATTACAAACACGATAGGGATACCCAGAATATGAGACTGCTTGGTCTCCATTTTCCTCACATGTATATTATTGAGTTGCTTTAAGTATTAGAATATATGATTAATGAGTGGTCATAATTGAGTTATAATTTATAAAAGAGCTGGAGAAATATATTTTGTCTGTTTGTGATACTGTTTATTTTTTCAAAGTAGTCCCAGATTTCTAAAATATCATGCTACCATTGGTCCTACAAAGATTGAGTTTTTCAACAATTTGTCCACTGTAACCAATAACTTTCCTGACTTATTGCACATTCAGTAGTTTTATTTATATATGCCATGATTTTCTTAGTTTTCTCCATTTTTCTTCATCTAAATATATATCTCTGCAAGTGCCCAGTAAGGGATTACGGGGAAGGAAACTGGCCAGAGACCTTAAGTGTTATCTTCATATTTTTTGTTCAATTGAAGATTTCCAGAGGAACATTTCTGAAACAAATTTCAACATATTTCTCGGGGTAAACAGAATTCAATAATTGGGAGGAAAAAATTTTTCTTTCTGGAGTCAGTAGATGCCTGTAGTGTATATTCAAATCTAGAGATTTATGCAACATTCTTAGATAGCAAGTTTGTGAATTATTGGACATTACTCCCTTGAATATCTGTAAGACGTCTGCAACTGTCAGCTACCAGGTGTGTAACCTTCTATCAAAGCCAAAGTCCACCAGCATCTTTATTCCATTTCTTTTATGCATGCATAAAAAGGAATACTTAACAAGAAGGGCTCACTCTGTAAAGGAAAGCTATCAGTACAGTTTCTTTGGCAGGGGCTCTCCCAAGCCGCTCAGGAAGCCTAGAGCATCTCCCATAGTACTCAGGCCAGCGGCTCAATGCAAAGGAAAGGATGTAGTGCTGAGTTTAACTACAGCCACAGAGCAGGGCTTGGCTGGCACCAAGGTGCACCGGCTAACACAATCGGGTTAATGATGACAGGAACTGAAGCAATGTCTGCTGCAAGCAAGATGTCTTCCGGCAACCCTGCACTAACCCTCGGGTATTTTTGCTGTTATTTTCCTGTTGTTTGGGGACTGCAAGCTGTGGTGCTCAGAGTTTTCTCCTGGGTCTGTGCTCTGGGACCCTCAGGAATTGCCTTGGTGGTATCCAGGGGACCATATGTGGTGCTGGGGATTGAACCAGTCTTGGGTACATGCAGAGAAAGCTTCTTAACCCTGTTATCTCTCTCTGCTCCTTGATACACTCTCAGAGCTGGGGTGACAGGACAACGTGTAAGGCACTTGCCTTGGGTATAGTCAATCGGGCTTGATTCCTCACATCCCAGAAAGTCCCTAGGCAACTCCCTGAGCCTTTGAGTTCGAAG
Source organism: Cryptotis parvus (assembly GCA_021461705.1). Classification (NCBI taxonomy): domain Eukaryota; kingdom Metazoa; phylum Chordata; class Mammalia; order Eulipotyphla; family Soricidae; genus Cryptotis; species Cryptotis parvus. The sequence goes on from JAJIBD010022410.1 coordinate 95,789, forward strand.
TCAGGATTAATTCCTGAGCACAGCTGGGTGTGGTCCCCAAACACACACACACACACACACACACATACACACACACACACATGCATACATACACATATACATGTTGAATTCAGGAAAATAGTTTTCCTTAATCAGTTTCTTTATTTCTTCAGAAATATAGATGGCAAGCTACCCGTGTCATATATATGTATATATATACTATAGATGGCAAGCTACCCGTGTTGTATATATAGATATATAGTATGCCACCCGCACGGCAGAGCATGGCAAGCTACCATGTCATATTTGATATGCCAAATACCAGTAACAATTATAGACCTCATTCCAATGACCTGATGGAATGGTTTGAGGCTCTTTATGTTCCTGGAGCAAGCAAATGCCCTTGGGCTCTACTAGCATGAGACAGGACATATGGAGATGTTACTGGTGCCCGCTCGAGCAAATCGATGATGAACGGGAAGACAGTGACAGTGATAGATGGCAAGCATAATCTATTCCTTTTAAGCATTTTTATGTGTATATATCACAATGTCCAGTCTTTTAAAATATAAACATTGAAGCTTGAGATATTGTTTTTAGTAGTGGTTGAAGAATTGAAGTATTGGTTTGAGTTGTGAGTGTAATTGTACACTATGAATGCAGTTACTGCTTACAAAGTTCAATATAGAATGGAGCCATATACTCCTTTAACAAATTCCTCTAAACAAACTCACCCTATATGGAAAGATTAAAAAAGTCAGTTTTTCAGCAGTCAGTAAATTTAGTACTACAAAAAAAGTAAGCTAAAAACAGCATTTAGAATAAGCATATAACTATAGAAGATATTAATAATGCCTTGTGATTCCTATAAATAGATAATTATTTGCATTAAGTATTTAATAAGTAGCTACTTTAATATAAAGTTAACTATATAATAAATGTATTTTGTAGTTCCCAGCAGGAAAGATGAGGAAGACAGTGATTGTTAGACAAAGGTCTATGTTTCTTTTTAAATGGGAGGGAGAAAGAAAGAGAAAATCAAAACAAAACCAATTAAATGCAGGACTCAGGAACAGGGAATGGATCTGTTTTCTAATAAGTCACCGCTCTGTAAGGAATTACTATATATAGAAGTTCAAGAACCGAGAGCAGAGAAGGCCGTGCTGGTTCATTTCACGTATCGTGTATATTTATTTATTTTCTTTACTGAAGTTGTTTGATCATAGTGAATTTCCATTTTTCTTAGCTTAATGGCTCCTCAGACCGTTTCTGAAGATTGCCTTGCTGTACCTGAAGGTCAATTCCCCTGTCTCAAATTCCCTCTAGAAACACAGGCCCTCTGAAACAACTATACTTCCGTACTGCTTTATTGAAGCGTCACCAGTTTATTGAGCTCTCAAGAACTTTTGCAAAAAGAGCATGACTTAAGTTTGTACAGTTCACAGGCTTGTGCGTGTATTGGAATGATTATAGTCTGTTGATGTAAACGATAGCAAGGAATCGATCTGTTGTGTCTTGTCAGGAAGCTGCTTTGCTTGAAGCCTCAGGTTAGTTTTTGGGGTAAACGTCCCGGCAAAGATCACAGCAGGAACTTTAGTCTGAACGTGTATGCACCTGTCTTTATGTTTGTTGTGTCTGCACAAGCTTGACTTGCTGGTCCAATACAACTCTTTTTCAATAAGAACACTTTATTTATTAATATACACATTATTAATATCATTTTCACAGAAATGTTTTGAATTCTTATATTTCCAAGTAACAATGAGAGAAAGATAAGAACCTAGGAGTTCATGATGAACAGGATGTGAGATTCAGAGAGAATCACTTTCATTAGAATAAAAAGCAGTCTGAGTAATACAACTTTTTGTGACAGATTTTATAAATTAATTCCTTAATTTATGCATGTATCTACTGTGGGCAAGAATCATGGATAGCTTGGCGACACCTAAGCTTTGTAAGATGGCTTGAGGTACAATTTGTGAGAAAAGTAAATCCAGTGACTCAAACATTTTGTAAATATCACAAGTATTTCACTAAAATGTTTATGCCCGATAGCTGGTAGAGCTGGTGCGTGTTGCTGACATACAGACTTTAGGCCATCGTAGAGAAATACACCTCAGGACTTGTTCTCTCCCTTGGTGGCTGAGGGCGGAGGCTGCACAGAGAAAGAGCTGTGTCCCCTCACATTTGGTGACCGCGGTGGTGCGTGTGTTTCTCGGGGTAGGGTGCTGCTTCGATGAGCACTTCAACTCATCATTTTACTAGCATTTTACTGAGAGATGTTGGATCATGAACTCACTGTGAATACTTTGTCTCTGTTGCTTTGGCTCATTTCTTATTAAAAATTAAGGGAACTTGATTCCAATATCTGATACAAATGTCTGTTGTAATTTTTGTCCTTTCAAAAAATTTTCCTTTGAAGGAAACCTGGATTGTATTTTGTTCTTCCAGATTGAGTTGGTGTCATATATTCTTGGTTACCAAATACTTGTATAGCTTTGAGACTTTGAAATAACATACATCCATGGTGTGTACAGCACATTACTTAGAACCACATGAGCTTGACAACATAATAAATGGCTGCTTAGGTGTGTGTAGATATAAAGAGGATCTAAAAGAATACAACAGACAGAACTGCTTGCACTTGTTTTGATTTTGCTTTTTGCTTCATGTGTTTTATTCTATTTCCTATTATTTATGTTAACTTTTAAAATATCTTTCAAATCCCACCAAGATTCACTTAGTTTGGTGCTGTCCAACAGAATTTCCTATTTTGGTAAATATACACACATATGTATACATATATATATATATATATATACAGATAAATGTGCATATGAATATGTGTACTATGTATATATGTAATATTTTGGTAAATATATATCTCTGTGTGTGCATATATATTATATATGTACACAGATTTATATAGATATATGTTTATATGTGTATATGAATACTATACACAGGTATGTGTATATGCACACGCACATATGTATATATGCACACACACAGAGAACTATTTGTATTTTTGCCATTTGAAATGTGACTAGTGTGTCGAGGATATACATTTTAAACTTTAATTTGATAAACCAAATATTTTTATTTTGTTTGTCACCGCCCCATCCTTTGTTGCTCTTGATAACATTGTTTCTGTGCGTGATCAGAGTTGCACTCACAACGTGTCGTGGCTGGTGCTTCTGTGTTTAGATGAGACCTTGGGAGGTCACCACGCGGGACTGTGGTGCTGACATGCTGTGACCTCTCTGAGTGGTATTGATTGCATAGACGCCGTCGGAGTCACGAGTTTTCATAACAATGCACGTTCTGGCTGCAGTGCTCAGCAGGGGCCGCTCCTGTGCTCGCTCTCATGATTGCTAGGGATAGGACTTCCTGTCTGTGGTGCCCCATATCTTTTGGAGTGGTGCTCCCTGGGAATCTCCTCCCATTGTTATGGGGAAGATAAACTTCTTGCAGCAGGAAATAGCTCCTAGTGCAGGGCAGCACAGACAGAGCTGCCAGACCCAGTGAGCTGTGGAGATCAGGCTTGGCACACAAGTGGAGGCAGCAGAGCATAGAGGTGTGACCTCGTGCTCCCAAGGGAGGTGCTCCACACATGGGCGCCTCCTTCCTGTGACCTCGTGCTCCCAAGGGAGGTGCTCCAAACACGGTGTCTCCTTCCTCTGACCTCGTGCTCCCAAGGTGGGTGCTCCACACATGGGCGCCTCCTTCCTGTGACCTCGTGCTTCCAAGGCAGGTGCTCCACACATGGACGTCTCCTTCCTGTGACCTCGTGCTCCCAAGGGAGGTGGTACACACATGGGCATCTCCTTCCTGTGACCTTGTGCTCCCAAGGAGGGTGCTCCACACATGGGCACCTCCTTCCTGTGACCTCGTGCTCCCAAGGAGGGTGCTCCACACATGGGAGTCTCCTTCCTGTGACCTCGTGCTCCCAAGGTGGGTGCTCCACACATGGGCGTCTCCTTCTTGTGACCTTGTGCTCCCAAGGGAGTTGCTCCACACATGGGAGTCTCCTTTCTGTGACCTCATGCTCCCAAGGGAGGTGCTCCAAACACGGCGTCTCCTTCCTGTGACCTCGTGCTCCCAAGGTGGGTGCTCCACACATTGGCGTCTCCTTCCTGTGACCTCGTGTTCCCAAGGTGGGTGCTCCAAACTTGGTCTTTTCCTTCCTGTGACCTCGTGCTCCCAAGGCGGGTGCTCCAAACATGGGCGTCTCCTTCCTGTGACCTCGTGCTCCTGAGACAGGTGCTCCAAACATGGGCTTTTCCTTCCTGTGACCTCATGCTCCCAACAGGTGCTCCAAACATGGGCTTCTCCTTCCTTTGACCTCATGCTCCCAAGGGAGGTGCTCCAAACATGGGTGTCTCTTTCCTGTGACCTCGTGCTCCCAAGGGAGGTGCTCCAAACATGGGCTTCTCCTTCCTGTGACCTCATGCTCCTGAGGCGGGTGCTCCAAACCATGGGCTTCTCCTTCCTGTGTCGCTGTGCTACCAAGGCGGGTGCTCCAAATGACTCAGCTTCTCTCTTAGTTGGTGCTGTCAGACCTCCATCTAAGCTCCCTGTGGTATTCTGGGGCCTAGGGCCTTGGCCCACCAGTGCACGCCTGAGGATTTTGTGTTCAGCTTTGTAGTGTGATTCCGCAGGGAGCCCAAGGATGTAGAAGACCTGGGGGCAACATCTGTTACTGTTCAGGTGCCATAGGGCACTTCTGGCTTCAAACTCAGGGTCTCACACGTGCAGGCGTGCCCTCCACCCCCTGTAGCCTATTTCTCCAAACTGCATTTAGTTAAATTTTAATAGCTGTTTCTAACTGGTGACTACTTCATTGCAAAATATAGATCTGGTTGATATATGGGCGTGACATTATTAAGATCAATACTTTTCAGTGTATGCATATAGTCTAGTATCTCCAGTGACAGAAGACTAAAGGAAGATGTGTAATTATTGAACAGAGAGAGAAAACAATTGTGTTACATAAGAAACGTATAGGTTGTGCTGCATAGTAGTTAGACTTTAGAAATGACATTCAAATCCATATTCTGTCCCATTCACTTACTGTGCTACCTTTCAGGTAGCATTTAAATGTCTTTGAGTCTTCCTTGTTCTAAAGAGTAATTGTGGCTAATCATAATGAAATCACATATAACTGTAGCGTTGACTGTGTACCTGTGACTCCTTTAACCTTCCCACCATGCTAATAAAAACATTAACTCTATTCTACAGTTGGAGAGAGTGAAGCTTGGAGTTATTATTTTGAAAATCATTTAGTTAATCCAAAATTTACATGTAAAGAATACAATTGTCTCTAAGGGAAGGACAGGGGGATGGATAGAATTGAAATGGATAGAATTATGGGCTGAATGGACTGAATGGATAGAACTGAAAGAGGAAAAATATGCTTTACATAAACACTAAGTGTTGTTATTGGGGTTTAAGTTGTCTTACCTCTTTCAAGCAAGAAATGGGAGAAAAGGGTTTTAAGTGTGAGTTTTACCTTAAACACACACACACACACACACACACAGAAACACACCGCTTGGCCTGCACTTATTCATTTCCATCATTATATCGATCAACAACATTTTTTTTCAGTTGGAGAAAGAACAATAGTCAAGTCACAAGAGAGACTAAGTCTCTTCTACATTTGACAATGCCAGAAAGACCTTGGAAATATTCTTTCAAAATGATTATACAGACTCCACTACCTGAGCAGGAAACCTTTGACAGGTTCTCTCAAGAGATACGAGTGATTTATGTTGTAACTCAGTAGTAGGAAATAAAGTTACTTCACACTCAAAAAAACAAAGATAAAATAGAGAAGAGATTCCTATTTTTCTTTGTAAATCCAAATAATATAGGTCATAATTTCTCTCTGGTAAATCACTGATTTAGCATGGGCTGTAGTGATTAGTTAAAGGAGCTTAACGTCATCTAACTGTGTGAAGTCTAGGCTGAATAAACATTTTGTATCCAACCTGTATTTATTATATTTTTAATACAAGTTTCCAGATGCGCTATGATAAAGATAAAAACTGACTTTGAAACAGGGAATTCAGAGTGCTCAGGAAAGTTGTATTTTTCTCAATTTATTTTTTTTTGGAAAAAATATAAACTATAGCATCATAGAGAAATTTTCCTCATTTAGAGCTAGTTTTATTGGTAGGTTTCTGCACTGGAGTACAGTTCTGTATTATGGGATTTCTGATAGACTTTCTACAGGAAATCCTACTTTTCAGTGATAGAACGTTTATTTTTGAACTGCAAAGGAGTTTTATGAAGACACAAACAAAAAAAAAAAAGACATATATCACAAAGTGTTCACAGAAACACAGGGGTCCCCAAAACATAGGTGTGAGTTTAAGATTGATAGAAATCATAACATACTTTATAATTGTTGATTATATATTCTATGCAAAACTTACATATGTGTGAAAGCTTATTATTTAATCACTGAAAATTCATATATGCCTCCTCTATTTGAAGTAGCATGGTCGTTATATTCTAGAAGTTTATAATAAAACTTAGGGGCCGGAGCGATAGCCCAGTGGGTAGGGCGTTTGCCTTGCATGCAGCAGGCCCATGCTGGCCTGGGTTCAATCCCGGCATACCATATTATGGTCCCCCGAGCACCGCCAGGACTAATTCCTGAGTGCAGAGCCAGGAGCAACCCCCTGAGCATCGCCGGATATGACCCAAAAAAAAGCAATAAATAAATAAATAAATAAATAAATAAATAAATAAATAAATAAATAATAAAACTTGATGTGGTATCTTACTTTCATCTCCTTGCTTATTAAAAGAAAAACAGTTGTTTTTTTATTCTTAATGTCTCTGTAAACATTATCACATTGCATTGGTCGAGTTCAAGTACAGAAAGTAATGAAATTTCAATTCTTAGGATCTTGAGGTTTTTTATTTAAAAGACACTGCTTATGTCGTTGGAAAGTGTTGCTAGACTTGGGTTCACCACCTTAGATCCACTGTCTTTAGATACTGAAGATACGCTGAAATAACTGGGCTGGAATGTTTCAGAACAAAATCAAGATGACTTATTACTGTATCTGTGAGCAAAAGAGAGTCCATTGATTCTAGGTCTTTGTTTGTTTGCTTGCTTTTTTTGGTTTATTTATGTTAAAATGATTATGAAGCCAGCAGAATCATAGACATAAAACTAAGAAGTTAAGTTGGTAGAGTTTCCTTTTCTGTGAGTACTTCTTTGTCATTTCAAAATAATGACTTCTCGTGTTTATAGACCTGAGGGGGTCAATCTGTTTAATTTCCTTTATGTTAGTAATTTTTAAAAATCGTTTGGGGTCTACATCCAGCAATCCTCAGAGATTACGCCTGGCTTGTGCTCAGGGGTCATTCCTGGCCCTGTGCTCAGGGGTCACTGCTACGGGACTCTGAGGGTTATCTTGGGTGCTGGGGATTGAACCCAGCACACCAGAACCCACATGCAAGGCAAGTGTGTTACTCACGACTGTACTCTCTCTCCTGATCCTGAAACTGTTGAATCCTGAATCTATTGAAATAAAATATAAAATCCACTGAGAAAGGTGTCTATTTACTGAACTATTTTCAGTAACTGGTTTACCATGCTATACCATTGCCTGATTCTACCACATGCCTGAGATTTCCTAAAACTTCTAACTCTAAAAGTGCACTTTATTTTTTTTTTTTTTTTTTTTTTTAGTTTACAGATATCTTATTTTAATTATTATATCACCATGTGTTAAACAATTACAAAGTTGTTTATGGTTGCATTTCAGTCATACAGTGTTGCAGTACCCATCCCTCCACCAGTGCCCATTTCCCACTAACAATATCCCCTGTTTCCCTCCCCCACCCCACCCCACCTGCCTTTATGGCAGGCACTTTTCTTCTGTCTCTCTCTTTCTCTCTTCTTTTGCACATTGAGGTTTGCAAAACATTTATTGAGGGGTTATCATGCATATTCCATTATCTATGTTCAATATTCAGTTCTAGTTTAGCACTACCATTTTCTTTTTTTTTTTTTTTTTAAGTATTTTATTATACCACCGTGAGATATACAAATAAAAAAGATATACAATTAAAAAGTTCATGTTTGGGTTTTGGTCATACAGTGTTTCAGCACCCGTCCCTCCACCAGTGCCCATCTCCCACCACCAACATCCCCGGTTCCCTCCCCCTTCCCCAGCCCTGCTGCATGGCAGGTTCTTTATTTCTTTCCCTTTCTCTCTCTTTCTCTTTTCCTTCCCTTCCAGACTATGGATTACAGAACATACATTAAAAGGTTGTCATTTGTATCCTTTTGCCTCTATTTAATGCTCAGTTCTAGGTTGGCATTAGTACCCTCGACTATTGTTAGCCCCCCTGTTCCATTTTCTGTCTTACCTAAACTCTGACTCCCACACGTTTGTGATAATCTCCACCTTTGACAAGACCTCCTGATATATGTTTCACTTGACCTTGGATATTGGTATCATAATATGTACATATATATTTATGCCATGCAAATAAATGCAGTCATTCTGTATCTGTCTCTCTCCTTCTGGCTAATTTCACTCAACATAATCTTCTCCATGTCCATCCATTTATAGGCAAATTTTATAACTTCATTTTTCCTAACAGCTGCATAGTATTCCATTGTGTAGATGTACCAAAGCTTCTTTATCCAGTCATCGATTTTCGGGCACTCTGGTTGCTTCCAGATTCTGGCTATTGTGAATAATGCTGCTATGAACATAAAAGTAGGGATGGTGTTTCCGCTGCGTATTTTTGGTTTCCCAGAGTAGATTCCCAGGAGTGGTATGGCTGGGTCAAATGGGAGTTCAATTTCTAGTCTTTGGAGGAAAGTCCATATTGTTTTCCAGAAAGGCTGTACCAGCCGGCATTCCCACCAACAATGGATGAGTGTCCCCTTTTCCCCACATCCACGCCAGCACTTGTTGTTCTTGCTCTTTTGAATATGTGCCAGTCTCTGTGGTGTAAAGTGGTATCTCATTGTTGTTTTGATTTGCATCTCTCTGATGATTAGTGATGATGAGCATTTTTTTCATATGTTTTTTGGCCATTCGAATTTCTTCCTTGCTGAAGTTTCTGTTCATTTCTTGTCCCCATTTTTTGATGGGGTTGTTTGTTTTCTTCTTGTAAAGTTCTACCAGTGCCTGATATATCCTGGATATTAACCCCTTATCAGATGGGTATTGGGTGAATATTCTTTCCCATTCTGTGGACTGCTTTTGTATCTTAGTCACTGTTTCTTTTGAGGTGCAGAAGCTTTTCAGTTTCATGTAGTCCCATATGTTTATCTTTTCTTCTAGTTGCTTTGTTAGTGATGTTTCACCTTTGAAGATGCCTTTAGCTTCAATGTCGTGGAGGGTTTTTCCTATATTTTCTTCAATGTACTTTATGGATTCAAGTCTGATATTGAGATCTTTAGTCCATTTTGATCTGATTTTTGTGCATGGTGTTAGACACAGGTCCAAATTCATTTTTTTACACGTTGCTGCCCAGTTTTCCCAACACCACTTGTTGAAGAGGCTTTCCTTACTCCATTTTAGACTCATTGCACCTTTATCAAAGATTAAATGATCATGTGTTTGAGGTTGGGTGTCAGGATACTCTATTCTATTCCATAGGTCCACAGGTCTGTTTTTATTCCAATACCATGCTGTTTTAATTACTACTGCCTTGTAGTACAGTTTGAAGTTGGGAAAGGTGATGCCTCCCATCTTCTTTTTCCCGAGGATTGCTTTAGCTATCCTTGGGGGTTTATTGTTCCATACAAATTTCAGGAGCGTTTGGTCAATTTCTTTGAAGAATGTCATCGGTATCCTTATAGGGACTGCATTGAATCTGTACAGAGCTCTAGGGAGTATTACCATTTTGACAATGTTGATGCACTTTAAAAATGAGAAATTCATTGACTTACGTACTTAGAAACCCCTCCAGAAAAGAAATACCTTTATCTTTTCACTCTAGTTTAATGTTTACTCAGGGTCAAACAGATTTATTAAAGTTGAACATTGCTGAGATGACTTTTAAACTTTAGTTACAATAAATCCACAGGTCAGAAAACCAAGGAGCAGTAACAGCACAGACAATAGGTTCTCATTTTCATTCCAAAAAAAAATATGATCACTATAACCACCATGTAACAACATGGTCATAAGACCTATTGCAATATAAACAGAAATTCCCAGAGGAATTGCCAAAAAGCCACATCCTATTGGAAAATGTTCTAGAGTGAGACAGAAAGAATTAAATGTACAATGTGTCTAACAGAATGATTTTAGCACCTAAGCCAGGTATTACGTATATGTTCAATATATATTTGATGTATGAAATCTCTAATAAATTGGAACCTGAGACAGTATCATCATAATATATTTTTAGAGAGTAAGATCCAGGCATGGATGTTTTGGCAAAGAAAGAATAGAGAATGTTACATGGGCAGCACTATGTTTAACTGTTTTAAAATTTTCATAATTTTATTAAAAGACTTTTTTCTTCTAACTACTCTAGGAAGAAATATGGCATATGGCCATATTTATTTCTGCTTTTCCTGTACAGGAACAAAAGCAAAAAAAATAAAAATAAAAAGAGTTTTTAGGAGAGAAGCATTATCAATTAAATGATGAAAGATTTTGCATGAACATAAAATTGTCTGAACAATTGCTATGGGCTTAGCAGAGAGGAAGTATATATTACCTGGACTCCACAAGGATATTCAGACCAGCCAATTTTCATTTTTTAAAAGCTCATGTTCTACCTCAGCTGTTTAATTATTGGCAGACTCTGACATTCTATTTTTGGAATTAAATACAGCTAATTATTTTTAGGCATGGCACCAAAAGCCTATGTCTTCAGATCAGCAGTTCTAAAATTGCATTTCTGAGCTTTTCTCTTGGGTCCCTATAGCTCATGTACAGAGCTGAGATGCATGCACATGCTTTTATTAACTTTTAATGATCTGAATGGGGTTGAGGAAAAGAGATGATTTTGAATGGAAGAGCCATTTGGTTGTTAGTTATTGAAAATTAAGGGAGAGGCCTTTTTTCCTACTGTGGGAAATTTATTGATTAGTTATGTATTTAATTCATGAACATGCTTCCTCATAAGAAATTAAGCCGACAGTCAGGAGATAGATAGCTCAATGGAATGTGTCTTGTGTTTTCCAGAGGTCAGGTTGGACTCCCAGCACCACCTGGCCCCCAGCAACCATTGAGAGTGACCCCTGGGCACTTATTGGAAGACACATCTAAGAACTGCTGGGTGTGCTCATAGACGAAAAAATCTACAAAAATAAAATGAAAACAAAAGCAGGCAGACATTTAAGATTAAAATTTGAGTAAATAATATCTGACATAAATTATTTTGTCTGAAATCTTTATAAAAGCCTTTACAATTTATATGAAGTTACTATAAATTTTGAAATCAATCTCTTCAAAATCCAAATGATATTAAGTAGTCTTAATCTCTTTAACAGGCTATAAGTGCTCAAATTGATCTTATTTACAGTGAAAAGTTAGATTTGATGTGAATTTCAGTAATAACCTGGAGTACTTTTCTTTGAATAGATGTCATTTACATATGATTGTACTTTAAAAAGCTGTATCTAAATAGAGTAAAACTTTACCCTAGAAGTATCATCAATAATAAATAGAGAATATATAACATAATCAAAACCCTATAATTAAACATTTAATCATCAGTGTTGTATATCTAAATGGTTATTCTCTATTAGTGGAGAATAAGGAAGTTGGAGAAGCACATAATATTTCTGAAGTTTGTAGATGTCTACAATTAAACACTGAGTTGCATAGCTGGAATTTACATGAACAAAAGTATCAAACCCGGTTGGCTGAGTGCCGTGAAAACACCATAGCCACTGTGTACCTCTCTGACTACATTTTTATGTCAGGATTTACAGTTACTGGCAGTTGAATCTTGGCATGCAGTAATTCAACACCAATCCCTCCTCCAGTGTTCCCAGATTCTCTCCCCATGCTAATCCCCACCTGTCCACTTGATAGGCACATTACAGAGTTTCAGTGGTTGCTACTTAGATCGCATTATTTCAGTCCTCTTGAATCTGCACAACAAAATACTGTGCAGCCGTGAGGAATGACGAGATCATACAATCCACCGCAATGTGCTTGGAACTGTAAGATTGTCTTGTTGAGTGAAGCAAATCGGAAGAGAGACAAACACAGGTCGGTCTCACCTATCTGTGGACTGGGGACTAGTGGATGGGGAAATGTAGCTAGTAAAAGGGGGATGCTTAGGTCATCTTTTCCCCTAGTGTTTAGAGAGGAGGCAGACAGAGAAGGAGAGAAATCAGGAGGGGAAGAAGAGAACCAGAAGTAAAGGACAAAGGCATCAGAGCTTTAGCTGTACCTGTGATGTCAGGCTGTAGCCATGTGCAAAGCACAGACTCTCTGGCCATTTTAAAAGGAGGATGGACATAGTAAAAGAGGCTGTAGAGAGGAGTTGAGAAGTTGAACATCTCAGGTCTATCTAGCTCAAGAATCAAATTTAATTTTCTCGACTGGAAATTGAAGGGGAAATAGTCAGCATAAGCGTCCAGGTACCTGGGGCCAGAGCGATAGCACAGCAGGTAAGGCTGTGCATTACTTGTGGCCAACCAGGGTTCGATCTCCGGCATCCCATATGGTCCCCGAGCACCGCCAGGAGTGATTCCTGAGTGCAGAGCCAGGAGTGAACCTGAGCATTGCTGGGTGTGGCTCCCCCAAAAATGTCCAGGTATCAAAGATGACAGCAAGCTTTGGAGTTGAAGACACTATAAGGAAACTCAAGCACGACAAATAATGTGATCTTCATTACTTGTACATCAAGTCAGAAGCCAGGGCAGAGTTCTCATGCAGTGATTTATCCATTCAGTTTCCTGGAGGAGAGTGGGGAATCGGTGACACCGGCAGTGCTCAAGGCTTTATCCTAAGTCTTCTCATAGGTCCCTCCTGGAAGTGCTCAGGAGGCATGTGGTGCAGGAGATTGGACCAAGACAGTTTTCACAGAAGGCAAATGCCTTACTTCTGGACAATCTCTCCAATGCTATCTAATTAAAGGAATATTTTTCTCTGAAGGATCATGTTAGTGTTTAAATACGTAGAAAAATATCCTTAATTTTTAAACCAATCACTTTGATTAACATTTGCTTTATTTTCTGATTATATGATGGGTATTTTAAAATGTTTATATTTTATATATACAGATTTGCAATAAAAATGCCTAGATTTTACTATGTTTACTTCTGATCTCTCTATATATAAGCTGTTGCATTCATATGTAATTTTATGGAATTAATGTACATAGATATTTATCAAGTATATTCTGTACAATATATATCACATGTTTGAATAAAATGTATTTTGATGGAGTATTGAATTTTTAGACGTAATTGGAGGGCTAGAGAAATGATACAGTGGGTAAGGCCCTTGCCTTGCACCCAGACGACTCAGGTTCAATCCCCAGGAACCCGTAGGGTTACACTGCTTCCCTCCAGGACTGATCCCTGAGCATAGAGCCAGGATTAAACCCTGGGCAGCACCAGGAATGCACTTCCCCAAAGAAACTGGTAACTATATTTGAGACAAGATATATATTATGATTTTCTTCCTTAAGAATACTTGCTTTGAGAAAACTCATTGCTCCTACATGACCTAGTTTTCTGATACAATGAGGATACTACCCTAGATAAATTTCATGTGATTCACCTCAGAAATGTGGGCTTATTCCTTCTAAATTTAGAAACCTTTTTTTCTTTTCTAACAGGAATACAAAATGTAACCTAGAAGGACATTTTAGAAGTCATTGAGACCAAGTTCAATCAGTACTATATTTCTTTTATTTAAAACAACTCTAGACAGAGATCCCAGTCTTAGTCACTATTTTACAACTTAAAGCCAGTATTGGAAGGATTACATTAACTTAAATGTTCATCATATCATTTATATTTACCAGCATCACTGTTTGTGATAATCTGTTATTTGTCATAGTAGCTTTTTAATTTTGAAAAATTCTTGTCATGGAGAGAATGGTTTGTAGTCATTATTGCTTATTTTCTTTTTTTAGATTTCATTTTAAATAAAAACTTCACTTTTTTTCTCTAAATTAAGCTTGATATTTTAAATGTGTATGTGTTTCTACTCATAGAAAGTAATGATGAGGTGAAATATTTGGTATTCTTATGACCATTACATTTAAATCCCTCTAATAATATTTTATCATCATAAACATCATCATTACCAATATCTTCCTCCTCTTTCTCACCCTATAGTAATGACTTTGTAACTGATCTTTTTTTTTAATGTACTGCTCTGAAAGTGAGGTTATGTATACTGTTCTTCCTATTTTTGTGTTCTATACTTGAATAAAGGGAAAGTAGCATTTTGTTAAGATAGATAAGAATGGAGAAAATGTAATTTGCATATTCAACTTGAGATTCTCTCTGTTTCTCTATTAGACATCAGTTGGGAAGTTGGGTAAAGAAATGTGTTCAGTGAAGCAAACATAGTGGCTATAAAAATGAGGCGCATTATCATACAGAGGTAAACCCCGTGACCTAACTGAGATTACTCGAGAGAAAATCAAAGTGTTCTGGACTAAATTTCGTCAAGTAGAGGATGGAGGTCCAGAAAATGGCTTGGAATGTGAGACAGAGGAAAATAACGTTATTATCAGTCAATGAAAGTCAGAAGGTATGGTTTAAGAAAGATGAAGTGGTTAAATCTTTAGATGTAACCTAGAGGTCAAGAAATGTGAAGAGAGTGTTACTGCTGGATTTATCGTTTATGGGGGCACTCACTGATGCCGTCTCCATTCCCCTAGTTCAGGTCATGTTCCTGATATGAAGCTTATACATCATACATGCTCATTAAATAGCTGTGTAGAGAAATGAAGAAAATGGAAGATAGGAAGCAGGTAGAGGAAAGGAAGGAAGGAGTGCCTAGATAAGTAAATTGATAATGCCAAATGATATTTTTGTCTTGACATAACCTCGAATTGCATTTTGTGAGCTTTGTGTAGATTTGTTTTGGATGTGAAATCACAGACAGCAGATACTGGATCTGAACAGTATATTTAGGGGATCCAAGCTTGTCATCAGACTAGCACTTTATCTTTATGCATTATAATAGTCATTTATATATATGATGGTGTCTTGTAAATAGTTAAATTTGATGCTTAACACTGTCTGCCTTCAAAATGTTAATGAGTACATGGCCCGTAAAGAGCGAGATAATGACATTTTTCCTCTTAAGCAGTTGCAGACTATTTCATCATTGCAGTACAAATCAGCAAAAAGAACATACATCTGCTGGGTACATAGTTACTAAATTCTAATTCTCTAATTTTATATTTACTTAGATGTATCTTCATAGAAATAGATTTTATCTGCCAATTTTTATTTGCCCAAATTTAACTCCCAAACAATAGCTAACCTTGTACTTACAGATTAAACCACAAACACTGAGGAAAATTGACATATAACATTGTGTCAGTTTTATATCACTGTTTTGACATTGTTTATGGTGTGAAATGACTACCACAACCTCTCGTACTTTGATTTCTTTTTACTCAGTTCTTTTTTATTGTTGCCATATTTGGGAGTCTATTGAATCCCATTCATAAGTTTTCTTCCCTAGATTAATGGAGAAGCATCCAAAGTTTTCTAGATTGGGATAGTTTACTAACCCTGTGTATGGAAAGGTCAGCTAAGAAATTCAGAAAAACTGATGGAAAGAAACCTAACATCTGAATCACTGTGGGCCTTAGGAGACTACTGAAAGCAGAGCTTCCTGGGCTATATGCATGTTAAACACCTACATTCATCTCAACTTTGGAAATCTTGTAACGCTAATTCCAACCTGAGTAACTACGCTCTTTGGAAGCTCACTGACCCTAGCTAGCGTAAGGTTTTAGATAACTGGGTCTTCTCTAATTAGTCCTTCTTACTAGGAAGTACTGTTCTACTCGATTTTTTTTCCTTGCTTTTTTGTCCTACACTCCACCGCTACACATACGCCACTAGTGTGTTCACACACAGACACACACAGACACACACACACACACAACACAGTCCCATACATACACACAAACAGATGGAGAGACAATACATGTCCCAGTGTTAAAGTACGAAGGTACAGATCTCAGGAGAGAGATGTGGCGGCATGTGCTTACACAATACAGGCACTGCCAACAATGCTGTGGGGCTCGCATAGGCCAGCAACACACATATGTTTTCCTCAGCCTTGCAGTTTATATGCACTTTCCCCCAACTGCCCTCTCCCTGACCTTTCCATTGCTAGGGTGGTTGTCAGCGGGGTTTGGAGCAGTCGGTAGTCTTCATTTGATTTTCTTTGCATGGCCTTTGTGCCAGTGGTGGAGTCTCTCCTCCCAGGGTGTCGAGCCAAGCTCTAACCTTGCCTGGGTGTGGAATTCTGCACCTCAATAGTTGTCAAGTCCCTAGAGATGGGTCCTTTGTCCAAGGCCTCCAAGACTTTGGAGGATTTAGGCTCAGCAGTTTCACCCAATATGCGTTACCACTCTGATCGCTACTAGACCGTAATACACATAGTATACTACACTCTGATTCCCGTTACCTACTACAACAGTTACCGCTCTGATTCTGTTTCCTACTATAGCCGAAACTCTGCCTGGAAACTTGTGGCAAGACAGGTGATGAATAAGTTAACATTAACATGTCAATTGTGCTGCATCTAAGAAGAAAAAAAAACTCTTCACTTTTTTAAAACACAGTGCACTTTTTAGTCTAAGAAATTACGCATAACTTATTTTAAGTCAAATACAGTGTTTAGTCACAGGGAAGAAGCAGTTTGAAGAGAGCAAGTGAAATCAACTACGTTAGCCTCAGAACATATTATTTTAAAAGTCCTTTAGCTGTTTAATTCTATGCAACTGTTTTGAGATTTGGAAATCCAAAGAAATGATTTCTCCAAGAAGGGCCGAGCAGAAGCATGTAGAGTCCAAAGCAAATGGCAGAGAATAATTCAGAAGGTGTAGTGAACCAATTCTAAAGAAAGACTAATTACAAGCTTGCATAACAGAAACTAAAAGTTACAAAAATGTCTAAAATAACTTGTGCAAGGGGAAGGTAGAGCAGCAAACCATAATTTGGAATTACAAGGCAATTATTTCCAATTTTAGGTTGGGGCTTTATTTTTTTTTTCTAGTTTAAGCATAAAATTATTTTTTAAAAAAAGCCTTAGAAATAATACTGTAATATACGTTGAGACGTAATAAATTGTGCTATGCCATTGTCTAAATTAGTAATTGTGCATGTATTTGTACAACTTACTAGATACGTGGCTCTTCTCTTTTCCATTTTGAGGCATTATGTCCCTGACGCCCGCCCCATCTCCACTCAGCTCCTTACTGACTTCTGGACTGCAAGAAATCATTGCAAATGTAACATGTCAAAATTTCATCTCCTCATCTATATCTTAAAAGTTATTCTTCCTAAAGTATTTTCTCTTGGTCAACAGAATTTTTCTCTGTCATGTAGGACAAGCACAAATTTGAGTCATCTCTGAAACTTCTTCAGAGCTTCTCTTCTTCAAAAAAATAAATCTTTGAAAGATATTTATAGATGCTCTCCCTGTGTTTTTCCTGGTCTCAGCCACCATCTATAGTTTCTGAAAGATTCCTGACAGATTGCCAGAATCTTTTGACTGGTCCACCTGTGTCTACCTTCAACTTCAATCATTTCAGCACATTTGCAAGTGGGGGCCTGCTAAACATATGCAATATCAGGCCAGTGCAATCCTCCAAACCCTTAGTGGTTTCCTCTGTCTCCGAGTAAAGACAGGAAATCCCAATGATTTATACAGCCCTGAGAATCTGTCCACGAAATGTCATTAATATCATCGACCACTGTGATCACCGTTCTTCCTCTCTGCGGCCCCCTCTCCCCTCACCTTTCACCTGTTGTTTTATTCTGTCTGGAATCATTTTGCCCCAGTTATCTATGTAACTCTACCTTTTGTAATTCTTTTATCTTTTAAGTCTTCCACAGTTGCTATATATCAATTTACTTCTTTGTATTTTTCACCACCCGGAATGCTCCCTACTGTTCTTTGTGTTTTATTTTTCTCCGTAGAAGTCATCTCTAATATAATTTATTACACATGCTTTACGTTTTATTTTTCTCATTGTCTGTCTCATTTTTTATCTGTCTCAAACAATTTATGCCTGCCTCCTAAATTGTTTTTCTCACTTTTCACCTTTTCAAAATAATTTACAGCAGAGTACCTAAAAGCTAAAGCAGTACCTGGTTCAGAGGTACACAACAGACATTTGAATGTAGTAAATAAATGATGTGTTTCTCCAATTTATTATTACAATAACACACAATGACAGTTGAGTCAGAGAAATAGTACGGCAGGTAGGTTATTTGCCTTACACATGGTCAACCTGAATTGAACCCTGGCATCCCACTATGCAGGATGGAACTCTACAGGATGGAACTGACAAACCCTGTCAGTTCCCTGAGTGATCCCTGTGTGCAAAGACAGGAGTTAACCCTGGAAACAGCTGGGTATGCAACAAAACAGAACATCAATGACAATGAAATAATAGCTCTACTTTTTTCCTTATTGAGCCATAGGGTAAGGTGAAAGCATCCATGGGTATTGTATTATTTGTCATAGAACCTACTTTCATTGAAACTAATATCAGTGTAAGAGTCTCACTCCAGACTTCTTCAATCCCTCTATTAGATGAGGTCAAAACAAGCATAAAAATCATAAAAGATATAATTCCTGTGAAATGACAAATAACCTTTATGTTTCACAAGACTTCTTGCCATCCTCAGAAGCTATAAAGCCATCTCTGGAATAAGCAGAAAAGAATCCTGAGTGTGATCCCGGAGCCCACGCAAAATGCTTGTTTTTGTGGGCTGTAGGTGTGTAACGTGAGATTTTGGTGACCAGAAATGGTTTGAAACAAAGGATGCATTTGTGACTCTCAGTGTCAGGCATGGGTGTAAGATAGGCTTCTTTCAAAAGTCTAACCATGGAGTAAGTTCAAAGGAAAGACAAGAAGCTAGGGGCAGTGTATCATGTTGGAGCATGGAATAGAAGGTGAAAGTAGATATGAAAAGTTAGGTGGTTATTGATAAGTGCCCAGAATATAACACTTGGGAAAGTCTCTCTTTGATTATTTTTATCTGATTCACCAAGATTGTTTAGTCATAAAAATTTAGCATTTCTAAGAGGAAAAAAAATTAGTCCTTTGTCTCCAATTAGAGTCTTAGAAATGATTCTTGCCTAAGTTATTTGTCTTATATTTACATATAAGCTATAAAATTTCAGATTATTGATCATTCCTTAGAATAATAGATTTAGAATACTATCTAAAATCTTTTTAGAAAGCTCTCCCAATAACACTGATAGAAAAAAAATCATAGGAATGTCTTTGACCATTAAATTTCAGATGTGACTAAGAAAATAGTTCTGAATAAAAATAATAATAGAATTATAACAGTTCAATTTCTAAAACCTTTTCTTTTCATTTAATAGATGTTAATGTTGTATAGGAGTGAGGTCTGTTATAAACAAATACTTTTAATAAAAGTATGTCAAATGCTATTATTGTAGTGTTTCTCAGTTTCATTTTTTTTGCACTGATTGTAATGTACCATGGTAGGATTAAAGTAAGGCATGTTTTCTATTATTTTATCCTATGGTGCCCTATAATCAAGGAGAATTTTATAAAATGAATATTCTAAGGGCCGGAGCGATAGCCCAGCGGGTAGGGCGTTTGCCTTGCACGCGGCCGGCCCGTGCCTGCCCGGGTTCGATCCCCGGTATCCCATATGGTCCCCCGAGCATCGCCAGGAGTGATTCCTGAGTGCAGAGCCAGGAGTAACCCCTGAGCATCGCTGGGTGTGACTCAAAAAAAAAGCAAAAAAAAAAAGAATATTCTAAGGGACACTGGCATGGTATCATGATATTTACAAGATAATTTATTACCACTATAAAGGCATGTAAGCACGCTTCAAATATTTTGCACCATGCACACTGAAGAATTATCATTTACATGGCAAAATATCACTGTTCACTCTTGTATTCACACAATGATGAATTTTGATTAAATGCATTGTAAGGATCAAATTTATTTACTCTTGAAAGATAGGGCAATGCTTGCATCAATGGAGTAATTTGTAAAGACACTGTTATAGCTAAAAAGCAGTAAGGTCAGTATTATTTCAGTGTAACAGAGCCTTCCTAACTGTTTTCAAAGCCATCACCTTCTTCTTCACCCCATAAACATAGCTCTGTTCTTGTCTCTTCAGGTTTAAGAAACAGGGGTCTTTTTTAGATTTGTTTGTTGTTTGGCTTTCTTTTATAATCTACACCTTGTTCTTTTTCAGAGAATTAGGAATTTGTACATGAATATTTGTCCTGTGTATTAGACAAAGCTGTGATGCTTTTGTGTGCTATGTGTCGAAGTAAAGTTATTTTAGGTATGAAGATTTTGTTTTTTACTATTATGAATTTTTACCACTATGTTTTGGTTTTTGCTTGCCTTCTCCTTTTTTGAAGAAATTTTTATAATTTTTTCTAAAATATACTCTTAGCTATCTATCCATATTTTTCTATTCTCTCTCCCTGTCTCTCCATCTCTCTCTCCCTCTCTTTCTCTTTCTAATACAGTTACTAAGAGGTCGACATGTTGATCCTTTACCTACTTTCAGCACACAATTTTTATCCAGATTGATACTTTCCAACTATCATTGCCATAGTGGTCCCTTCTCTATTCCACTGCCTTCTCCCCCAGCACTTGCTGCAGGTTTCCAATTGTGGACCACTCCTCTGGCTCTTGTTTCAGTTGTCCTTGGGTACAGAGATTTGTATAGTAAAGTGACAGATTATGAAATCTATGCCCCCAAACCCATGATTTCTCTTTCAAGTAATGAAAGAGAAGAAACAGACATTATAAAAAAAATCCTATCAACAATCATGCCTCAGAAAATCAAGTAGTTTGAAATCAGTGTAAATAAAGAAGTGAAGAACCTATACAAAGAAAGCAACAAGTTACTTCTTCAAGAAATAAAAGAAGACATGGGGAAATGGAAACACATCTATGCTCATGGATTGGGAGGATTAACATTGTCAAAATGGCAATACTCCCCAAAGCATTACACAGATTCAATGCAGTCTCTATAAGTATACTCGTGACCTTTTCTTAAAGAAATTGACCAAACAGTCTTGAAATTCATGTGCAACAATAACCCCCCCCACACACACACAAATTGCTAACGAATTTTTTTGAGAAAAAGAAGACAGGAGGCTTCCCTGACTTCAAACAGTACTACAAAGCAGTAATAATCCAAAAAAGCATGGTATTGAAGTAAAGACAGACTTCCAGATCCATCCTACTATATCTTAACTCAACAAAATCCTTCCTTATTTCTCTACTGAGTTTTGCAGAACTATCCCACATTTGTTCTAAAACTATACTCATGATAGAATTGCTCTTTAATCCAGAATGGAATGTCAGTAAGTGTTTCTTAAAACAACAAATACAAAATATTACTAATAGTTGCCTAGGCTAATAGCTAATAGCTGCCTGAACCATGAGGGTAGCCATTTTCAACATCCGGACTCCAAACTCATCAGCGCTCCACCCAAGAAAAAAGCTAGTATGTATCTCCCTGTTGTGCACGGTCACAAAGCAGACATGTGGTTCATCAGAAATGCATGAACTGAGAGCCTACTACTGAGAGTATCCCACCTGCACGGCAGAACCTGGCAAGCTATCCATGTCATATTTGATATGCCAAATACCAGTAACAATTATAGACCTCATTCCCATGACCTGAAGGAATGGTTTGAGGCTCTTTATGTTCCTGGAGCAAGCAGATACCTTTGGGCTACAGTAGCACGTGATAGGACATGTGGAGATATTACTGGTTCCTGTTCGAGCAAATTGATGAACAGAAAGACAAGTGATACAAGTGAAGTGAGAAGCTGCCTAGTGCATTAAAAGAGAACCATGTGAGCCTGAGATTTTTGGTGGGCTATGTAGAAGAGAAATATCCTGACTAGTGAACAATCTCTAACTTTTGCAGTATGAGAATATGAAAACACATGAATTTCCCAAACCAACTCCACATACTTGCTTTTCCTTTACCTTTATCAAGAAAACTTGCTCCAGCTTCTTGATCTCCAAGTGTGTCATTTCAAATAGCATATTTTTATGTCCATTCATTCCCAAGTAGAAAACAGTTTGAGTTGATGGTACCTTCTATAATTCCCCTTGGGAAACCTTACCTATCAGATGCAAACCAGATGGGAGAATTTCAGGCAGTATCTTTCCGACACATTTCTCTCACCATTTTGCATTATACATTTCTCTAGCAATTTTGTATTATCTATCACCTCGCTGCCCCAGCTGCTCAGCTCTGCCTTCACAGAGTGAAAGCATAGATGCTAAGTGAATGAGTGAATGTGTGTTCCAATAAAACCTTTTGCAAACATGAGAAGTGACCTGGGCCTCTGCATCTGTGCATTATTCCTATGTACATAGATGCCGGCCTCAGTGTAAAATGAACAAATGCTAACTCGTCAGTGAAATGTATTCTAGAACAGAAGATTGCTTATTGCTGATACTTTTTAAAAACAATAAAAAATTTCTAAACAGATCTAATGTTCTGAGGCATTTATGTGCTTGGTCCTTGTTAGTTTGAAAACCTTTTACTGACTTTCATTACACTTTCTGTGCCCATAGTTCTCAAACTCCAATGCCTGAAGGAATAGTCTGAGGCTTATTAATATACACATTGCTGATGTTCTCTCAACACTGTAATTCAGCAGGTCTGAAGTGAGGCCAGAGAGTTTAAGGCCCTTTCCTTTATTTTCATTTCTAAGAGAGAGCACACCCTGTAGTACTCAGAGATTAAATCCTGCCTCTGTGCTCGGGGGTCCCTTCTGGCAGTGTTTGGGGCATGATATGTAATGCCAAGGACAGAACCAAGGTCGAGCCTGCGAAGGCAAATGCCTTAAACCCTGTGCTATCTCTCTAGTCCAGAGTTTCCATTTCTAACATATTTTCAGGAGATTTAGATACTACTGATCTAGAGGTGAACTTGAGAGTCATTGGCCTAAGCTCTCTACTTACTAGGAAATCTGAGCTAGTAAAGCATGAGACCTTGTTCAGACAACAGTAGTATTGGGCTGCTCTCAAGATTCTGTTCTTCAAGATTTTTCATACAACTTTCCCCTTGGTCAACCATTATTTCCCGCCTACTGGTAATTTAGAACTGATTGCAGCTGGCTCCGAATGTCTAACCTGAAATGAGGAGTTGTACTGATAGGTGGAAGAACTGCAGCAGGAAATCCATCCAGAGCAGCTGATTCCCATCTTCCAACAGGTCTCTCTGTCTGCGTTGGACAACCATAACAATTTACCTGGTCTGCCAGAGCAGAGCAACAGGGGAATCGGTCACAGTGAACTGTAATAAGAATCAAGCAGCAAATTTACTTCCATAAAAATTGACCTCAGTTCCCCAAGTGATTTTATTGCCATGAAAGCTTATAGATGATTGTAAAGGTTTCTTTTGCCGGCTTCCAGTCTGACCACATTAACTTGATTAGTGAACAATACACTTCTTATCCTTCTCTTCTGCAAATGTGTGTATGTGGAGAGAGAGAGAGAGAGAAGAGAGAGAGCAAGGGGCTAACACACCTACGGTTGTCTTTCTTGAGAGAGAAGAGCAAACAGCTGATATTCATTTAATACGTAGAATTGGACAGTCACCCTCTTTCCTCTGAAAACCTCCTATTCATCATCTCTTGCCTGGATTCTATTCTTTGAACTTCCTTTGTCTAGCAATGCTGACCTTTAAGCTGCTAGCAATCACTCATACTTGATAAGATAAAATGAGAAAGAGAATAAAGAGAGGGAGAGAGAGGTGATGCAAACAAATGGGGAGGACAAGCAAACACTGGGCAGTTTGGGTTTGGTTTTGTCTAAGACCGGCCCTAGTGATAAGCATTCTAATTCTAAACTGACAGTAGAGTATGCAAATGTTTCCTGCACACATACACAATAGATGCATGGATATTTTTTAAATCCACAAAATAGAAGAAAATTGCACTAATTAATGGATGGATGTTCCAGCAAAGTGGCTCTGAATTCACAGGGGACCTGTTTTGTCTCTGAAGATACACCTGGCCACATAGTGGAGGCTTCCCTGATGGAAGCGTGCGCAGCAGAAGCAGCCCAAGGCTGATGAGGCTCACTCTGCCCTGCTTTTCCAGGCCTGTCTTGATTGGCCCTCTGTGATTATAGACAAGTTCTGTGTTTTCACTTTCCGAGTCCATGCTGGGACACCCGAAGGTTGATTTTGCCCATGGTCACACCAGGGCCAGGAAAAAAAATACAGCCGTGAGAGCTGTTTCATGTAGACCTTTGAGACAGTAATGACCTAAGTTTCACTTACACTAATGCATTCAAAGAAGAAAATAGCTGATTAAGTCCAAAGATTTTCTTCTTATCAACTATCTAATTATTTTTTTCACCCCTAATTTAATAGGCTGAAGAGTTTTAGGCACTCTTAGAAAACACACTTTTCCTGCCAAGCAAAAATGTCTGGGCAAGAAGGAAAGGGCCTGCCACGACACAGACTCTGTGTGTGTGTGTGTGTGTGTGTGTGTGTGTGTGTGTGTGTGTGTGTTTGGAGGGGAGGGGAGGTGGCAGGAGGAAAGCTTGGGACATTGGTGGTGGGAAATGCACAGGGGTGAGGGGCGGTGTTGAAACTTTATGTGCCTGAAACCCAGCATGAATAACTCTTCAATTGTTTGTCGCAGTGATCCAATAATAAAAAAAAAATAAATGTATGGGCAAAAAACCAAAGTGAGTAGGATGCTATTAACCTAGGATTCTGCATATTTTTCCAGGTGACTATTTGAAGGGAAAAGACTGATATCCATCTATGCTTTAAAGGAAAACAAATTAAAGCAAAATATTTCCATCCACACAGTATACTGTAAAATCTAAGAAAATCTTTTGATTATGCCATAATTCTTTTGGGTATAAATTTCAAATAAAATAATGGGAGGATCCTTAAATAGTCCTAGTAGATGTCAACTCTGTGCACTTGAAAAATGTAGCACTTGCTCTAAGTAACTGTTCAGTTCATTGCAGTGGGCTTTATTATATCTAAGTAACTGTTCAGTTCATTGCAGTGGGCTTTATTATATCTAAGTAACTGTTCAGTTCATTGCAGTGGGCTTTATTATATCTAAGTAACTGTTCAGTTCATTGCAGTGGGCTTTATTATATCTAAGTAACTGTTCAGTTCATTGCAGTGGGCTTTATTATATCTATCAGAACTATATTAGCCTTTGAATCTCAATTTAGCTTCTTTCAGATTTTTGACTGGTGTTAAAGGTGAAAATTGATATAGTCCAATAGAGCATGATACAGAAAAATTGAAAATGGAGTGCGTATTCTTTCCAACTTAGAAGAAAGTAATACAAGTTATTTTGCTGCTAATCTGTTTGCTTAATTCTCTCTTCCCAATGGAAAGTTTCTTGTATCAGAAAAATCCTCCTGCTATCAATAATAATGTCTATGATATGCATTTAACTAAAATCAAATAAACTGTAACTTCCAGAATAAAGACACAAGAATCCATTGTAAAAAGAGTGCACTCAGAAGAAAAACTCAGTCTAAAGAAAGCATCACTTTCAGTGTCAGCTTTTACTTGTGAAGACGGAGAGCAACTTTTCTCTGAACATTGAGGGATAATTTCCTTTTTATCACCTAAGCTTTATGCTTCTTCCTTCTCTGGTTATCAAGTCTTATTTCTGTTATGAATATTAATGTTTATAATGCCTTAAAACCAGGACACCTCTGGTGTTCAAATTAACTGAGATCCTTTATCCATATTAAATATTTAGCAAGTTTTTGCATCACCATTATTGCCATCTTGTTATATATTTTGAATGCGCATTTCATTTATACGATGCATTTCATTCTCCAAGTTCAGTGAATCTGTAAAAGAGGGCCTCAACGTTTCTGTCATTTTATAAGTATGTAAGACCCAGGTGTTTTACTATCATGTACATAGTATCTTCTCTAAGTTGTAATTTAATTTTTATCGCAACACTGTGGGAACCGCTGGTGTCTGCAGCTTATTTCCCCCTGCAGACTAGCTCTGGGGTGTCAGTCAGACAGACAAATCTGTATCAATCAGTTTCAGCCTGTTAAGCTCAAGGAGCAAAGCAGAGATACAGGGACGGAAGGCCAGTAGTTGACAATAGTTACAAGTGAGCTTCATGACCTTCTTAGTACTCAGGATTAGTTGTGAGGGACGGTGAAAGACAGAGATATCCATTTGAATGTTTCTTGGTAGCTTCAAAACACCTGGTCAAAACCAGGAGGCCTAAAGTAGGTCCTCTTTTGTAGAAGAATGAAAAATCACCGATTAAGTGGGTGTCTGTAGAAAAAATTAATTTTTTGGCAACATTTTTCATGACAAATGGTTCATGAATAAGATCTTCAAATTACCAACCATTAGCAGTGGAGTTTCCTTGTTTATGTAGTTGGGATATTGGTGAAGGTGACTTCAGCTGAGATGCCTCCCACTGCACGACACCTGTTGGCTGGATTCGTCTGCAGGGACTCTGAGTCTGTCTCCTTTGCATTGTGCCTCCTCTTTCATTTCCACCACTGTAAAGCTTAGTAGCGCAATGCACAGTAGCATGTACAGGACACTTGATATGTTTCAGACTTTACACCAACGTTTACATTAGCCAGTAGTACATCATCCAGGAAACAGTGCAGTGAGCTAGGTAATTGTGCACTTTTTTGTTTGTTCTTTGTTGTGGAGCGGGGGTCCCATGTGGCAGTCTGAAAGTACAGTGAATACCTGGGCCATTGGCAGTACTTAGGAACCTGCAGAGGCACAGTCAGCAGTGCTCGGATGGCCTGAGGGCTACGCCCAGTCACCAGGTGACGCTAGGTAGGCAGGCCAGGCTGCTGGATGGGAGAGATGTGCCCGAAACCCATCGGTCTCTTCAGCATGAGCTGGGTAGGCACTTCTTTGATTTCAACTTTAGATGTAAGGCTCAAAATGTGCAAAAGTCTTTTTGTGAATTGATCATTGTGTCCTGTGTTTTGGAACCCAGTGATTCCTGAAACATTAGTGTTATATGACTTTGGGAGAAGAGAAGGTGTGAATTCTGACTTACGTTGGGGTCCTCGGGATACCTGAACTCCAGTTTTCCGTCCAGCTTGGAAGCCTTTTTGGGATGTCCCCATTTCAACAGATAATTACACTCAAAGTTTTCTATCCTGCATTTTTCCCCTTATGTATGTGCAAAGAAGTCATTTTTATAAGGGGTGTCAATAATTTTATCTAAATGCACTATTTACCACAGGAAATTCTATCTGGAAATAACATAGGACCCTTATGTTAAAATGAAAAACATACATTTATGGCTGTGTGCTCATCTTTCCATAATAATACTAAATTTAGGGGGTATTTGGTAAAGACATGGTAACTGTTACATTGATCTCATTCGAATTATGAAAACTTGAGAGCTAGGTAAATATCATGGTGCTACTTTTATAGAAAAGGTAAATAAGATGATATCAGAATAAGATCTGATGTATTATCCATCGGGGAGTGGTAAATACAGACTAAAACGGGAATTCTTGTGTTTTAAATTATTGAACCGCATACATGAGCACAGACTGCTGCTTCCAAGTCCAGCAACGAAGACTGCATATGTTTGTTTTCTGTAAAAGCACAGAGAGACAAGGCCAATTGCCTCTATCAAACCATCAATCAAGAATTATTCCTGGCAAGTGTATGGAGCTGAGGAGATCCTGAGTACTCTTCAACTTTGATTTTGTCATCTGCAATATAAAAATAATAAAAATATATGTCTCATTGGGCTCCTATAGGGATTAAGTGAAAAAGTGCATTTGAAAGCATTTTTAAGCTTAAAGTGTTATACAAATGTCAGATATGGCCTTAAATTTAGACAGCTGGTTAAGCACAATCCACTGGGTGACAGGAATTCAAAGACTAAAATGGAAATTCTTATGCCCTCTGGGACATAAATATCTCATGGATAATATGTATACCTAATCTAAGCAATTAAAGTTCAGTGTAAGGACTGGTCTTTTGGGTATAAATATATAAGCATATATAAACTTCTCTGATGCTGTACAAATGAGAAATATAGTTGCTACATGGCAAAGGAGCTCATTTGTTAGAGAAAAGAGGCCATTTGTAAGAAAATTTCAGGTGAGAGTGATATATTGAGCTCTATCTTACAGGAAGATGGAAGTTCTCAGCACGAATATATTCTGAATATGAATATCCCAGATAGAGGCATTGTGTTAGCACCCTTACAGGAGCAGAACAAAGTAGTCTTTTATGACTGCCAGTTGAAGGCATATGAGGAACTAGTACAGAATAAATTTAAAAGATAGTATTGAGGGTTGTGTGGGAAGATTTTTTAATGTGATACTTGAGAGTTTTATCTTGCATATATATAGTGGATATATTTTCAGCAGGAAAGTGATAGATATCTTTGTTCTTTGGGGCTTTTTGGAAGGGAGAAATAAGAGCAAAATCGATGTCATTTCTACCTTTAGGATATTTATCTTCCTGCTGAGAGCATGTCACTATATTCACAGATTTGGTCTCCTTAGCCTTCACCATCAGGGGCAGAAACTGAACAAGACCAGAGCTGGATTTGCATCCTGTAAAGACTGAAGTCGTATTAAAGTTAATAGCGTTCATCTAAGTATGTGTTTAGATAAAGGTAGCTCTTGATGAAGGTAAGCTCGACCTAGAAGCTCTTCCTTATTTCTCTAGTCTTTTTGCCCTGGTGGCTTCTAGGTCTCATCAGAGATATTTTCCTGGACTGGAGTCTCACTGGGTCTGCTTCTTAGAACGAGTGATATCTTTACATTCTTTCAGTCAGTGAATTCTGAACTGAGTTCTGAAAACTTGGAGTAAACATGATTTGTATTAATAATATGTATATTTTTTAAATCGTACAGATGTAAGATGCACTCTTTCAGTCAACATTTCATTGAAGACATTATATTGTATTTCTGGAATCACAGAAAGGTTAAAACCTTTCTGCACCTTCTGCTGTGAGTAAAGTCAGTGTCATCTAATCAAGGGGGGCTGGGAGGGAGGGCTGAGATGGAGGGGCTGTTCTCTCAGGGCAGGAGCTGTTAGATGCCGGATAGCCATTGAGTCCAAAGCAGCTTTTAAGTGCCTGTCTTCTTTTTTTCTTTTTTGGGTCACACCGGGTGATTGCTCAGGGGTTACTCCTGGCTCTGCACTCAGGAATCACTCCTGGCTCTGCACTCAGGAATTACTCCTGGCGGTGCTCAGGGGACCATATGGGATGCTGGGGAGCAAACCGAGTCAGCCGCATGCAAGGCAAACGCCCTCCCCGCTGTGACATTGCTTCAGCCCCCAAATGAGTTTCTTGAAGATAATTTCTGTGATTCTTCCAAGCTGCCACGGTAGTTGGTCACCTCGAAAGTGTTCCGAGTTACATAGCTTCTGATATCTGCGGGCAACCAGAGCCTGAGATCTAGGCAGGCAATTTCTCTCAACTTTTTCTTCCCAGCCACTCTTATGATCATATATAACTCCAGTTTTTTACATTACAACCTGCTTTTAACTGGACACATGGAGTTGATAGAGTTCTTATTTCTTAAAAAATACTGAGTGATTTGCACAAGATTTGGTTGGTAGAGAGAAACTCAATGATGTGTCTAAGTGAGAAAATATACACAAATCCATACATCTTCAGTCTAACCAAGAAGTATTCCTGTCATGAACAGTCAAAAGGTTTCCTGTGTGTTTCTCAAGCAGTTTCACTGTCATTATTTATAATGATTTCTGTAAAAAGCTGATAATAAATCTTGCTTCACTCCAGCTTTCCTTTCACCATTTATTCCATTACTGACCATTTTCAGTAGGATCAAATCCTGCATTATGCTTTTTAGAATTTAGTTTGAAAATAAGAATATAATTATACTTTGATTCATCTTGAAAATCATATTATAAAATATTCTTGACATTTGGTTTTGAATGCAATGTTAAAGTTATAATACTGCTAAATAATGCTAATTTTATACCCCTGAATAGAGTTTCTGACAATAAAAAATAAAATCATCATTAAGCAAATTTCATAATAATAATGAGAGTCACTGCCTCACTATTAGCTGCATATGAATTTACATACTAAAAAAGAGAGTTTCTTTGATTATAAAAATTCTTGGTAAGCACTTATGATGTGAAGGAACTTTTCTGTGCACCAACTATCTTCTCTCTCCCACTCTTATTTTCTTGTATTCTCTTACTCTGTCTCTTTCTGACTTCTCTTATTTCACAAGATATAATATGTGCTTGTCGGATTGTAAAAAATCCTTCCCTAGCAATGAGTTCTAAGCTTTAGTTCACAATGGTGGTTTTGCTTAAAGCCATATCATTAGTTCTAATTATTTTTATGAATATTTTATTGGATTTTTCACTCCTATTTGTATTTAATTTTAAATTAATTTTAATTTAATAGTTGAATATGGAATGTATATTCTAGTATTTTAGGGGGTTTGTTTTGGGCCCAAAACAATGCTCAATGGGGTTATTCCTGGCTCTGCACTCAGGAGTTAGTCCTGGTGGTGTCAGGGACCATATGGGATCTTCCGCACGGGTTGGCCACATGCAATGCAAATACCCTTCCTGCTGTACTGCAGCTTCTGCCCTAAGTACTAATAATTTGTATCTGTAAAGGTCATTTTATAAATTGATTTCATTCATTTCAATTGCATGGTAATTTGCTTGGGGTGGAGGGGTGCAGCCACACCCAGCAGTGCTAAAAGCTAACTTCCGACTTGGTGTGCAGAGATCATTTCTGGCAGTGCTTGGGGACCATACGTAATGTGGAGATAGCAGCAGGTAGACCACGTGCAAGGCCATGCCCAAAGAAGTATCTCTCTGAATCATGTGGTAGTTATTTTCCCAAAAGATCTTTCACTGGGAAAAAAGAGATTTCCATTGGCATCTTCATTGGCAAAAGCTGTTTAATATAATTTAGTCCCTGTGATGCATAATTAAAACTTGAGCCTATTCATTTTCAATAAAATAATTTCTTTTTTTTTCTTTTTTTTTTCTTTTTTGGATCACACCCGACAATGCTCAGGGGTTGTTCCTGGCTCTGCACTCAGGAATTATTCCTAGAGGTGCCTTATGGGATGCCGGGAATTGAACCCAGGTCGGCCACATGCATGGCAAACATTCTACCACTGTGCTATCGCTCCAGCCCCTTAAGTAAAATAATTTAGGTTACTAATAATGGGGAGTGTATAAAAATAGAAAATTTAGAATGTATATTTGGTTCCAATTTCAAAGACATAAATTTGAAGGGTTTTAAAAATCTAGGTTTTAATATTAGTCTGAAAGACTTGATAAGACTTGATAAGGCTTTGTGTGAACTCCTACTTGGTTTCAGTTAAGCAAGTCATGATTAACTTTAATTTCATAAAATCCCCCTAGTCTAGGGTTTGTCTTTCTATCTTAAGCAGAATCTGCCCAGGATTTTGTTTAGTGAACGTGCCTCTTTATCCCTGGTGTGGAGTGGAGCTCTTCCTCAGAATGTTCTAGTCCCATAAAGATAATTCTCAGTCCAGATTTTGCTGTTACCTAGATCAGGTATTTGTTGGTTTTTTTTTTTTTTTTTTTTTTTTGCTTTTTGGGTCACACCCGGCAATGCTCAGGGGTTACTCCTGGCTCTGCACTCAGGAATTACTCCTGGCGGTGCTCGGGTGACCATATGGGATGCCGGGGATCGAACCCGGCCGGCATGAGCCGGCCGCGTAAAAGGGAAACGCCCTACCCGCTGGGCTATCGCTCCCGCCCCTGTTGTTTAACTCAGTTCTCCAAGCACACTAGGCTGAAGCATCTTGAGGCTCCTTTCAATGGAGATGCATGTCCAGCCAAAGCAGGACGGAAGCCCCAGTGAAGGGTCTTTTCTCCCAGGAGAAATCCGGGAAGCCACAGGCCTCTGTGATACTCATTTTCTTCTCTTCGTTACTGAGCACTCTATTCTCCATTCTCCCCTCATCTCAATCGGTAGCACAATTTTTATTAAATAAATGCATGTGTCCGGTAAGCCAAATTAGGCACTACAAATCATTATTTTGTTTTTCCTTTGGGGGAGCACATGTAGCCATGTTCAGGGCTTATTCCTAGCTCTAGGGTCAGGGATCACTTCTAGAGGTGCTTGGGGACCATGTGGGGTGCCACGGATAGAACCTGGGTCTGTCACAATCAAGGCAAGCGTATCACTACCTGTTCTATCTCTCTGACTCCTAGACTACAAATAATTCTTTTGTTTTGTTTTGTTTTTTGGGGGACACACCCAGCAATGCTCAGAAGTTAGACCTTGCTCTGCATTGGGGAGATACTCCTGACAGTGCTCAGGGGACCGTATGTGATGTCAGGAATCACAGCTAGGTCGGCTCCATGCAGAGCAAACATCATACCTGTTGTATTATTACTCTGGTTCCAAACTACGAATAATTCTTTCAGGTTCGTTATTAATGGCCAGAGAGACAGTACAATGATCAGAACACTTGCTTTGCCCATGACTGGCATGGTCCAATCCAGAGAGTGCATATCTATGAGTTCTTTGCAGGCTTTTATTTAATTTACTCACTTTTAGTTACAGATCTCCATTTGGGGGCTGAGAGATGATGGGGGGTGAAGAAACATGGCTTGCATGCAGTTGAGCCCTGGTTGAATTTGACCATCCATAAGATCTCCTGAGCATTTCAGGGTGTAGGCCTGCAGATCCCTGACCCACAGCTGTGGTGATTTGCGTGGCCCCAGCCCCACAGGATCCGTGCAGTACCATATTCTAGGCCGGTCCAATTGGCTGAGAGTTGCCTGTTGGGGCCCTGGGCCAACTGAGCACTAAATTGGGAGATCAAAATTATTCCCAACACTTTATACTCAAGTTGAAAACCATATTCATTATAATCTCCATAAACTTGATAGGTCATAGGAAATTTAAAAAAAAACTTAGAGGAACTGTGAGATAAGACCAGGGTTAAGACACTTGCCTTGCATGAGGAAAACCCAGGTTTGACCCTTGGCAGCACATACGGTTCCCCCAAGCACCAACAGGAGTGATTCCTGAGCACAGAGCCAGGAGTAACCCCTGAGCAACTCTAGATGTGATCCCCCAAATTACTTTATTTAAGTATAATTCGCAATAAGACAGGTCTAGCACTATCATATTTTTATCATTGAAATAAACAGGTGGACATATGAGTTAAGGTTTTCTGACTTTAAGTGAATCATTTATACCTGAAAAAATATAAAAAGGGGCCGGAGTGATAGCCCAGTGGGGAGGGCGTTTGCCTTGCATGTGGCCGGCCCATGCCAGCCTGGGTTCGATCCCGGCATCCCATAGGTCCCCAAGCACCGCCAGGAGTAATGCCTGAATGCAGAGCCAGGAGTAACCCCCTGAGCATCGCAGAGTGTGACCCAAAAAGCAAAATAATATATATATATAAAATTTTGTTTCTAATCTAGTTAAAATATATAGACACATCATGTATCATATTCATATATTCATTATATATATATATATATATATAGAGAGAGAGAGAGAGAGTAGGGTGACCAAATTACTGAAAATTATGTTCTCATTAATCGTACTCAATATGACAGTTATTTTCTTGTTCTGTGGTTAAAGGGTCTGTGTAAGATAGCATGTTGATTGAATGGTATTTCTCTATGTACATAATAGTTTATAGTTCTCTGTAAATAATATTTAAGATAGGAGAGATAGTTCAGTAGGTAGGGTGCTTGCTTGTATACTACTGATCTGGGGTCGATCCCTGGAACCCCATACTGTCCCATGAACCTGCTGTTGGTGACATTTAAGGTCAGAAGTGAGCCCTGAGGACAGCTGGCTGTGACCCGAAGATCGAAGTTAATAAGGATAGTTCAATAAGGAACATGGAAGTGGAGAGGTGTAGAGAAAGCTCCGATGGGCTGCAAGGTCCTGACTTGCACCTAGCCTGCTCTGCGCACCATGGAGACTCCTGAGCGTCGCTGACAGGCTGACAGTCACACCATGGAGACTTCGTGAGCGTCGCTGACAGTGAGCCCCGAGCACAGAGCCAGGAATAGCCCTGGGCACTTTCAGGTGTGCCTCCCCAACCAAAGGACGGTGGTCCTGTTCCTATTGTCCATCTTCTCCCCCTCCCCCCAACCAAAGGATGATGGTCCTGTTCCTATTGTCCATCTTCTCCCTTAGAAATGGACC
Organism: Cryptotis parvus; assembly: GCA_021461705.1. Taxonomy (NCBI): domain Eukaryota; kingdom Metazoa; phylum Chordata; class Mammalia; order Eulipotyphla; family Soricidae; genus Cryptotis; species Cryptotis parvus. Next base: position 130,138 of record JAJIBD010022410.1, read on the forward strand.
CTCTGCTGATGGCCGGTGAGATACCTGCCTCAAGGTCTATTGCTTTCTATGTACAATCTAGGAAGTTGGTTCTATCCCTTTAAGCCTCAATAAACGAAGAATTTTTCTTTGATATTTTTTCCTGCTACATCTCACTTTCCAATTTTCCACTCCCCTAGAGTTTAGCTATCTTCCTCACAGTATCAAACCCGGCAGTATCAGAGAGAAAATGGCAGGTATAAATGCATTTTAAGGAGAATGATCTTCCTCTTTTTTTTTTCCTTTTTGGAAATGGAGGTGAATGATGTGAAGATGAAAATAAAGCAGTGACTTGGTCAAAATATTACTGATACTTAGTTGTTGTTTTCCACTTCTAAGTCACCAAATCCAGTAATCCCAGAGCAGCGCACACTGCACACACACACACACACACACACACACACACCACATATTTATATGCTTTAATTTAATACTTGAAGTCTTTAAGTTGTCTATGAAACTACAATAAAGAGTAAGGGTAAACTGCTTTGCCGAATTGGAGCCTTTAGACTAAGCAGCTCTGAGACAATTGAGCACACAGGAGCCAAATCTCAGCACGCTCAAAGAGAATAGTTTCAACCAGGCCTTGATTTTATACTTCCATATGCCAGACGCTAGGATGTTGTGTCCCTATTATTGCACGACTGCTAGAGAGATAAGACTTGTGTGAGCACCTAAACAGAAGGTCATAGGCAAGAGGCTAGTTTTCAACAGTATTCTCTTCTTAAAATGCATTTATGGAAAAGGAAAAAGGGATTTCTGTCATAAAAGGGGGACTTAGAGCTAAAAAAGAAGAGTGCAGGGAAATACTATATATACATATATACATATATACATATATTTTAGAAAGTCAAGCCTAAAGAGAAAGAATTGAAGCCAAATCATATTCTCAGCACTGTGAACATATAAAATTCTTTCCTCCCTCTCCTGAAAGTTTTCCTTCCAAAGTTCTCTTTTCATATGTAAAATTCTGAGTGACTTTGAATTTACAATTGGAGAATTATCACAGAAATAACAACATGGAGTTAAGAGTACAGCGGTTTAGAATTGCTTAAAGTGAAGATAATGACACTTTCTCCTTGACATGGACCCAGTGAGATGATGCGTGGGAAGGGCTCAGCGTGGCAATATCAGATGAGCAGCAGCTTCCGGGCTTCTAGAAATAATGTTTATTGTGTTTCAGACAGGGGAGCTTCTGAGCCTCCTGACATCTATCCCTCTGCTCACAGTTTCAGACTTGAGGGGAAAAAGTATAGGGAATTATTGGTTTCTGAAAGCCTCTGTGCAGAACTAGATAGTAGATGTAGCCTGCAGAGCCTGATTTGGGGGGATTCTTCCCTTGCCCAAATGCATTATCTCGTTAGTGGTGCAGGTATCTCATCAAGGCCCCCACGCCTGCTGGGATCATGTAGCAATGCTTCAGTTGAGATAAAGGATCTCACAAATACAGCCCCAGCCCTAGTCAATAGGACTCCATTAAAATCGCTCTAGTTGCAAGGAGCAGGACTTTCAAAATTAATTTAATAAGTGATAAAGGCATTGTTAATAAAGGATATCTTAAACTGTTTCCCTCTGAAGTTTGAGGGCTTTTTCCTTCCTGTACACTTTTGCTGTTTCTCTGTCTCTGCCTTTATACTTCTCTTCTATCTTCTATTGGTCTGGGTTTGATTTCTCATGATGATTATGGCCCTACTTCTATAAGATGACTTGACTTCTGGTTAACAAGTGTTAAAAAATAATAAACAAAATTTGGGGAAGTGAAAGTGATGGGCAACATGCACTGAATAGAAACACCTTCACTGATCCAGAAGTTTGTGGTGTGAGGAGAGTGATGACGTCAAGTGACCCTTGGCTGAGCAACACCCACAGGCTTTCACATCCAATCCCCAGACCTCTGGGTAGGTTCCCTTATTCATAAAAAAGAGATTACTAGATTTCACTGCAGTTACCTTCTGGGAATAGATAACTATTGAGATTCCATCTATGGATGCAGCTGGGTGCTTATAAGACAGATGAAGGCAAATGAGGAAGACAGGAAGTGCAATGATGAATGTGCATTTTAATAATGTGTGGTCATCACACAAGGAACACAAGGCCGCTTGGATATCGAAGCATCAGTGATATGAATTCTTACCTAATAAAGTCTTGAAAAATAATGAAAACCTATTTTAGACTTCTGATCTCTAAAACTGTAAGAGAAAAAAAACAACGTTGTCTTTGTTTGTTCGTTTTAGGTCCATAAATTTGACCTAATTTCTTGCAGCAGCAGCAAGAAGCCAGTGCACAAGCCCATCCAGAAATGGGGCATCACTGTGGCCGCCTGCCTCTGGATCTTAAAACCACAAAATATCCCAAGTAACTTCTCAAGCGGGTTGAGCGCAACCCTGTTGTCCTCACGTGTTCTAGCTTTGTTCTGACTCCAAGTCATGTCTGTGCACAGCCACTAGTTTTTTATCGGCTCAGTGAATTCTGTCACCTGAGAGGAATAATAGCTACCTCATGGAAATTGTTTATCTTAATTGACCTGATAGAAGTGATTGGCAGAGACAAAATGCCCAGTCAGTATGAAATCTTCTGACCAAAGGTGAAATCCTTGCAGCTGTCACTGACACAAGTGACGACACCATGTAAAAACCTGGGGCTGGGTAGACAGCTCAAGATATGTCAGACTTGTGCCTTCCATGCATGCTCAGGGCCTTGAGATAATCCCTGATACCTCAGGCTCCTGAGCACTGCAGCCTGAGCACTATCAGGATGGCTGGGTGGCCCGTAGGACCAAGTGGAACTACAGCACTAGGCCGCTTGGAGCCATCAGGTCTGGAACAAGTATCATAGGGAGGATCTCCTGTGTTCCTAAGTACCACTGTGGAGCCAGACTCCCCCTGCAAAAAATATGCAAAGGCCAAGTATTTGAGTACATGATTTAAATAATGATTTTTTTTTTTTGTTGAGTGGGGAGCACACGGGCGGTGCTCAGGGCTTAGTCCTGGCTTTGTGCTCTGAGGTCACTCTAGTGAGACTCAGGGGACCATATAAGGTACCCATGATCTGAACAGGGCAGCCATCTTCAAGGCAAGCATCCAACCTGCTGTAATATAGCTCCAGTCCTGAATAATTTTCTGTGTGTCACATGTAGACAATTCTCATGAGCACAGTAGAATATATTTTCTCCATCTTCTAGATGCAGAGACTGTCAGAGAATGTAGCTAGCTGGCTCAAAATTCGGAGTGTCACAAAGAGCCCAGGTGCAGGCCATTTGGTTTAAAGTCCTTTTCTAGCTCATTGTCAATCTTTGATAAAACAGATCGCTAGGTTCTAGGGTGCTACACCCATATCAATGCATATTTATTGCTTAAAAGAACTGTTCATGATATGGAAGAGCTATGAGAAACTACCTAAAAGCAATGGCTTGCAAATATGACAAGGAGCCAGTGAGTGTATACCTATATGGGCTGGATGGTGTCCCCATAAAATACTTCAGTTGTAACACTGTCACCTGCTTTGATAGGTGATGTAACATGTGACAACATAGATGGGGATAAGGAGATAACTCAGGCTAAATAAGATCATAGAATCAGTATCTAATCTTCTGGGCTAATGTCTCTAACAAAAGCTAAAGTGTTGGCACTGATACCCCGTCATCTGAGGGTACATTAAGAAGGCAGCAAAGCTAGGACCAAATTGGCACGTTCCTTGATTTTAGTCTTCTCGATTTCCTTCTTACCTGTGAGAAGGTAAATTTACTTTGTTACAATCCTCAAATTTTTTGCTACTGGAGAACTTTGTGTAATGTAATGTCCCGAAACTTTCCATTCCTATATAATGGCAGCACCACCTCACTTCCTCTTGTTTATCTACTCTTAGTTTCTCTTTCCAGCTCCAGGTGTGTCAGTGTAGGGTCCTATAAATGTGAAGAGTTGACTGTGTGTCTAAGATGCAGTTCATATTCCACCGATGTTTTTGATTGGAACCTGTGTTGCAAGGTGCAGCCACAAAACCCAGAAGCATATGATGATGGGACTTCTGGCATTCACATATAAAGAAGATATCTGTGCATAGGTCACTATATGTTTGCATTTGCATACATGTGAGATTCATGGGCAAGGCAGAGAGAGAAAAACTACAAAAGTAACAGAACTAATATTACATATTGAACAGAGCACATGACAATCTTTTAGTCTTAAGGAAAAACAGTATTCTTGAGCAAAGGCACAGAGAAAAAGAAACTGGAATAAGAACTTCAGATAAGTAATAACAATTTAATAAGAATTTTTTAGATTCTTTCTCAGTCTGTTATTTTAACTGTTTATTGTAAAATATGCTTCTGTATTCATTTTGGATAGTTGGTAAAGAACAACCATAGCTATGCCATTTAGCCTGTGTATAAACATTGAGAATGTAAGCAGTTTCTACTGAAAGGAGAATAGATATTCTCAAAGGAGAACAGATAAAGGTTAAGGTTCAGCATACATACATCTATGCATTAACCTTAACTTAATCTTAACTTTGCAAATGATATTTTATCATTGAGAGGTATTAGTTTATCATTTCATAAAATATCAAATGATATTTTTTATCATTGAGAGGTATTAGTTTGTTCTTAGAGTGGTAGATTCTTGCATGGTCTTATTCTATGATGTGCAGTGACCTATCTGGAGAGCTCATGATCTATCAGCATGGTCTTGTTCTGTGTGCAGAGACCTGTCTATCTGAGAGTTCATGACAGATAATCAACGTGGTCTTGCTCTATGTGAAGTGACCTGTCTATCTAGAGAGTTCATGATCTATCAACATGGTTTTGTTCTGTGTTCTGTCACCTGTGTATCTAGAGTTCCTGATCTCTCAGCATGGTCTTGTTGTGTGTGCAGTAACCTATTTAGAAAGTTCATTATCTGTCAACAAGGTCTTGTCCTGTGTTCAGTGACCTGTCTATCCAGAGTTCCTGATCTTTCAACATGGTCTTTTTTGTGTGCAGTGACCTGTCTATCTAGAGAGTTCATGATCTATCAACATGATCTTGTTCTATGTGCAGTGCCCTGTCTAGCTTTATCTATCACAATAGCGCATGGTCTTGTTCTGGGAAAAATCATGCACTGACTGTCCAGGATTTCGAAATTTTTTCATTTCATCCTGAGTTGTACAGCATGTTTTGTGTGTCATCACTAATACCAAGATAACTGTGCTGATTCACTAATGTGTAAGTAATGTATTGTATCTGCATCCCATTCAGTCTTTACATGATCTTATGACTCCCTGTATAAAACTTTGCATCCTCTTGTGCATTGCATCAATCTCAGCATCTACAAAAATATCATAAAAGACCCTGTAAGTTCCAGCTATACTAAAATATTTACATTCCCAGCAGGTGGAAAGCCGATATCCATCATTAATTCTTTGCTCACACCATTCACTTCTGCCTACAAGGACTTCTACAAAGTAATCCTCACGGGCATTGCCCTACCTTCAATTCTGCACTTAGAAATCATCCCTTTCGGGAATCTGCCTTGATTCCACTACAGAGAGGGAAGCTTCTGACTGTTTCCAGCACACCCACAATGCTCTCATCACAGCAGGTCGGACTGTCTGTTTATTTCAGCACTAGGTAGTACGCTAGTGCAGGAACTGTGTCCCGAGGGACCCTTGTGGTGCTCTTCGTGTTCACCCCAGGCAACCTCAAAGTGGAGATGTCCGATTCTCCCCTGACTCACTCATGCTTTCACCCAAATGTTTGTTTAAAAACACAAGGCCCCAGCTCAAGGGTCCCCCCTGTGGCTTCCATGGCTCCAACAGCACTTGGGGTCAGGAGGTAACATGGGAGCAGATGTTGGGGCCTAGCTGGGCTCCCCACAGTACTCACAATCCACTAGGGCCTCTCGCCGGTGTCTAGGACACCTGGACCGTTCCTCCTGACCTGCTGACAGGAGAAAGATCAAGGCCAGAGACTCCTGAAGGTTGCTTATAATAAGTCTTCTGTTACTTTTTGCTCTCCCTCATTGCTTGCTGCAGGAACCTCTCTCCAGGAACTTGCAACTCTCTCTGCGGCAGGTTCTCCTGCAGCCGGCTCTCCTCAAGGCATCTTTGCAGGCTTCTCTCTTCTTCAGAGCTTTACTTTTCTGGAGGTCTTTTTTTCAGGGCATGACGTTTCAGGTACTCTCCCAGAACCTTTCTTTTCATGACTCTTAGGTCCTTTCCGAACAGGGCTTTTCTCTTCAGTTCCTCTTTTCTCTTTATCTATTTATCTATGTCCCGGACTCTATTTCCCTGCTTCACAGTTGTGGCCTGTTTTTCTGTTATTCTATATCCCTAATCTATTTCTTTGTTTCTCTGTTGTTTGATCCTATTGCACTGTAGCCCTATAGCCCTGTAGACTTGGTGCCAGCCCTTAGGATCAGGCACCAGGCTTTGTGGCGCTGGTACTGGCATTTGGGCGTAGGCACCAGGAGCGGCTTCTCCTCCCTGGTGTCGTCTATCCAGCCCAAGCACCAGGGGTCCCATGGCCCAGATCCAAGCCTTACAGCGCAGGTACCAGGGGCAGCTGCTCTCTCTGTCAGGAAGCCCCTGGATGCTCGCCTAGGGTCCCTATTTATAGTCTCAGGCCAGTTCAGAACTCGTGCCTCAATTGACTCCTTGTTTCCCAGCTGCTATACCTTTTTAATTAGAACACTAGCCCTCTGCGGAGCAAAGGGGGCATTTCCCAACACTGAGTCATACCAGATGGGAATCAGATGTAGAGAAAGTGATAAGGTCTGGAACTTCTAGTAAAAAGAAGTGGAGAGGAGGAAAACCTCGTTTGAATAAAACTCTTGCAGGTATTTTCATATGCATTTCTCTTCAGTGATAAAATGTACCTGTAGGTTGAAATTCCATAGGCATGGAAAAACTGAACACAGGAGGTTTATGTTAAGCTTCCTAGAATCATCACAAATGAGAAGTTTGAGTTCTGACTGGACCCAACATTCTCTCGAACACATTACCACTCTTCATCTGTCCCCTCACTTCTCTAGAGTCCTATCGGCGAAAACTGTTTGAAGCCTGTTCTTCACCCCCGTGTTCTTCCCTGAACATCAATTTTCCTGGCTTGTCTCGGTACCCCTTTCCTTCCTTACTTCCATTCCTTAGACATCTTGTGCTCCCTCAAACACATTTCTTCTTGCTCTCCCCTCACATCGCTCTAAATAAGCTTAAATCAAACTATCTTACTTCACAAAAATTATAATGATTTTTTTTAACAATTTTCTTCATTAAAATCACTTGTCACTTGTCATATGTGTTCCCTTTGTTCATCAGTTTGCTCAAGCGATCCCCAGTAACGTCTCCATTCATTGGGAATAAGATCTATTATTGTTATTGTTTTTGACATACCGAATACACCACAGGTAGTGTGCCAGGCTCTGCTGTGGCTCTGGGTTCATCCCAGGGGGCCCAGTCTTTTTCTATGTCAGACCATCAACCATCCAGGGCCCACGGGGCAGAGCCCTGGAAGTGTAGACAAGCCTGTCTCCTGTCTGCCACCTGCTGATGCAGCCAGGCACTGCAGCCACACCTGCAATACCTCGAGGGGCAGGGCTTCATTAAAATAAGAAAATGAATTTTGGTTGTACAGATATGAGTTCTCATTAACTGTGGCATTTGCTTTCTTCTTCTTTCCTTCTTTCCTTCTTTCCTCCCTTCTCCCTCCTTCCTTCCCTTTTCAATTTTTTATTTCCTTTTTTGTTTCATTTTGGTGTCAAAGATTGATCCAGTGCTTCATGCATGCAAAGCAAGTGCTTTACCCCAAAGCTACTTTACTGGCCTTGAGCACATCTAAGTCAGGATCCCAAAAGAATCACATCTCAGTAGGTGATTAAACTATCAGAGAGTAGTGGGCTCGGAATAATGGTTGCTCTTAAATGATTTTCAACAATACTTGATAGAATTCAAATGTTCATCTTATTCTCGAAATATGGGAACCCAAATTTAAGCCTGAAAATGTTTTATGGTACTAGAAATAAAACCCTCTTGCATACCTGTGCTCTCACACTCTGTAGTATTACGGGATCCTTTTAGTAGATGTGAGGATAAATTTAGTGCTCCTGAGCACTTCCTAATGGTGCTCAGGAAGCCCAAGGGCCCATGTAGTGGTACTTGGCCCACATGACTGTGATTCAGTGCTGCCCACGGCTTATAGGGATGAGGCTTATCCCAGGCCCCATGCACCTACAGGGCCAGCCCCAGCTGATATCTAGGGCCTCTAGAGATGTACCTGCTGAAGCTCAGGAATGTGGTGCTGGGCTTTGAGCCAGAGACTGAAGCATCCAAGCATGAATCTTAACCCCATACGTTCTCTCAGTGACAAAACTTTAGATTTTAAAATCCTTCTTTTTCTATTCAGTTGGAATGTTTGCTTTCCTTCTCTTTGCACCAAATAAGTAATTTGGAATCACTTTCTTCTGCTATATTTCATAAATGAGAAGTGAGGCTTTCTTGAGCAACTTTCTAACAAACAGGACCTTCTCTGCTCTGAACGGTTTTGTTTGAATGTCCCCTGGCTATCAGACTTTGTGAACCGAAATCAGACTGGGTTAGCACCACAATGGTAATTTGTAAGGGTAATCCTATTTGGAGGTTAATATAAGGCATTCACTGCATTGAGCGCATGTGTACCTCATTAACCTAAAATAAAAACACACAGGATGAGAACTATTAATAACCATTTCTCTACTGAGAAACTGATAACTTCCAGCATTGTTTCTCGGCTCTTTTCTTACCAGTGTCCTTTGTTTGCTTCCAGTGGCCCCTAGTCCTGTTGCTTCCCTAATCTCATGCTGTGGCACTCTCTTTAGATGAATTTCAATGGTGGGTCCCTTGGAATAATTTGGGGCTCTCAGGGAACCATGTAAACGTGGGCTTAGCACACTGGTTAAAAACACTGCTTAAAACAAAGCGATGCCAGATTAACAGAGCTGTCTACTGTAATAATCAAGGTGTTCAACTTCACCCATTATTACAGGATGTGAATATTTTGTTTCTTCTTTTTTGCTAGAAGTTGCTGATGCACAAAGGTATCATTACCTTTGTAATTTTCATATGCCTTACCATTTTCATATGCACTTCAACTAGCATGAAAATCACAACTACCTTTTGAAAGGTGTTAGAGCAATACCAGCAATACCAGTAAAAGCTACATGTTTGCTCTTTATTGGTGTATTTTGATGATTTTATTTCTTATAAATAAATTTTATGAAATAACTTCCTGTTTTTAAGATAATCTTTATATTTTGCTCTGTGTTCTCATTATGCTAGGATTTTTTGAAGCAAAATTGCTTTTAGAAAACAAAAAGATTTGTTTCAAGGTTCAGAAATTTAGTGATCAATATTATTATGATTAAAATGAATTATTTTAATAACAAAGGAGTTGGTAAATTGGAAAGGAAAATAAAGCCTTTGAAAGGAAGCCACCGTTCATTTTCTAGAAAAAAAGGCACTTTAAGTGGAATAAAGAGAAAAAAGAAAATTATAGGCAAAATCACATATACTTAATAATTTCATTTTTTTTGAAAAAAAGTTTTCTTGAATTTATTTTTCTGCATTCAGAGCTAAAATGAATGGGAAATATTAAGAATGAAGCTGAAACTGGGGTTTTTTAATTCATTCAGTGTGTGACAGAGGAAATCAGTGTGCCTTTCCGTAAAACAGGAATGTGGAAGGAAAGTGAACTATTTTCACATCTATCTTACCTTACCTTACTTTGTCTGCAATAACATCCCTTAAACACCAATGTTAGGATTCTGGATCTTCCAATATTGCTTTATAGTCTTTGTAAAATGCAGCAAAGTAACAAAATTTAGTGTGCCATTAACAAAGGCTTAGCATGAAAGAACCAATAAAACACTATCGATCCACTTTGGGTTTGAACAAATGTCGTACAATGAGCCACTAAAAGAAGAATTGTTCTTTAGAGAAATTGTAAATTTTGTTGCTGCACTGTCCTTATTTTAGAAACATGGGTTTGCATTTAAGGTGCAAAATGAGAAGCTCCTATCAATTAAAATGAGAAACTCCTATCAATTAAAAGAAAAATTGGGACCTGAATTTCTTGTGGTAGTTTCCTGTCTTAGAGACTTGCTGGCAGGAAATGGATCCAACCAAGTTGTTGTCCATACAAGGTTGGTGCTTTCTTGGACAAATTCGAGATGAAGCTTATGCAGGAACCCTGTGGGAATCACACTCAAGTTCAAAACCAAATATGTTCGTGGAAGAAAAATGCCCAGCAACAATTTATTGCTATGAATTGAGCTCTTGATCACACAGGGAGAGAGACAGGGAGCAAAGGCGAGTGCCAGTGGTTTGAGGGGGACAGGTCAAGAACTGCCAACCCTTACCTTGACAACATGGTGCGGCCACACACACAGAGAGTAGCTCTGCCAGCCCAGAGGCATAAAGTGCCTGTGATGTGGTGTCAGTTACTGTCCATGGTGACTTTTTGGTTGTTTGATATTAACGTAGTCTTTGCTTTCTTTGTACTAAGGATATTTACCTGTAATGTTCCAGTAGAATTCAGTATTTTCTGGGGGTCTTTTTGGGTCATACCCAGCAATGCTCAGGGTTCTTCCTGCCTCTGCACTCAAGAATTATTCTTCGCAGTTATCAGGGGACCATAGGGGATGCCAGAAATGAACCCAGGTTGACCACATGGAAGGCAAATACCCTACCCACTCTACTCTTGCTCTGGCCCTAAGTCAGTATTTTAAAAACCTTCTCACATATAACTCCAGAGACAGATAACCTGACTCTGAATTTGAACTTATGCACTAAGTTTTGTGTCCTTAGGTAAATGATTGAATCTGTGTGTCCGTAGTTTCATCTCTAAAATAAAAATAATAACAATTTTCAGGTTTTATAACATTTTAAAATATTGAGAAAATACAGATTATTAAGGATTTTTTTGTAACTTGTCAATTATCACTTGTCTTCCCATTGTTCACCAATTTGCATGAGTGGGTGCCAGTAATGTCTCCATTCATTGAGAATGAGATTAATTATTGTTACTGTTTTTGGCATATCGAATACACCATGGGTAGCTTGCCAGGCTCTCCGTGGCTCTGGGTTCATCCCAGGGGACCCAGTCTTTTCTATGTCAGACCATCAACCATCCAGGGCCCACAGGGCAGAGCCCTAGGTGTAGACAAGCCTGTCTTCTGTCTGCCAACACACCTGCCAACACAGCTGGGCACCACAGCCACACCTGCAAAATCTCGAGGGGCAGGAAGGTTTTTTTTTTTTTTGTAAAATAGAATATTTTCAGTGAGTCTGTTGTTACTGTTCATTGTGAGTGCTCTGTGCAGTGCCCGAAACATTGCCATAATTAGTAAATATCCTGAATTAGTAAATAAAATCATGTATTTTAAACTGTATAGCATCTGCAAAGAATCAGCAAAAGCACCTCTAGTTGGAATGAAAATAAACACCGTATAACAGCACCAACTACACTCAACAAGTTTCAGGTAGTAAGTGACATCTCTAACCTGTGATAAGGCTAATGAAACAGTGGACACAAAGAACATGAGAGCGGGTAGTCCTGAGAACGGGTAGTCTACAGGAAACACCCCGGGGGCTGGGAGATAGGACAAGCCAACAGCTGCAGAGGAGGGAAGGTCAGATGGGAGGAGCCAGTGCCGACAGGTGGTGAAATGCTTCTGGTGAAACCCTATCAGCTAGAGTACAGTGAACCCAATGCAAAATATGACATGCTTTTAAAGAAGTGCCCTTGTAGAGGCAGACTGGTAGGTGGGAGGCAGAGGAGGAGCAGAGGCAAAGCGGGGTGGGGGAGAGTGTGCACCAGTGTGAGTGATTCTGCCTGAAACCCAATCAGGAATGACTTTGCAAACTTCTCAGTGTCTAATTAAAAAAATAAAAAGAATACATTTGTGGGACTCAAGAGGTAACACAAGTAGCAGCACTTAGTGTGTGCAAGGCTCTAAGCATCACTGCCTGATTCCACAAACACAGCTGGGTTTAGTCTAGGTGGCCCCTCACCTGAGCACTGATAGATGTTGACCAGACAGCCCCTACAAGCCAGTCCCAGAGCACTGCTGGGTGTGGACACACAAAAAAAAACAGTTTGTTCATTAGCTTGAAAACGCTGATCGAATATTGATATGTTTCAGGTGATTTTTTTATGTTCATCTATTAACGATAATTTAGACAAGGTATATGTATATCAGAATTATTAACATTACCACATATAGATTTTTTCTGTTTTTTGTAGATATAGAGGCATTGTAAATAATTCATGCCTCAGATCTTAGAATGTACAGATGCAAATATTCATTAAGGGAAATCACTAGGCCAAAATTATTAATAATTCTTATTTTACTAGACATTTCTGAATTGCTTTTTATGAAGTTGGGCTGATTTAAATTCCAAGAATAATGTATTATCATACTGAACATTTTGTTTCTCTGATAAATGAACTGTGAGTTCTCTGATTAAACTTTCATAATGTTATTAATTTTGAGCATCATCTGAAGTTCTTTTTTTGTTCAACTATAGGCCTTTTATATGCTTTAGACGTTGGTCCTTAGGTGACTAATGATATAGAAAGTTTTGTTGTTTGCCTTTTTTATAATGCTTTAATGTAAGCTAATAGGGGTTAATTGACTTTAATTTTTTAAATATATCAGAGTTTTTAGGTCTTTCAATTTTTATCTGTTTCCTACTCGCTAACATTCTTCCATATTTTCTTCTAATACTTTTTTTATTTTCATCTTTTTTTAGGTAAGCATTTTTGAGTAAGTGATTTTGAATAGAAAATTAAATCCATCTTTATTTCGAATAAATCCCAACTTTCCCATTGACATTTAATAGTTAACTGTCAGGAACGCCGCCAGGGTCCCCAACAGTGTCAGGACAGAGGTTCTCTTCTACCTCCGAGGACGCCGGGGAACAGATGAAAACTCACGAGTCCGGTGCAGTTCCAAAAAGGCTTTTAATAGTACAAAAGCTCTTCCACAGCAATCCAATATAATGAACAAACTCTAGCTCTGGTCCGAACTTAGACCATACAAAAGAGCCCAAGTCTCCCACCAAATAGAGAGGATCTCATCCAAACTGAGTCCTACCCAGAAGAAGGAGCAAAAGGCCAAAGAGCAAAAAGCCAAAAGCGAAAAGCCGAAAGCTAAAAGGCCCAAAAGGTGAAGGGGCCTCAAGTCAGTCCCCTTATATACACCAAAGTAATCCAACCAGGAGGATCATGTCAACAAAGAACTCTAAACAGAGTGCAGTGCCACACCCTATTGCAGGTATAAACAAAGGTTATGCCAAGGTCTAATCCTTTTTACCAAGATTTTCTCTTATGTAAAACACTGGAGAGAGGGGGCTGGTATAAAGTAATACATCTTAACTTCATGAGCTTCACATAATCTAGATGGTACCCACAAGGTCCTAATTATTATCTGCACCAGGTGATTCTGAGTATCTTGTTCTCCTGTACTGAAAGGGTCACACTTGCCTGCTTAGAGCAAACTAGTATGATCCTTCCTATAGTCTTCCTATAGTCTCAGCGTAGCCAAGGTGGTAGTCTCCTGGTAAATTCTAACTGCCCCACGCTGGGTGCAGTGGGTATAAAGAGGAGCTGTGCCCAATCTAGAAAACATAGAAGTCTTAGTAGATGTATGTCAGAAGTTTTCAATCAAGGTGACTTCTGTAATTGCCACACTCTCTAGCAGTGTTTACATAGAAGAGAGGTCTCATTAGAATGAGCCTTGGCTTAAATAGATTTAGCTGGGAGTGGGAAAAACAACAAAACTCCCAGAATAGCTAAACCTGTCCTCCAACAGTTAACTATGTATAGCTCATGCCATTTCGATCATTTTAAATGTCATTTCTGTATGCATCAAATTCCCATATTATGTGTCCTTATTGTCTCTGTTTCTTTAGGGGCTTGGGGCCAGCAGAGGTCAGGGATTCTACCTGTCTGTGTGTACAGGCATTACCCCTGGCAGTGCTTGGGAGACTGTATGCAGTCCTCACCGTCACATCAGGATGGGCCATGTGCACACCTGGCTCGGCTCCTCTGTTATCTCTCCAACTCTCATTCATATTTTAAGCCATTATTTAGAATATAGAAATCTTTCATTTCTATGTTCAGATTTTATTTCATTTCGCTTCTTAATTTTTGTGTTCAGATGTCATTTTATTTCATTGCCTTCTTCATGTAGTAATAAAATTGTTATCTAATTATATTTGTAAAATAACATACCCAAAATAATATTAGGTAACATTTGTCATAAATGATAGCATCGAAGTTTACTTTAACAATATTTTCAGTGCTTCTAGAAAATCACTAATAAGTCTAAATATTATGTTGAGCTTCAATATTTTATGTATTCCTGCCTCTCAAGGTGTTGTAGGTGTGGCTACAGTGCCTGGCTGCATCAGTAGGTGACAGACAGGAGATAGGCTTAACTATACCCAGGGCTCTGCCCAATGGGCCCTCGATGGTTGATGGTCTGACATAGAAAAAGACTGGGCCCCCTGGGACCCTAGGATGAACCCAGAGCCACAGCAGAGCCTGGCAACCCTAACCCTAACCCTAACCCGATATGCCAAAAATAGTAATAACAATGGACCTCATTCCCAATCAATGGAGATATTACTGGTGCTCGCTGGAGCAAAACAATGGGAAGACAAGTGATACAAATGATGAATTTTGTGAATATGTAAGTATGTGTGTGCATGTGTATATGTAAAATCAAGATAAAATTATTGCGTGACCATCATTTATTAAATAATTTTATTAGAAAGGACTGGATCTTGTTAAATGCCACATCAGAGTTTGTTTAAAGGATTATATGGTATTTCTGAAAAAATTTAAACATTGCAACTATACATTAGTGGTGTGAAATATGCACTGCTGTGAACACTATGATGCAACTCAATCAGAACAACTTTGTAACTGTGAATGTTATAGTGATCCAATTAGCAATTAAAAGAATTCTAAGATGCTAAATAAAATAACTATAGTTATTTATATCCTGACACTTAAATATCTTTGCCTTTGATATTTTCATTTGTGTATGTTTGCATTTTTGTGATTTGGTATGCATTAATTTATAAACAATATTACTTTTTAATTTGTTGCCTAAAATACCTAAAATACCCAGAAGCTACCGTGTCGTAGTTGATATGCCAAATACCAGTAACAATTTTAGACCTCATTCCCATGATCTGATGGAATGGTTTGATGCTCTTTATGTTCCTGGAGCAAGCAGGCGCCCTTGGGCTCTACTAGCATGAGACAGGACATATGGAGATGTTAATGGTGCCAGCTTGAGCAAATCGATGATGAATGGGAAGACAGTGATACAGTGAAAATACCTTTAATGTGCATTACTTGTTTCTTTAGGATAAAATCATTTAAATTTTGAAACTGTGTTTATATCACTTGTATCACTTGTCTTTCCATTGATCATCGATTTGCTTGAGCAGGCACCAGTAACATCATACGTCCTGTCACATGGTAGTGTAACCCAAGGGCATCTACTAGCTCCAGGAACATGAAGAACCTCAAACCATTCCATCAGGTCATGGAAATGAGGTCTATAATTGTTACTGGTATTTGGCATATCAAATATGACACGGGTAGCTTGCCAGGCTCTGTCATGCGGGTGGGATACTCTTGTAGTCACCTCTAATCTTGGGTATTTATTGATGAACCACGTGGTCACAATCAACTCTTCTGATGGGTGGAGTTCTGATAAGAGGGAGCCTGGATGTGGGAAGTGGTGGCCCTCATGATATGGCAGGGGTCCTCTAGCTTCTTATGAGGCTCTGCTGGGATGGCGGGCCAGGGATACCTGCCTTCCCTCCCAGGTGCCTCGTGATCAGCTGGGCACCGGGAGAGCCGGTAGCACCTCTGTCCCGTGTATGTGAGTCTCTGGATCAGTGTACCTGGGCTGGACTTGAAAAAGATTGCTGTAGGGGTGGGTCTGTGACGAGCCAGGCTATGATCAGCTCTTCTGCTGGGTGGAGCTCCAACAAGAGGGGAGTTCGGATGTGGAAAATGGTGTTTATAACTATTCAAAAAAGTAGCTCTTTGACGATATTCTTTCTATCCTCCATGATTATTGACCTGTTTAGGACTTTTACTACTTTTTAAGTCAATTTTAGCAGTTTATGTTTTCCTCGAAATCCTTTTATCTACCTTTTCAAACATTTAATTTTCTCTATAGCTGCAATTCTTTTTAGTTTACTAAACTAATCAGTGTTTGTGTTTTCTCTGTGTTTGCTAGATTAGATTATTTGATAGATTAGATTATTCTTGTGCTTATTTATTTTATTAGTTTCTTAACTCAATAGTTGTATCCCTAATTTATTTTTTCTTTCCTTTTCATGGAGTTTCTGGTTGAGGGTTTCTCAAATCTTCTCAGAGTGGCTAAATAGCAGACTTAGTTCTGGAGTTCTTATTGCTTTAATAAACTAATTTATGCGTATTGGGATATGCTGGATGGGGCTTTTCAGGTTGACTTTGCTAGAGACTAGTTTGATAGCCATGGCTACAAACTACCAGCCAGGAACTTCTAGACTATAGCACACTGTAGTAGACAAGAGATCACTGTAGCTAGCATACTGTAGTAGATGAGAGATCACTGTAGCTAGCATACTGTAGTAGATGAGAGATCACTGTAACTATAGCACACTGTAGTAGACAGAGATCAATGTAGCTAGCATACTGTAGTAGACAAGAGATCACTGTAGCTAGCATACTGTAGTAGACAGAGAGATCACTGCAGCTATAGCACACTGTAGTAGATGAGAGATCACTGTAGCTATAGAATACTGTAGTAGACAGAGAGATCACTGCAGCTATAGCACACTGTAGTAGATGAGAGATCACTGTAGCTAGCATACTGTAGTAGATGAGAGATCACTGCAGCTATAGCATACTGTAGTAGACAGAGATCACTGTAACTAGCATACTGTAGTAGACAAGAGATCACTGTAGATATAGCACACTGTAGTAGACAGAGATCACTGTAGTTATAGAACACTGTAGTAGACAGAGATCACTGTAGCTAGCATACTGTAGTAGACAGAGAGATCACTGTAGCTATAGAATACTGTAGTAGACAGAGAGATCACTGCAGTTATAGCACACTGTAGTAGATGATAGATCACTGTAGCTAGCATACTGTAGTAGATGAGAGATCACTGTAGCTATAGCACACTGTAGTAGACAGAGATCACTGTAACTAGCATACTGTAATAGACGAGAGATCACTGTAGCTATAGCACACTGTATTAGATGAGAGATCACTGTAGCTATAGCATACTGTAGCAAATAGAGAGATCACTGTAGCTATAGCACACTATAGTAGACAGAGATCACTGTAGCTAGCATACTGTAGTACACAAGATCACTGTAGCTAGCATACTGTAGTAGACAGAGAGATCACTGTAGCTATAGCACACTGTAGTAGACAGAGATCACCATAACTATAGCATATTGTAGTAGATGAAAGATCACTATAGCTCTCACACTGTAGCAGACAGAGAGATCACCTTGCTATAGATCACAGAGAGATCACTATAGCTATCATACTATAGTAGATGGAGAGATCCCCTTGCTATAATCACAGAGATATCACTGTAGCTAGCAAACTGTAGTAGACAGAGATCACCTTGCTGTAGATTACAGAGAGATCACTGTAGCTATAGCACACTGTAGTAGAGAGATCACTATAGCTCTTCACACTGTAATAGACAGAGAGATCACCTTGCAATAGATCTCAGAGAGATCACTATAGCTAGCATGCTGTAGTAGATGGAGGATCCCCTTGCTGTAATCACAGAGATATCACTAGCTAGCACACTGTAGTAGACAGAGATCACCTTGCTGTAGATTACAGAGAGATCACTGTAGCTAGCACACTGTAGTAAGAGAGATCACTATAGCTCTTCACACTGTAGTAGACAGAAAATCACCTTGCAATAGATCTCAGAGAGATCACTGTAGCTTGCACACTGTAGTAGACAGATCACCTTGCTGTCGATCACAGAGAGATCACTGTAGCTATAGCACACTATAGTAGAGAGATCACTATAGCTCTTCACACTGTAGTAGACAGAAAGATCACCTTGCAATAGATCTCAGAGAGATCACTAAAGCTAGCATGCTGTAGTAGATGGAGGATCCCCCTTGCTGTAATCACAGAGATATCACTGTAGCTAGCACACTGTAGTAGACAGAGATCACCTTGCTGCAGCCTGTGGAGATGTGACTCCCTGCAGAGAAGATAGAGGCTTTCGTGGTGGTTGGTGTGAGTGTGAAGAGTGGGTGCTGCATTGTGCAGATCTCTCCTCCTCCCCCTGTCTACCCTCCCAGGCCACCTGGGCAAGTGCGTTGGGAAATCCAGGACTGATGAGTCTCTGGGATGAACCCTCCACTGATTAGCCCTGCGGACAGCGGAAGCGATCCCTGCTCCTGGTTTCTCAGGTAGCCATAGGACCTCAGCCGGCCTATGGAGTTGCTCTTTGAGTAAAGACAAGGAAGTCTTTAATTCTACCCAGACTCTCCAGGTCCTTTCCTTCCCTCACACAAGAGAATTTCAGGAGATGAACACTGGAGTTCAATAAGTTTATTTGGGAAATTGGGTGGAAGGTTAGGGAGACAGGGAGAGAGACAGAGACAGAGAGAGACAGAGACAAAGACAGAGAGAGACAGAGACAAAGACAGAGAGAGACAGAGACAGAGAGAGACAGACAGAGACAGAGACAGAGAGAGAAATGGAGAACATGGGCCTCTCCAGACATGGCGGCACAAGCAGACCAATCATGAGAGAGAGAGAGAGAGAGAGAGAGAGAGAGAGAGAGAGAGAGAGAGAAATGGAGAACATGGGCCCCCCTCAGACATGGCGGCACAAGCAGACCAATCATGCAAGGCCCATCCAGGCCCAGTAACTGCCAGATTAGTTTCACAACTGCTCCACTACAGTTCCTTGCTTGAATAGTTGCCAAGGGGTGGAGCTTCCAGCAATTAAGGGTCTTTTGATAATTTTTGCCTGACCTTTGTTCCAGCAGGGAGCAGCTGGGTGGCTGGAGGGTCTATTCACCAGTCACCTGGGTAAGCCTCCTGCACCTGGCCCGCAGCTCAGCCTCTTAAGGGCTTTTCCTGCTTCTGAGGAAAAGAAGATCTTTTGTCTCAAAAAGATTTGACAGCTGCATAGTATTCCATCGTGTAGATGTACCACAGTTTCTTTATCCAGTCATCAGTTCTCGGGCATACTGGTTGTTTCCAGGTTTTGGCTATTGTGAACAGTGCTGCTATGAAAATAAAAGTGCGGATTGTGTTTCCGCTGTGCGTTTTGGCTTTCCAGGGTATATTCCCAGGAGCGGTATGGCTGGGTCAAAGGGGAGCTCAATTTCTAGTCTTTGGAGGAATGTCCATATTGTTTTCCAGAAAGGTTGTACAGGTCGACATTCCCACCAACAGTTATGAAATTTTGCTATAAATGGATGGATATGGAAAGAATCATGTTGAGTGAAATTAGTCAGAAGGAAAGGGAGAGACATAGAATGACTGCATTTATTTGCATGGCATAAATATACTAGGTGATCTTACCAAAAGTGGAAATTACCACAAGCGTGTGGGAGTCAGAGGTTGGTTTAGATAGAGAAAGGAACATGAGTGAATAAATGTCTAAAGTTCTGATGCTAACATAGAACTGAGCATTAAGGACAGACAAAAAATGCAAATGATGGCTTCTAAGTGTACGTAGTGCAACCCACAATGTGTGGGAGAAGGAGGAGAGAGAGAGGGAGAGGAGAGGAGATAAAGAACCTGCCATTTAGGCGGGATGTGGGGGCGGGGGAATTGGGGACATTGGTGGTGGGAAATGGGCACTGGTGGAGGGCGGGTGCTGGAACACTGTGTGACCGAAACCCCCAAGTGTGAACAACGTTGTAATTGTATATCTCACGGTGGTATAATAAAATGTTTAAAAAATAAAAAAAAAAGAGAAAAAAAAAGATTTGACAATCTTTTGTCTCAAAGGCCTTCTGCTTTGGGGCTTGTTTAGCTTGTTAGAGTCTAGACAAAGGGCTTCCCAATACACAGAAGCAGAGATCACATTCCCCTCCCTCCACACACATCATCTTATACCTAATACTCTACCAAAAGAAAGTCAAGGAACTTTTTCAGAACTGTAGCCCACGCCTTATGGTTTTCACATTTCCTATTAAAGAGTCTTTCTGTTTTCTCCTCACTTCACCTTTCTAAGTCAAATAGAGGTATAGAAAGCAAAATCTTCAGAGCTATATTAACTCAGCTTTTGTTAACCATTCATTTGTTTCATAATCTAAAAAATAACTTTTACGTAAATCCAACCCTGTGCTTATTTTCTCTATATACTACGTAAAGTGAAATCTCTGAAATTTTTTGACGGAATACACTCCTAGTGGAATAAAGAATCAAGATTTTGTCAGTCTCATGACTGTCATTTATCCCGACCCTGGGCATCTTCCATTCATTACTGTCGTCCCTGTGGAATGACCAGTGTTAAGACTGTGTCATCTTTCATAAGTTTCCGTTTGTTCTTATTTGTATTGGCCAAACCAAGCTGAAATCTCTTTGTACATAGATGTTTCTATTTTTGGTTTTGACCTTGTTTTCCCTCTTTACTGGTTCCCCAGTCCTCCAGTACTCAGCAGTCTTCAACAATGTCAGTGGGCTTTTGGTCATTACAGGAGACTGTACTGAACCGCGCCCTAGCAAATAAAGACCACTTTACTGTCCCAATCTGCTTCAGACTGAAATGAGCTTTTTGAACAAAGCGTGGATTGAAACTCATTCCAGGAGTTTCCAAACTCATTCCAAATTTAAGGATTACAGATAATCCTTAAATTTAGTTCCAGAATTATGAGAATCTCAATAGTGTATTTTTAGCACTTCCTTTTCTGTGTCAATCTCACTGGAAGATTGTTTCAGTAGGGTGATAAAGATTCTGGAATTTATAGTTTTAAAGACATCTCACGGAATTCCAGTTTATAACCAAATTTGAGAAATTCTATATTACACGAAATAAGCCCATATCTGAAAGTCCCAAAAATATATATTTTACTTATTCCAAATAATATATGCTCTTCACCCACAAGCTCAAAGGACATAAGTTGTCTCCATAGAAAAACCCTATTACCCTAATATTCAAATATCCACAAAGCTCAATTTTATGAATATTTCAAACATTTGATTGAATATCCTTCCATCATCCATCGTCCATCTCTCTTTGGACATTTACCTTCTACTAATCATCATTTTATTTATCTGGTTCTATATATAGATTGAAAGTCTTTCAAATTCAAGACAGACACATATAAATTATTTATGTTATGAAATAAGAAGTTACTGCTTCTTATCAAGAAGTTATAATCAGAAGATTATTTATTTAATTATTCTAATTAAAATTAGAAATTATAACTAATTTTACCCATCTGGTTTAAGAATTACTATTTCACTGAGATTTTTGTTTATTTTAATACATTTGTTGGGAATTTGAGTCATGTGTTGCCCCCTTTCAAGTAATCAAGTTTTCTAGTATGTCTTTCATATTAGAAGCTTGTTTCCTTTGATTCCAAGGCTTTATTTTCCAGTTTTATCATAAGACCTTCTATGTATGTGATTTTATTCTATATTAAATACCTTTTCTTTGCCCATCATATTTATCTTTTTTTATGTAGAACAATTGAACACATTTTTTCGTGGCTATTATTTAATCCATTCTGAAAATGTTCATCAATTTAACTCATCAATTCATTTCTCTATTTTCTTTTTTTTTAATTTTTTATTATACCGCCGTGAAACATACAATTACAAAGGTGTTCATAATTGGTTCTTGGTAATACAGTATACCAGCACCCATCCCTCCACCAATGCCCCATTTCCACCACCAATGTACCCCCCACCCCCCCCGCCCACCCCCAGGCTGCCTTAATAGCAGGTACCCCAGTTTTCTCTCTTTCTCTCTCTGTTTCTCTCTCTGTCTCTGCATCTCTCTCCCTCTTCTTTTACACATTGTGGCTAGCCCTGCAGATATTTAGAGTTTATCACTTAAGTCTCTTTGTGTATATTCAATGGTGAGTTTTAATCTGCCATTACCATTTCCCACATTTAGTAAAACACTGGTATCCATTTATGTCCTATTAATGAATGCAGTCATTCTATATCTGTCCTTTTTATTTTCTTTTTTTAAAGTATTTTATCATACCACTGTGAGATATACAATTACAAAGATATACAATTAAAAATTTCATATTTGGGTTTTGGTCATACAGTGTTCCAGCACCCATCCCTCCACCAGTGCCCATCTCCCAACACCAACGTCCCCGGTTCCCTCCCCCTCCCCCAGCCCGCCTCCATGGCAGGTTCTTTATTTCTTTCCCTTTCTCTCTCTTTTTCTTTTCCTTTCCTTCCAGACTATGGATTACAGAACATACATTAAAGGGTTCAGTTCTCTATTTTCTTAACCAAGTTTTTCATGTGGCATTTTTTTCATTTACCCTACCTCTCACAATGTCTTACTGCTCTGATTCCCTGCTCCTAGAAACTGAAGACATGATCTATTGTGCTATATACAAAAGATATTATCCACCTTAAGATGTTCATTATCGATGCAAAGCCAAACTAGCATTTTCCTTTCCCATCTCAATCTTTGACTGGCCTTTCATGTTTCAGTCATGAAAATCTACATCAACTTAACAGTTTTGCTTTTTTTTAAATTCTCTAGGTCTTTGAGTTTGAAGTCCTTTGTTTATTGGATATTCAGGCTAACAGATCTGTACTGTACATTTCAAATTTGACTTAGACTTATTTTATGGCTGCTTGCCACAGTTACCAAACAAAGTGATCTATTCTTAGTGAAACTCATCTGCCATTTGGAGAGGGTCTCCTAGGATGGTATCTGGACAAAAAAAAAGTAAATGAAAATCTCACTTTTTGTCAGTGCATCAGAAATTGATCAAAAGAAAGCCACTAGAAAGAATTCCTATGGCAAAGTTCCATGTAAAGCAGATAGTGATTAATCCATAAAGAGAGCCAACTCCCAACTGAACAACAGCTCTAAGTGATCCTGTCAGCATGTCTACTCCAATTAGGAGAAGGGAGAAAGAGTGCAGATAAGTGGAATTTTAGTTACCTACGGAGGCACTGTCATTAACCTATCATGGAATCTTCCAGCACTCTGAGATGTATCTGCTAATAAAATCAGAATTCTCAAGGAAGAAGAATCAGAATTCCCTTCTTGTAAAGATGAGGGACTTACTGAGATCCCTTTTGCCTCTTCGTATTAAACCTTTCTGTCTCCATAGCTAAATACTGCTAATAAGGTGCTTACTTTTTAATGTAATCACTTTTTCTATTCTCTATGAACTAAAACCTAAACCTATTATATGACTATTATTCAATCCTTTGTAAAAAGAAATTCTGATTAAGTTCTTTATCCAATGCCTTGCAAGCTGCAACTAGAATTCACTTAGCAAACTCAAAATCCATAAATTTATTCTCTCTTCAAAATTCCTTAGTGAAGCATGCATAGATCTGATTTCATGTGTTTGTTTTACATCTTTAGTAATTTTATCATCTATTTCTAGAAAAAACGTCAGAATGCCTATATCTGTTAGTAGTGAAGGTCTTTGACTTCAATTGCCATAGCATGATCCATTTCACTTTTGCTCTACAAAATGAAACCGGGGCCAGGAGCGATAGCCCAGCGGGTAGGGCGCTTTGCCTTGCACACGGCCAGTCCAAGCTGGTCCGGGTTCGAACTCCGTCATCCCATATGGTCCCCTGAGCACCACCAGGAGTAATTCCTGAGTGCAGAGCCAGGAGAAACCCCAGAGCATTGCCAGGTATGACCCAAAAAAAGCAAAAAAAAAAGAAGAAGAAACCGGTTTTTCTTTAATTATACTTACATGTTCATTGCATTGTATCTTATTTATTTGCATTTTGTGGTACATAACTTTATTTCCAATATGAATTACTCTGTGTATTTTCTAAGGAATTCTGTAAAATTCCCTTAAATTAAAAATCATAGTAGGAAGAAATAGTCAGTGAAAATGGCCACCAAAAAAGAATCTGAGCATAACTGTTCTTTATCATAGAAAAAACTTTCTGGTCTTTAATCTACATTTCTTTTATCAAGTTTTATTGTCTGTATATTTAACCTTTTATAGCCAATAATATTGCTGTATACCAAGTTAGTTTCATCATTGCATAATAGAAAAATGAAGCCAATCAAAAGAATATTTTCATTCACATACCATGTAGGGAAAGCTTATTCTTTTTGCATTTGCAGATAACATATGTATAAACTATATAAATAAGGAATTCTATTGTCTGTTTTTTTTAACAGTTCCAGATGTGGTTTCTGGAGGCAATTTTTTTTAGAGAAAATTGACGGTGACCAGGTTATGACTGGTGACTTTTTTCAGCTATCACTGAGATGACAATATAGTCATTGCTAAAGTCCACACCTTGCATCACTGAATTGTACAATTGTGACTCTTCCTCTTTGGTGGCACATAATGTGCACTCAACAGAAGTACTCAAAGTTTTTTGATACTTAACTAACCTGAAAAATAGCTTTAGGCATGATTGAACAGACTACTCCTTTTAAGCAATCAGGGCTCTTTATAGATCATAGTAATGGGAGAAACTTTCAGTGAAATTGACCAGTAGTGAAGAAAGTCTTTCTTTTCAGAAAAATAACACTCCTTATGAGGTGGTGGAGGTGTGTCTGCAGTGCCTGACTGTGTTGGCAGGTGGCAGACAGGAGACAGTCTTGTCTACACCCAGAACTCTGCCCTGTGGACCCTGGATGGTTGATGGTCTTACATAGAAGAAGACTGAGCCCCCTGCGATGAACCCAGAGCCACAGTAGAGCCTGGCAAGCTACCTGTGGTGTAGTCAATATGCCAAAATTAGTAACAATAATGGACCTCATTCCCAATGATTGGAGGCATTATGGCTCCCACTCAAGGAAATCGATGAACAACAGGGTGACTAGTTACAAATTACATACTAGAGACAAACGTGCTACTTTTTTCACCTTGATTTTTCATTTGTGACATTCGCTGTCTGTATCACTGTATCATTGTCTTCCTGTTCATCATTGATTTGCTCGAGCAGGCACCAATAACATCTCCATATGTCCTGTCTCATGCTAGTAGAGCCCAAGGGCATCTGCTTGCTCCAGGAACATAAAGAGCCTAAAACCATTCCATCAGGTAATGGGAATGAGGTCTATAATTGTTACTGGTATTTGGCATATCAAATATGACACGGGAAGTTTGCCAGGCTCTGCCGTGGGGGTGGCATACCACCTCTAAATCCATAATTTATTGATGAACCATGCGGCTGAGTGAGCCGGGCTGTAATAGGCTCTTATGCTGGGTGGAGTTCTGATGAGAGGGAAGTCCGGATGTGGAAAATGGCGGCCCTCATGGAGTGGGGGGTCGTCTGGCTTGTTGCAAGGCTCTGCTGGGGTGGTGGGCCAGGCCTAGAACCTGTCATCCCTCCCCGGTGCCTCACGAGCGGCTGGGCACAGGGAGAGCCAGTGCAGCTCTGCCCCATGTCTGTGAGTCTCTAGATTAGCATAACTGTGACGGACTTGAAAAGACAGGGTAAGGTATATATATGACCTTTTGAAATTCTAATCTATTGAAGATTTATTGATTTATAGCCTTTGAAAAATAACCAAGAAGTTATTGTGCCATATAAATTATTTAGTATTATTATAATAAAGCATAATATTAGAATCACTAACCTTTAAATGGGTTTAAAAGTGGCCCATAGACATGTGTACTATTACAAAATAAAACTAAAATTTTGTGAATATTCTAGTCATTGAAAAATAAATGCTCTTAAAGTAAGCAATGACTCTGTAATCAAAGGCTGAGGGAAATATGGAAAAATTAGATGAAACTCAATGCACTATTTATTTTGTATCTGAATGTGAGAAATATAAATTCCATAATTACTAAAGATAGAACTAGATGTTTTTTAGTCTCTCAAGGAGTATACATGTAGACAATGCATTTTATCTTCTTCAGGTCTGTATTTTAATAGATGTATGAGGTTCTATCCTGAACAGGATTAGCAGAACACTAGATGAAGGACACTATGCGAGCAAGCAGACTTCCAGAAAGGATTCAGCACAATCAACCATATCCACACAGTAACCAAGCTCATTGAGGTTTGTAGGGAGTACAAGATGCCGCTCTGTCTCACATTCATTGATTTACAGAAAACCTTTGATTCTGTGGAGACTGAAGCAGTCATCGAAGCCCTAGACAAACAGGGGTGTTCAAACCCAATGCATCAAGATCCTTTGTGAGCTGTATTACGGATTCCCATGACCTAATATAATGGTTTGAGGCTCTTTATGTTCCTGTAGCAAGCCGATGCCCCTGGCTCTACTGGCATGAGACAGGACATATGGAGATATTACTGGTGCCCGCTCTAGCAAATAGATGATCAACGGGAAGATCGTGATTGTGATCGTGATTACGGTTTCACCACCAGGATCTCACCATTCGACAAAGAAGTGATCATTAATGTGAAAAGAGGGGTTCGACAGGGTGATACCATTTTACCAAAACTCTTCAGCGCCACCCTCGAGAACATCATGCAACAATTAGAATGGGAAGGAATGGGAGTGAAGATAGATGGTTGGCAACTACACCACCTCCGCTTCGCTGATGACATCGTTCTAATAACACCAAACATTAGCCAAGCGGCACAAATGCTGCCTGACTTTGACCGAGAATGTGGAAAGATAGGTCTACAGCTGAATCTGAAGAAAACTATGTTCATGAAGAATGAACTAGTTCCTGAGGCCCCATTCACTCTCAATGGAACAAACATCTGTGAATGCAGCAGTTATGTGTACCTAGGTCGAAAAATCAACATGATGAACGACCTAAAACCTGAGCTGCGCAGGAGGAAGGAGCGCCATAGAATGCCTTCAAAGGCATCGAAGAAATAGCTAAAAGGACAAAGAACCTCCGGCTCCGGGTACATCTCTTTGACTCCACCATTCTCCCTGCATTAACATACACCTCAGAGAACTGGGCCCTACGAAAGCAGATGAGAATGCTATTCGGTCTCCCAGAGAGAAATCGAAAGAGCTATGCTTGGAATATCATGCCTCACTCAAGTGAGAGAAGGAATCCGAAATTCTGACCTCCTTCGCTATTCCAGAATCAGGAACGCTGTCTCGTTTGCCAAGGCATCGAAAATCAGATGCGCTGGACATTAATGCGATTTGGAGACAACCCCTGGACTAGAGCCATTACCAACTGGATCCCATGGGATGTCAAAAGATCACGTGGCCGCCCACCTACAAGATGGTCAGACTTCCTTGTAAAGACCCTGAAGGAATGGTTTGAGGCTCTTCATATCCCTGAATCAACCAGATGTCATTGGGCTACATTGGCACCTGATAGGGTCCAATGGAAATGTTACTGGCGCCCACTCGAGCAAATTGATGAATAACGGGATTCAAGTGATCAAGTGATCAAGTGATGAGGTTCTACATTATTATAGATCCTGTTGAAGTGAGAACATTGAAAAGAGAATTTAGTAATAACTGTTGAGTACTGGTTAGGTTAATTAGTAGCTGTAGGTTGATTTGTTTTTCTTCTTTGGAGAAAATCATTAAACTCAAATTCAATCAAATTCAAGACCAATAGTCTTGAATCAGGTGGGACTAAAATCCTTTGGACATTGGCCACTTTGATAACTAGTATTAAAGTGATATTGACCACACTTACTTTGCTACAACTTAATATTTTATCTGTAAAATGGGTATATAGATATCTTCCAGATCTTTTATACAAATGCTCTTAATGAACAAAAACATGTAGCAACAAAGAGTTTGACACATGATAGTTAACATTTATGAGAATTCCATTTATATTGACCATGATATGCAATTTATTAAATGAATATGAAAATGCTCTCACATGGAGTCACTTCATGTCATTATGAGTAATTATCCAGTTATATAAATTCTCTGGAAAATCTTCTTAGTGTAAAGATGAAGAGAAAGGGCAGGAAGCAGCAGGTAACTGCAATCATATGGGCGTTATATTTTCATACAGCAGATTTGTTCCTTTGGTATGTTTTTGGCCTGATAGCTTATATACCTCTTTTTATTTATTAACTATAAATTTCTGTGCAAGCTCAACCTGATAAAAAATGGATCACTGGATAAGAAAGCAGCGAGTTAGGAATTCTACTAATAGCTGGTTATATTTATTCTGAATCTATTAGAACCAGGAAAATAACCACGGAATGGATGTTGGTGCCCCCTGGGCCTATTGTGTGATATCCCTATGCTAAAACTCTAACGATAACTGACTTCTTAAAACCCTTACTCTATTAAAGTACATGATGCTTTGGGTTTTCTGAAATTAGTATTGGTTCAGGGTCAGTGCAGCCCCCAAAGTTGGATTTCCTTTTCCCCAATGTGCGTTTTCCTTGGTGAAAAAAAACAAGGTTTCTGCGGAAAGGCAACTCAGAAGACTGACAGTACGGCGTGAGGCCATAGAGTGAGTTCCTTCTGCTGACAGAACAGGCCTCCCCTGTAAGTGGTGTCTGGGTATATAAACGACTATAATCTAGGGACTAACATCTATTCATCACTTTTTTTTAATGATGTAAGCCATATTTTTGTTCATTTAAGTTAAACATTTTCTGCTTGGGGCAGTGAAATAGCAGGTGAGGCTTTTGCCTTACAGCTGATCTGGGTCAATCCCCAGGACCCCGTATTATCCCCGAACACCACTGGGAGTGCTACGAAAACACAGAGCCAGAAGGAAGCCTGAGTTCTACCTGCTGTTGCAGTGTTAATTCCAATTCCCACAAACCTTTGTATATGTTCTGCACTAAGCCAACCCTGGCATTTTAAACTGCCTCTTTCTGAGCCCCCTCTTGAGCATATTTAAATTGTGATCGGCCACATTTTGAGAGATCTGACCATCCTCTTGAACTGAAACAGGAAATTCGAGCACCTGCTTCATGAACGCTGATCAATAAACCCAGCCCGCTTTAATCATCACTGCCAATTTCTTGATTTCATTCTATATAAATTACAAACATCAAATCATTC
This sequence comes from Cryptotis parvus, assembly GCA_021461705.1. Classification (NCBI taxonomy): domain Eukaryota; kingdom Metazoa; phylum Chordata; class Mammalia; order Eulipotyphla; family Soricidae; genus Cryptotis; species Cryptotis parvus. Next base: position 159,300 of record JAJIBD010022410.1, read on the forward strand.
TTTTGTTATGTAGAGTAGTTCTTCATACTTATGAAGTCTTTTTTGCTTTACATATAAAGAAGATGGAATCCTGATATGGGACTTGAGTCTAGTTCTAGGTTTCAAGAAAAAAAGGATATTAGATGAGGGTCAGTGTTTTTCTGTCTCCCAAGAGACCAATTACAGTTTCCTGAGAGAATGCGGAGTGAAACCCCTAAGATGGGTCTGAGAGGCTTTGCTGTCGTAATTAGAGATTATGCTTAACCTGGAAATGGAGAGGCTGGTTCCATTAGGGGGTGAAAAGGGCCCTTTGGCTGGCATAAAATAGTAGCTAAGATTTAGGTCCTCATTTTTATCATGGTCTACCTGTACTTCCATTACAAGTTACAATATCTCATTCTTTTTCCAATTAATGCTTCACTTTGGTAGTAGCTCTCCTGCCATGACTGGAAATTTAAATTGTCTTGTAATTCATCCAGTCACAGAATACGGCTGTGCTTTTGATTTCGACAAGCTCAGCCATGTGGGAAATAAGCATCTCCTTCAAGGCACATACGGAAGGTTCCTTGTCACTTATGCATTCCCTTGAACTGGGAATTTGAATCCGTCCACCCTTAGCTTTCATGCCAAGTCTGTGATGTTAGAATCAGTCTATCTTATTACAGTCTCTCATTTCCCAAAAACACTCAATTATCACAGATAGTCACTGGCTGCTTCTTTCTCAAAATTGGTTGCTTAGAAATATTGCACAGAAATATTTTGCATCTTTCACTGTCAAATTTAGATATAGTCAACTTCTTTAAATCTATACCAGAAAGTCAGTCTCTGAATAGAGAATAAATTCAGTGAATGCATTGTTAAAATTGTGTTCCTTCAGAACTTCTGGTATCTATAATTTCCCAAAGTTCTTCAAATAAATATATCCACATAATGGATGAATTGATAAGATGTTATTGATGGATAGACAAAGAAAGGAATTCAGGAAAGAATGAATGTTAATGGAACAGATTCATAAAATTATTGATGATCACTTATTTGAAATATCAAGATATAAAGAAACACCGAAAACTTTCCATAGAAGAGTGTGTTGAGGCTGAAGTAAAGTATTGTGGAACTGAATTTAAGGTCGATGAGAGCAGCATCTTAAATGCGATTCACATGCCTGAGAGACGGGGCATAAAGTATTGATACCGGTAAGAAAAGGGGGCTAGAAATTCAAGAAAGACTGTACCACAGAATATGAATATTTCCCCTCAATCAACCAATGGCCATAGAATTGCTTGAAGAGAAACATATAGAAGTAATACACCATTTTTTAAATTTTGCATAAAGAATTTTTATGGAATTCATAAATGAAGTATTGAAAGTGATTCTTTGCTCTTTACTAATTTATATCCTGAGTCCATTACTCCGTTTGATACTTTGTCTGTTTTCTAATGAATTCCCTTTAATCTTGTTTCTTTTCTTTGATTATTTTTCTTTGAAAAGTACTCTCGCTCTTCTCTTGAATTCTACCCATTCATATTTCATCTTTACTCTCGGTTCAAACACCTTTCTTTGAGTTTTTATTTTCTTATTTAAAATCTTCTTTCATGGCAATTGCTTCATATATTTATTATAAATGTTTGACAAAATGTTTATTATATATGGTAATTCTTTTTTATTATTCATCATTCATTGGTATGTTAGACTGTTTTTACCATATTTTATAGTAATTACACTTAATTTACATCTGATAATTTTAATTGTAATTAAATGAAATAGGTAACATGGATCTACTCAACAGTAAGTTATAAAACTGCTATGATGGATAGCCTTGCAGTCTTTTAAGTGCAAGGGCTGCTGCTTCACTTTTCTCAGATTTCTTGCTGAACTCAGAGAGATCCATGTTTAAAATATGGGACTAAAGAGATGTTGTAGTGGGTAGGATGTGAGCCTTTCAGGTGGGTTGACTCATATTCAGTCCCTAACATCCCTGTAGCCTCCTGATGCCTGAGTGATCCCTGAGTGCAAAGCCAGGAGTAAGCTTTGAGCACAGCTGGCTTTGGCCGAAAGACTCAGGCTCTGTGTGTAGGTTTATTTAGCAAGTAATGTTTCTAATACCTTTAATTTTAAAACTGTGATTGACTTTAACTTTATATCTGTTGAGCAAAGCCTTCTCTCAAGAGCTCATGTCACCTTCTAATTGACAGTTCTACTTCAATGTCTAATCAGTTTCATTCATATCCTTAATTATAATTATAAAAATATATAATATGGAAAAATAAGTAGTTATTTTCAAAATTCTAATGACAAGCCATCATAGATTCCCTCCCAAATTCAAAATATCTAATAAGTCATAGTTGTATAATATAAAATGTACTAGTATATCTGACAATTCCTTAATATGAATATATGTTAGATAATAGATACATATAAATATTAACATCATCAAATCTTTAATTTTTTTCACTTTACCTTATAATCTTTCCAAAGGTTACATAGTAATGGGCAATCTTAGCTTCCTGGAACAATTTGATTTAAATAACCCTTTTCTTCCCAAATGTCAACTATTTTGTGCTGTAATGGAGAAGGTGCATTGCTCTGTATTTTGTGACATTTATGCTTCTTAGTTGCTTATTTTATGTTATTTGTATTTAAACTGTGTGGCCTGAAAGCCTTCCCACAGCTCACTGAACTCCTTCATGAATGTGGAGATTTCCCTTTGATGGACAGGGCCGTCTGCCCGCTTTCTCGCCGGTCAGCCTGGAGCCACTGTTTGTCTTTTTCTGTCCACATGAGTGCCCTGAAAGCACAGGTCAAGTGTAGTCTTGTTCTTTCCTCAAAAGCGTCTCATCCAGAGGAAGGGCTTGAAACTCTTTGGGACCTTAGTGACATAATTTACTTTTCACTTCATGGAAAAGACTTCAACTTCGTTTATTCATTCAGTTAAAACATGAACAGAGCTGCATTTATAATTGTATTACATAGGAAAAGGCTGATTTATTAAAATGATGGGTTTTGACATGTAGAAGTACACACCTATACAAGACATACTAATTTATTTAAAGCTCTACTTGAAAATATTTATCATTCAAACTATGTAACTTCAGAAAATCTAAATAACCTCCCACAGAAATTAGTTGTCTAGTTGAAGTTCTTGGGATGATTGTAATTCTGACAGTTGTAACCCATGACAACTGCTCGCTTGTCTTAAAGAGTGTCTTTAAATAACGCTCTCCTCAGAAAATGTAATAGATTCAGTGAGATCATATTTATTGTCTATATGAAAGCTATTTTTTTTTTGCTGTTTTTTTTTTTTTTTTTTGCTTTTTTTGGGTCACACCCGGCAGTGCTCAGGGGTTACTCCTGGCTCTGCACTCAGGAATTACTCCTGGCGGTGCTCGGGGGACCATATGGGATGCCGGGGGATCGAACCCGGGCCGGCATGAGCCGGCCGCAAGCAAGGCAAACGCCCTACCCGCTGGGCTATCGCTCCGGCCCCATATGAAAGCTTATTTTTTAAAATGGTTTATTTTAAACACTGTGATTTACAAAGTACAAACTTTTTCACAATACAGTTTCTGGAAAGATTCGTCATTCAGTACCAAACCCACCACCAGTGTGCCCCCCCACCACCAGAGACCCGCATTTCCCTCCCACCCTCCATACTCCCTCCCGATGCCTGCTCACTTAGCCGGCATCAATTATGTTGGTCCTTACAGCTCATATAAGGGAACAGTAATGATAAGGTCATGCCTTTTTTTTCTAGGCAGATGTGTGGGGGTCTGGCCAGGTTCTGTTCTTGGATTCACTTTCTGGGTTCCCAGAACACAGTGGTTTTCTACTGACAATCTCAGACACACCATCACTACAGCTACTGACAACACTTATTTCACATTTATCTCAATATCTGTTTGAGCTTTTCCTATTCACTGAACAATCCATTCTATATTGGTTGTCGGAGCTAATTCTCTAAATACGGTCACTGATCCGGGTGTTAGATTAAAAGACAATGGAGATCCTAAAATCTCCATTGTGCCATTGAGTTCACTGTATAGGAAATTACGAGAGGGGGGGTCCCCAGACCACACCTCATGTCCACACAGTTCGTTTCTAGAAAATGTGATGGAATACCAGTTAGATGAATATACTAGTTTTTGGCCCATACACCACGGGCAGGGGGTACACGGACCCCCACCCCCATGTACGGTTCCAGCCTGTTGCAGTTCATGGCGAGCCCACTGGGCCTTGCCGGAGGGCATTGAGTTGGGGCCCCAACTTCAGCTCCCCAGGAAACCTGGTGGATTCGATTGCCCAGACCTGCATATTTGGGCTTGAAAGTCGACTGTTACGCTGGGTGTGGCTCTGCCGAGCTGTGACATCGGGACCTTGAAAGTGGCTGCGGTAGTGATGCATGAGGTTTTCGGGGCTGTGGGGCGCTGACTGGTAGACAGGGGGAGCCCAGCCCTTCACCCTTCCAGGACCCCTCATCAGCACAGGCCAAGCGGGCAGCAGCTCAGCCCTGTCCCTCTCGCTGTCTCCCAGGCGGCCGCAGTACTTGAAAGCTATTTTGACACCCAGTGTCTTCCAACATGTCTACAGATGAGTATGAGTCAATTTGTTTATAATCTATAATGGATTATAAGTTCAACTATAATTCATAGATGGATTATAAATAAATTGTAATATGGGCTTTCAGTAAGTATAATCAACAAGTTATGAAATGTAAAATAGTACTGACTAATTCAATGAACAGAATGGGCTAGAAAATAAACGCAGTTGCTCAGGGCATAGATAAACTTGAGGTAAGTGTGAAAAATAACATGTTTGCATATATCCACAGCACATGTCTGGGGATTAATGAACACAAATTTCTGTCATTAAGCTGCATATCTGCTTTTGAATCTTCTGTACTAAATTCCTTTATATAACTGCAGTGGATCAAATTGAAATTCACTCAAGTCATACAACTAAGACCTGAGCGGTGTAGCTGAAATTGTAAGCTGGTAGCCCTAATTCTTCAAAATAGAAGTATTAAGAAGTGTTTCAAAACACTCATTGACAACACATCATAATACTTACATTTTACAGAACTTAAACTACTTATAATCTGAAATTATCGAACACATCTTTAGGGTCAGGTTTTCTACCAGCATAGCTTCCCTCCTTTGTTCATAAAAATATAAATATACCTGAAACTCCTTTCTTTGGTAGCATGATGCAAATTTATTTATTGCCTTCAATTCTTTCTAAGAATTGAGCCTCTAGATAGTTGGTCAGAAACCTACTAGTATTTTGATCTGTAGTGAAGATAAACTTCTCCCCCTTCAACATTCACTTATATAATATAAAACCAAAATAGGTGAAATTACTATAGAAATAGCCTGTTGAGCTCTATTATTTACCATTCTATAACCCACCTGCCATGTAATTTTACAGCATCAGACCCTCCTTTTCCTTTATATAATAGTTCATGAAATATTTCTTAAATTTAATTGTTAGGCATGTTTGTGATATTTTTTAAAATACAACTGTTGCTTTTAAGAATCTAAAGACTATTGCTAGTGATAAGCCACACACAAGTATATGGGTAGAACAGTTACATGATATAAAAGAAATATAAAAATGTAATGGGCAGTTCAAGAAAGTAAATCTCCATTTGATCAAGAAGAGTTCATGATGGTGGTGACCCATGTGGGACCTGTTCTGTAGCTCGGGCAGTATTGACAGGGAGCAAGCTCGTTCACACCACTGCTCCCCAGAGCATACCATGGATACACTACTAATGATATCTCTTTTTCCTTGAAATTTAAAGTGACTTAAAATTCTTATGTATAAACCTTGACAAATCTATCAGTTTATCATATTGAGCAACGTAGAACAAACTTATTTTCAGACCTTTACAGTAGGAAGATAAGGAGAAGGTGAGGGGTAAGAAGATAAAATAAGGTTAAAAAAAGGTGTTAGCAAAGGCAGAAATGAGAAAACAAAGATATATACCAGGTTGGCTCTTTGACCATTGTCTCAAGTCTTAGAGAGAAAACTGGAGGAAGGGAACAGAGCTGTGGGGCTTACTCTGGAAAACCCCAAATGGATGTGTGGGAATATATATGCATGAAATTTTACTTAGTGTTCTAGATTTAGGGAAAATGTCCTATATTGACATTTACATTTAGCAGACAAAATTGTTATCAGTAGCAAAATAATGAAATTAACTCTAATTAGATCTATAAGGTAAAAGAAGTTAAATCCTAGCGCACCAGTCACTATTTCCCAATGCCCCCTTCTCCATGTGAAAGCGTAAATACATTCCAGTTTCATACCTAAAGGGATAGTTGAATAACAGACTTATAGGTGGCCGACCTTTCTGGGTCCAAGTGTAATACTGTCATAGCAGAACAAATACACTTGAATTAGAAAATAAGCAGCAAGTTTCAAAAATCTGATGAGGAGTCTTAAGATCTATTTTAGAGGGTGAAGTTCAAAGTAATGGTTGAAATTGAGGCAGAACTGTAAAGCTAGAAAAGTCCTCTATTGCACACAGAATCAATGTCAAAATTGACACAATCCCCAAGCATTTACTTGAAGATCAATAAATATACTTATCGAACCCTGAAACATGTGACATAGTCTGAGCAGGTTACTCAGTGATTTCTTGAATTTTAGATGGATAAAGTGAACTGAAATGGAAGTTCCTTGAAAATGTTCTGCCATGAAGGTTCATATTCTGGATCATATCAAAGATCTAGCTTAATTTGTTCCTCATTTTATAATTTTTTTTTCTGTTCTGATTTTATTTTTTAACTACTATGAACTTTCAATTTTATTTTTAAAAAGGCAGCATAAAATGACTAGGTTATTGCTTTATTAGTTACCAGGGATATCTCTACCCAAAATATCTATAAATTTGACCAAAATACCTAATTTGCTAATGTACTGCAATAAAAACTAATCAGCTGTATTTATTTATTTTTAATAGAAAAATTTTAATACAATATTTTCAAACATAGAAATTAATGCAAAGTATCCATGATGAACAAATTTCCAAAATTGTATTTATTTGTTATTGATTTACCACGTATTTATGATATTACCTAAGTCTCTTCCCTCTATAAATGTATGCACCCTGTCACACTTGTCATCAGAGTTCTAGTGGCATTTACACTATCAAATGAACCCTTTTCTCCAATCCTTTCTGTCAGTCACTGTATTTTTTCACAGAAGCTAAGAGGCTTTTTGGTTGTGTTTAGTTAGTTTATGTGTTTTATTCATATACCACATGAAAGAGGGACCATTAGGTCTCTCACTTTTCTTTGGTCTTTCACTTCTTGACTTTTTAAAAAATAATGAACCTTTTTTCTTCTTAGGTCACATTTGGCAATGCTCAGGGGTTACTACTGGCTCTGCACTGATCGGTTTATAAAGTCCACCCCACCCCTCCACCCCCGTATTGCCCTGCTTTAGGTCATTGATAAGTTGTAACTAATTACTGAAGAGCCAGTCAAGCAAATCTAGGGAGAGTGAGCCAAGTAGCCGTAGGTTGCTTTTCCTAGTAGGAGCTGACTTTCTGGAGGACTGGAGAGAGATTATTGGTAAGATGCATCAGGCATGAGACTTGTGGGCTTACTGAGAACCGTGGGACACCCTCCTTAGTGGACTTTGCCTAAATACCAGGCTGAAATCATATTCTAGGAGGAAGAAGACAGACTCCAAAGGTCTGGGGGCCGTAGAAGTCCTTCATTAAACAGTAGGCTAGGATAATCATGAGGGTACCGTAGAGAACTCTGCCATGTGGTTTGTCTTCTGAATAGAGAGATCTATGCCTCACAGTGCTCACAGTCAGCTCTGGTCTTCCCCAAAGCAGAATGGTAGAGAAGGAACAATTGGTAGCTCTGAAGCAATGCATTCCTGCAAACTCTCTAGATAGATAGATAGATAGATAGATAGATAGATAGATAGATAGATAGATAGATAGATAGATAGATAGATAGATAGATAGATAGATAGGTAGGTAGGTAGGTAGGTAGGTAGGTAGGTAGATAGATAGATAGATAGATAGATAGATAGATAGATAGATAGATAGATAGATAGATAGATAGATAGATAGATAGATAGATAGATAGATAGACAGATAGATAATATATGTACTTATATATAAATATATATAAGGAAAGATACATACACGCATATATTTGATTTTCAGTTACACTTGACTGCTTTCTGCTGTCTCTGAGCTCAGGGATCACTCCTGGTAATGTCTGGGGTGCTGGGGATCAAACCCAGGTCAGTCACATGCAATGCATGCACCGTACCTGCTGTACTATTTCTCCGGATTCTGAAAATTTTCCTCTAAGCGAGCTCTGGTCTTTTCACTATTGATTGTAGTAAGGAGAAAACTAATGAAAAATAGATGCAAGTGAAATTAGGTGAGGCGGATATTTATCTCCTATACAAGTAAGAGTAATGTTTGATTTATTCGTACTGGTTCAATGTTTTGTGACAATTTTCAGTTTAGGCATGGTAATTATCACCAAATCTATAACCACTGCTATTTAAAGTTCTTTTTTTCATTCAAGAGAAACTCCAATTTTTGACAGAAAGAACCCTTCTTGAGTAATCAGGAACCCCTGCACATGGCATTTATACTATCACACATAAGCTTGTGCCCTTTTTCAGTCTCTTTCTGGACTGTTTTTCACCTGTGAAATAGAGAGGCTGAGTTAGATGGTTTCTATGAGTGCATGTAGGTTAGTAGGGCTCTACTAACCTTATGGCCTCTAATAACCATAGGGCTTTACTAACCTTAGGACTCTACTAACCTTAGGGATCTGCTAACCATAGGGTTCTGCTCACCTTGGGGCTCTATTAACCTTAATGCTCTACTAACTGTAGGGCTCTACTAACCATAATTCTCTACTAATCAAAGGGCTCTACAAACCTTAGGTCTCTACTAACCTTAATGCTCTACCCACTGTATGGTCTACAAACCATAGGGCTCAACTAGCCGTAGGGTTCTATTAACCTTAGGCCTCTACTATCCACAGGGCTAAGCTAATATAGGGTTCTACTAATCTTAGGGCTCTACCAACCTTAGGGCTCTACTACCTTATAGCTCTACTAACCTTAATGCTCTACTACTCCAGAGCTCTACTAAGCAAAGCTGACTAGTGGCCAGATCATTGACTAATGTACTGCTTAATTAGTTCCAAGATGTGAGATTGGATGAAAGAGTCAGAATATATTTTTAATAATATTCCCTAATGAAAAGGCTGTGGGATAAATTTCCTCATTTGACTTCTGAAGACTCAAACTTTCTACATTTCTTTTTGGGCTTTAAGAAGTTCATGATTCTTGCCTCTTGTAGTTCCAATTTTCTTCACTTGCTTTTGATCTGATATTCTTCCTTTTTAGCATTTGGTCTGCTGTCCTTTCTTTTAGTCTTTCTTTGTAGTGGTTTAGAAAAAAAAAGAGCATGAGCAATGAATAGTCGGTAATAATAGTAACACACATAAATTCAGGCACATGGTCTTACATGGAATTTTGTTTAATCCTTAAAAGAAGTTCAGGTATTGGCCTTCAGTTCCCCATTTTGTCTCATCTTTTGAATCTGTCAATATAAATCAGATGCAAAGGAATGTTTATGTGTTGGAGACTTTGTCACTGAAATTTCACAACTCCAATTCAGATCTGACACCATCACCTTGCATTGAATCAGAAAAATCATAGCAAAAGTTGCATCAAATATACATGTGTATTTAATTTACACATTAGAAATTGTTCAAGTAAAAGTGTAGAGAGTTTGTTATGGAGAGGAAATTCTGGCAGGTTTCCTTCAGGTTTTCAGGTGTCGTGTCTGAACGTGAAGGACACGTGAAGTGTCCTTTATCTCTAAACTTTTTGTTTGTGTTATTAGGAGATACTCTTTTGTGCACTCTCTCCATTTCCAGGAAGAGTTTTTTAGAATAGCATCTCGTTCAGTTTTTAAATCAAACATAAGAGTTTCCATTTACTAAAAACAGGCTCTTATTACACCTCCTTTTCTCAGCTAGTAACATTCAAACATCAGTGATGACAAGTCAGGTCTTGTTGCTTGGCAGCTTAGAGTGAACCCCAGAACATTGGGATTTTGATCTTATTCTATAATTCTCTAGCTGCCAAGTACTTACCCCCTCATTGCTCGACTTTTTACACTTGTAAAATAGGGTTTAAAAATAGTGTCTACCTCTTATATTTGCCTCAGGATAAGTGCCTTAAAATAGTATCAGGAGGAGCTTTGTAATTACCCAGTTTACTTTTGCTAAGCATAACAAGAATGCTTGGAATTGTTCTTTTCATTGAGAGGTGCTGGGCGCCTCTTTGGCTCAGTGACCTGTGTCTGCCATGAATCTACTAAAGGAAGCGAACCAAGTAAGCCAGCACCGCAAAGTAGAAATAGTCAGGCTTTGGGAATCTGGCCAGCTAAATCTTCACTTGTGTGTTACCTATAAACTTCTTCAAACTGAGTGCCTGAGATTAACAACATTCATTTTTATGCCCTTAATTTTATTCTTAAATTAGGGTTAGTTGGTGTAAATAGCTTATCAGTGGTACAAATACATTAACTTTGGCAACTGGTCTGTAGTTAGTATAGTCTGCCATTCTGTAAGATCTCTCCTCAGTATCATACATTGTATTTATAACAAGTGTACATACACGATCCTCAAATATTGGAAACAAGTACTACAAGGTTATTAGGTTATTCCAAGAATTCAGAACATCACTTATGAAGTATTTGTGTGTGTGTGTGTGTGTGTGTGTGTGTGTGCTTTTGGCTAAAGGTGTCACAATGTCACCCAGGATTCAGGGAAGGGAAATTACTTTCCACTTCTAGATAAGAGCATGATGTGTCCATACAGAGAAGGAAGGGATTGTTAGCAGTTCTCTTGTGGACAGAATTATATAAAGCTGAACTCTAATTAAATTTCTTCCCTCACATTTATAAGGGACTCTATGGGCCCCATCTTAAAGAAACCTCCGGGCGTGTGGACTCTGACGGGGACTCCCAGGCGGGCTGGGATCAGTGTCTGAGTGTGAGAACCCAAGGATGCCGTGCTGCTTGGAGCTCTGGTCCTAGGATTAGTTAGTGCACATTGCTGTTGCCTGAGGGCTTCTGGGTCACACTCAACAATGGCTGTGGCATCCAGGGGCTGGCCAGTGAAAGAGTGTACCATGTGAAGCTGACCATACGCTCTGGGTAGGCTGCATTCAAGGAATGCACCTTAACCCCTCACACAAGCTCTGTAATAGCTCGTTTGAAGATGTATTAATACAAATGAGGTGTGTAGCATGTACAGCTCAGTCTCCCCGACACAGGAAGTGCTGCATAACAACTGTTTTTATAGTCTCTCTGAAGAAGAAATGCAGAGTGTAAGGAGAGGAACATCATACCATTTGCCACTGAGCTATTGACCTGAAAATTTAATTCTTAAAAAAAATGAGTGCCACTGTTATGACGTATGATTTAACAAATGATTTAAATTTCATGCATGTTCTGTGGCTTACCACTGTATATAGCAGGGGTCTATCAACTGGGTCACAGACATCTAATTACAGAACTTCCCGCCTCCCCGGGTACCAAAAATACATCCTCCCAGGTAAACCTAATCTCTGCCTCCTCGTTCCAGTTTAGTCAAATTCAAATGCATGATTTTTATTTAGGGATATCATGAGTAGTTTTTAACTTAGATGCAGTAATACAGGCACAAAAATGTCCCTTCGTTCAGGAGATTTATTATAATAAAGTCCCATTTACTGCTCTCGCTGCATCTCGTGAGTTCTGGTGGTTAGTCAGATGGCTTTTTTCACACCTCTCCAGTATCCTCTTTGGTTATATGCTGTGATTAGACCTCTATAAAAGTCCCTGACAGATGGGATTATTCAGTAGTTATTAGAGCTTTATATTTTTATGTTGGCCACAGCCCACAACATAGTAGTATCTGAAACTTTCAACCTTTAGAAATAACTTTTTGATACCCACTTTACTAAAAATGCATACAAAATATAATAATAGCAAATACTCTGGCTACATGAATGATTGAGGAAGTAACATCAGACTTTCAGAAAAGAGAAATTTTCTGATTTTTCATCAAATTCCTCTTTTGGACATTACAGAGCTGTTTAATATTTAAGGCTCTTTATTTAACTCTGACATGCTAAGAATAATTGGAGTGGTTTGAATTTGATATCTTTATGGTATGGAACGCAGGTGCGGTTTGGTGGGTAGGCAGTTTCCATCAGAGTATTTATCACAAATGAAGGACTAAAGACACTAGCAATTACAGACATTTGAGGAATGTAAAAGCTGAACTTCTGGGATTAGATTTGGAATTAACCTCTCTGCCCTCAGTAATTTATCAGCATTTTTACTAAAAGCTGATACCACTAAAGTATTTTATTAGTGTCACAGTTTATTTTTGTGAATTAAGCCTATACGTTCTAGTTTCATGCAAAAAAAATGACTCATTCTTTCTTATTTTGCCTGAGTTCTGGGCTAGGGAATCTAGGTGTACCTGTCCTTAGTGATCTGAAGTTGAAACTTCTTTTATCCCAAGGATGGACTCTAAGAAAGAAATGGTGTCACCAGACTGTTGACAAAGAGGGTCTAATTTTTGCTCCCTAGTAAGTCTAGGAGAAACCTAACAGCCCACCCTTAACATTTGAGAGGCATTTCTACCACAATAGATTTCCAGAACGCCACTAAAATATTCAATAAACAAAAATGACTAAAAGAGTTTTACATATTTGTGTTTATATATGTGTATATATACATATATACATACACATATATACATATATGTATATGCATATATGTACATATATACATACACACATATATATCAGCTATCCTGTATAGACCCCTATGAATATACACATACATATACACATTTGTTTATGTATTAACTGAAAAATGACCCAAATCAATAATTATATTTAATTATGGCAAAAATCAAATAATCATTTACTTCTAAATCAATGAGATGTTTATTCATCCTGGGATATTGATAAATTTTAAGTTTATTGTCCCAGTTTCATTCTGGCAATGAAAAATTTAAATAGACAAATGGCATATACAATTGGCACATTTATCTCTTTTCCCACTCCAGTGTTTGCTTTGTCCTATCTCTTCCTCTCTATCTCTTTCTCGGGATAGATAGATAGACAGACAGACAGACAGACAGACAGACAAAGATAGGTAGGTAGATAGAAAAAATAAATAGAAGATAGATGATAGAAAGACAGTAGACAGACAGACAGTAGACATGTACTTTGTCTTTTCTGGCATAAGTTGAGGTTATTCTACCAGAAGCAGAGTTTTCTCTTGACCCTGAGACATTCAAAATGACATTCAGGAGGTGACTGGCTGCCAACCTTCTTTTACCTGGACCTCTATGTTATGTGCTTAGTGTGAAGAATGTACAATCTCGCTTTATGACGTAACATGTTGTCTTTTGAGCAATCTTCTCCTTTAGTGTCACTGCTGATATTTATACTTGCTACAGATTTCTTGAATTCAATAAACTGTCCTGGCACTGACTAGGAGAGAGGCATCGACTTTGCTCTGCCCCTATTTTCTTTCTGACGAGCATTTGTTCCACCTTTAAACAGCTGGTCTGTCCTATCCTGTTGCTTAACAAACTTAGCAGTTACCTTGGCAGTGATCCTGTTCTCAGGTAGTCAGTGGGGTTTACTAACGAGGGCAGTACTTAACTCATATGGAAAATAAGCTTGAGCTCTTTAACTAAAGGTAAACAACAAAAAAATCTTTATTCATACATGTGAAATTTCAAAACAGGCAAAACAAGATGAAGAGTTTGTCCCTAGGGTCCCTCTCCAGCTGTCTTTTAACGAATAGTGTATATGAACCGTTATAGATATACAGTCTCAAGAAAACCTTCCTTTATGTGCAAGCATTTCATTTTATGTTATAAATGAAAGGAAACAATTGAAGTAAATCTATTTTTTTAGATTCCTTGGATTGTATTCATCCTACAACTTAAACATTTGTATTTTTCACCAACCGCACCTTCTCCCCAGCTTGTTGTAGCTAATTTTCCATTTTAGTGAGCCTAAATTGTTGACTTCATTGGTTGGGGGTATGGGGATCCTACTAGGTAGTGTCAGGGTATGTTGCTGAATGGGGGACCATAGGTGATGAGGAGCCAACTATGACCTCCTTCAGGGAAGCATATATTCAGGGTATTGAGTTTTCTCTTACCTGGGCTTCTTTTTTTAAAGACTCTGCAAGTAAGTGTAAGATTTCCTTCTCATTCCTAACAAAGCTTTATTATGAATAGTGTTCTCTCTTATTCTATATCGTCCTTGTCTATTCATATATTACTAGGCACATAGGTTTTTTTTCATAACTTTGCTGTTGTTAATAATGTTGCAATATAAACTGAAGTTCATAGATTGTTTTTAAGTTTTTACCTTTGCATAGTTTGCTTAATTTATGTTCTTTTGAAATCTTTATATGCATCTAGGAAATCACATCTTAAAGGATAGAAGAAATAATCTTATTAGTTTTATTTTTTGAATGTCTAAAAACTGAAGTGGCTCCTCTCTTCTGTTCTGCATTATTCAAACTTTTGAACTATTTGGTTCAACCCAGTCCTAACAAGAAATAGATGCATTCAAGAATGAAAATAAAATACTGACAAGTTACTTAATATTTATCAAATGTTAAGAATTTGGCCCCAAGGTTTGTAAAAGTGCTGAAAGAATAGAAAAGAAATTATTTATGTGCCATACATATATTCTGTCAGATTGGATATTTCTAATCGTGCAATGAGAAGGAAAATCACTGGTAGCATATAGTCTACAAACCATCCATCTTACAAATCTCATGGGAATAAAAAATCACAGTAGCCACGTAATAGAATCCTCAGAAGTACATGAAATAAGCTACTGAAATTACATAATATGACTTGTGCTTTGCTGGCACTACTCTGGCAGCTGGAATGAGAAAGTTGAGTGAAAACCTAAGTCTGTCTCTATGGCACGGCTGCCTTCTGATTGCAGAAGGCCAGAAAGAATGAATGCGGGGTTCCTGCCAAAATTTCAGAAGCACACTTTTTGTAAGCATGGTGGGAAATAAGGGTTTAGAAAATTAAGCATATTGGACTGTAATTCCAGCTGGACCTACTTGGCTCGGCAAAGGTCATAGAAACATACCCATTCCATGTATTTTTCAGATACCAAATCATAACGTTAAAAGCAACCCTACAGTATGTGAAGTTCTGGAAGATTTGCTATTTATTGATTCCGTAGTAGATACTAAACATATTCCTTCTCTTGATTCCTGAATTTGTATATTCTTGTTTCACTATAAAGTATAAAGCTGTAACCTACTCCATAGGGGTGGTACCACGCATGGGATGTTCAGGGCTGATGCTATGCTGAATATCATTCCTGAAAGTGCTTGGGGATTCTATTTGGAACCAAGTTTGCTACAGGTAAGACCAGAACCTTATCCCATCCCAAATTCTGAACATTTATAATTACAAAAATATGGTTGTATGCTACTATTGTCTATCTTGAGTCTGTCTTTTCCCCAAACTTCTTTTGATGGCTTTTCAAACTAGCTACCTAGCCTGAAAGCTGTTCTCAAAGAAAACATTCACTTTCAGCTTCTTTACTTGCCATTATAAGAGTGAAGAATCCAAGAAGGTGGAAGGTGGAAGGTGGGAAGAGACAAAGTAGTTGCCTGAGTGCAATAGAGCCTGGTTCACTTCCTTTGCCATATAGAGTTTCCAGCACCACAAGGAAACAGCACTGAGCACAGTGCCAGGAAGAGCCCCCGAGCATTGCCAGCTCTTCCACCACCCCCCACACAAATATTAAAAAATAGGTAAAGATACTGAATTTTGGAAATTAAGAGAAATATTTGCCATTTCTGATTTTTCCAGGTCTGTCTGTTCAGTTTTGCGAGGTAGGACGGTGGGGTGAGGCATTGGGTTTGAGATGTGCCTGTTGTTCTCAGGAGCTACTACTATAGCTCTGTGCTTCAGGACATGATGCAGGGCATTGAACCATAAGTGCCGCCGACAGGACAAGCCCCCCTATCTCTCTGTCCCAAGTCAACTCAAATTTTGTTTATCTGCTGTCAAATATACAATGAGGATCACTATTTTTGGCAATGTTTATAGTTTCCCACTTGATCACTTGATCACTTGTTTCCCAGTTCCTAGAAATTTAAAAGGGAATTGGTGTGATTTTCAGATTATTTCTTTTTAATAGCACACTTACCGTTTTTGGCATTTCTGAAATGTATGTGGTTCTTTCCACTGCTTCAGATTCTCATGGTATAACGGGAAGTCAAATGCTTAAGTGCTCACATTTGCTTTATTCAATGGCCTTTAGAGGAGCCTTTTATCTCCTTAAATAAAACAATTGTCTTAAAGGTAATACATTTTATGAATCATTTTGTATTTCTCTGCGGAGGCTGCTTGTAAGGGATGCATTTCACGCTGCTTCCTATTGCCACCTGCTTCTTTGCCAGGATCCCTGGTTCCCACCTACTAGCTACAGGAGCTCCAAACACAAGACTGGGTTCTTTTGTTTTCCTGAAGGTTCCATGGCAGTGGTAGCAAGTAAAAAAAAAAGAAGGCAGAAAGAAGTAATGATAATCAAAGCTGAAGATGTAAAACTTAAAGAGTTTAAATTTCTTTGTAAGAACAAGCAAAGAGCTAAGGTCTTAAAAAGCATGTTTGGGTTATGCCTCCAACCTGTGGGTGAAACATTACCAAAGACATTTACTAATATTAAACGCTACCTTTTCCGTTTAGCTTGAGCAAAGAAATGTTTTCAAAGAATCCATATAATGCTTGAAATAAAACTTCTCTGTGTCAAAATCATCTGCACAATGTCTTTCTTTGTAGATCTTTCCTCTTTGTTTCTTAAAACTTAGTATTTCTTTTCTGATTTGTTTTATAGCATTTTTTGCCATGAATTTATGGTCTAGAATTTATTTTGATGGGACTCAAAAGTTATGTATTTGATAACCCCAAGTGTATGTATAAAGGACATAAAGAGCCTCAAAACATTCCATCAGGTCATGGGAATGAGGTCTATAATTGTTACTGGTATTTGGCATATCAAATACGACACAGGTAGCTTGCCAGGCTCTTCCGTATGGTAGCATACTCTTTTAGTCATCTCAAAATCCAGAATTTATTGATGAACCATGCGACAAGCAGCCGCGAGCCGGGCTGTGATAGACTGGTCTACTGGGTGGAGTTCTGACGAGGGAAAGTACGGTTGTGGAAAATGGAGGTCCTCATGGAGTGGGGGTCGTCTGGCTTGTTTGAGGTTTGAGGCTCTTTGTGTCCTGGAGCAAGCAGGTACCCTTGGGCTCTGCTTGCATGAGACAGATCATATGGAGATGTTACTGGTGCCCGCTCAAGCAAATCAATGATGAATGGGAAGACAGTGAAGACAGACAGTGAAGTGTATGTATGGCAAACCACAATGTGAAAGAGGAGACAGAGAGAGAGAGAGACAGAGAGAGAGAGAGAGAGAGAGAGAGAGAGAAGAGGAAAAGTACCTGCCATAGAGGCAGGCTGGGGGGGTAGGGAGGGAATCTGGAAAAATTGGTGGTGGGAAATGTGCACTGGTGGAGGGGTGGGTGCTGGAACACTGTATGACTGAAACCCAATCATGAACAGCTTTGTAATTGTATAGCTCACGGCAGTATAATCATTTTTAAGAAGTTATGTATTAATGCTGCTAAAATTATTTTTGAGGGAAGTTTTCCAATGCACCAAGTTGAGCAGGCTGATTCTAAATCAGTTCATACAGCACAGGCTTTTTTTCCCCCAGATTGATAGTGCAAGGTTCTTATCTATTTTCTTCTTCAAAACTAAAGCAGGTTTGCATCTGATTTTACTTCTATTCCCTTCCACATACAATACTCACTGTTGTGAACCTTTAGACAGTACTGCCCAAAAGCACATACACAAATCACTTTGGTGTGGCCAAAAAGAATTTTGTAAATTGAAACAGTGGGTTCTCTCAGCTATCAGTCAGAAGCGTGGTTTGTTGTCTCTGTTGGAATTGAGCAAGGACCTACACTCATTAATTTTTTTTCCATTTGAATCTGAATTTCATGGGAATGATAATCACTACCTCGCAGCATCAATTTAAAAAATCAAACTGCTATTTGGTAAAAAAAAAAAAAGTTCGAATCAAGTAGGGTGAAGTGAGGAAGAAAGAACTCACAGTTCAACTTTTATATTGTAAACGCCAAGAAGCATCTTTAACACACAAAAAAATCTCCAGCAAATGCGGTGTTACCAAGTTTTCCCTCCTCGTTATAGTCTGTTTCTTCTGCATTCAGCCGCTAGAAATTAAGATCCGGTTTCCTGGCAACAATGAAGGAGCACAGTTGTACAGAGGCACTTCCCCACTCAGATTGTTAGCTATACAAATAAAGTTCCACAGAGAGATTGCCGCAGAATAAAGGAATAAAAGAAAGACCATCCCCATCTATTGTGACGGGTGCTAAGGTATTATTCACAGCACCTCCAGTTGGACAATGTGTTTTTTGTGATGCACTGAATTACCTTAGATTGGTTTTCTGCATCTTTTTGTGCCTGGGATCTCAGTCTGGCCTGTTATAGTCCATTTAGTTGCCGCATAGTTCCATTAGCATCAGGCCTACTCCTTTCCAGTTTGTTTGAGGGGAAATGTACTTTTTAAGTTGCCATATTATCTTTTAAAAACCATTTCCATTGAAATTTAAGTATCTTTCAAAGCTTTCAGAATCCCACTACACTTTTTACTCCTCTGTCTTTCAACAATATGTATATGGGAAGGGAGACATTTTAACCTTTGGTTTGATCTGTGTAATAAGCAAAGGGAGATTGGAATGTTTGGAATATGGCTAGTAATCTGAATTTTTTTTTTGCTTTGCATAGAGCATTTATTCTTATTTTGAGGGATAGAATATCACTTGTCACTTGTCTTCCCGTTGTTCATCAATTTGCTCAAGTGGGCGCCAGTAACGTCTCCATTCATTGGGAATGAGGTTCATTATTGTTACTGTTTTTGGCATATTAAATACACCACAGGTAGCTTGCCAGGCTCTGCCGTGGCTCTGGATTCATCCCAGGAGGCCCAGTCTTTATGTCAGACCACCAACCATCCAAGGTCCACATGGCAGAGCCCTGGGTGTAGACAAGCCTGTCTCCTGTCTGCCACCTACCAACACAGCTGGGCCCTGCAGCCACATCTGCAATACTTCAAGGGGCAGAAGGATAGAATAAAGGCGACTTATTTATTTCTTTTAATTTTATTATAGCAAAGGCAGCATGGTTAGAAAAGTGTAATATGGGGGGCATTAATACCCAGTTGCTCGACCTTACTGTCATCAAAATGCCCAAGATTCTCCGCCATTGACGCTATATCATTTCTGATCCAAGAGGTGATTGGTATTAAATTGTACTATAGATATAAAAAATATTTGAGATAGATTGACAAAAATTTTTAGACCATTTATTAGTCAAGCCTTCTATAATTTATTTCCCTCAACACAGAGAGTTAGATTACGTTCTAGTGGGTTTTTTATACTTATAAATCTAGAAGGTGGTAGTAGCTAATATCTTCAAGGACAAATGAATGTGAAGAACAGGGATAATGAAATCAGTGAGTAGCTATTCACTACTTACTATGTGTCCACTATATTGCTAAATACTTCACTAAGATACTTTATATAAACAGCAGCATTCCTATAAGTTATATAAATATCCTCATTTTATATATCTGTATATGTGTGTATGAATATATATTAATATATAAGTACGCATATATTTACATCTGTATAATTTTTCCTCATTTTTAAAATTATAGGCAGAGGAGACCAGAGCAATAGTACAATGGGCAGAGCCCTTGTCTTTCCTCTCGCCTAAGTTTATGTGTTCTTTTTAAATTTATTTTTGCTTCTTTTTTGGGGGTCACACCTGGCAATGCTCAGGGGTTACTCCTGGCTCTTCACTCAGGAATTACTCCTGGCGGTGCTCAGGAGACCATATGGCATGCCGGGGATTGAACCCAGGTCGGTCATGTGCAAGGCAAACTCCCTACCCCCTGCGCTATTGCTCCGCCCAGTTTATGGTGTTTTAAGTACTCATCAGAACTGGTGGAGGGATGGGCACTGGAACACTATATGACTGAAAACCAAACATGAACATCTTTGTAATTATATATCTCATGGTGGCATCATAAAATAAATAAATAAATAAAGTACTCATCAGAACTAATTATTATATTTGAAGTAATTTTAGAGAGAAAAAATACACATGAACCCATTGAAAATTCTACTTTTTCCTATGAAAATGAAACCAGATGATGATTATCGCTTCTGGATGCAAAGAATTGAATATGAACTATTTTTCTTTTTTTAAGATTTCTCTACACGGTCTTCAATTCTCCATGTAAACAATATTTACAGGGAATTGCTAATGAATGTACTTTTGAAAGGCTCAGGAAGTAACTTTATTCTGTGTGATTTTTTAAAAATGAATCCTGGCATTCATTCCATGAGAATTTAACTCATTTTATCCTAGGGCCTTGCATTTTTGTGTTAATAATAATTATTTTTACACTAATATTTTTATAATCTCTATGTTTATAAAAATATACTATATTTTACTAACCAGTGAGTAAATGGATGGCAGTCAGCCTCAGTTTTCTCTATAACATCTATAAGAGTTGATTTTCTGGTCTAATTATTGGTAGTGGTGCAAATTTTAGCTTTTTTAAGACTCAATTTTGCTTTGAGTTCATTTTAAGATTCAGATCCCTAGCCTTCGCCATGGTGGTCTCTGCACTACCTGCTGAATTCCTTTGACCCATCACCATCAAGACTACGCCCATTCCCACTGTTCCCTTTCAAAAGTCAGATTTTACCAAAATTTATTTAGTGTTTCTTTCCATTATTACAGATTCAAAAACATAAGCATCTATTTTTCCTAGAAAATAGGGACCAGAGAGTTAGTACAGGGTTAAGTTGCTTGCCCAGCATGTGGCTGACCCTGGATCGATTCCTGGCACTATACATGGTCCCGCAAACACTGCCAGGAGTAAGCCTTAGGCACCACTGGGTATGTCTGATAAACCCACAATTGCTAAAGATAAGCATATAAATACGATTTACATATATTTAAATGAAGCAGCATTGTATTATTATAGGTTCAGGCGCATGCCTTTAAAAAATTAAAGCCTATGTGTACTCTTTGTCCCTTCACCCTTCCTTCTCCCTTTCTTTCCAGTTACTATTGTTTATATTCAGTACATCTGTTTTTATCTCTGAAACAATATATGCATGAAACTATATGGTGTTTGTCTTTCTCCATCTGCCTTATTTCACCTCATACCATCTAATTCTATATGCAGAAAATGACAATATTTCCCCTTTGCTGATGAATAGAATTTCATTGTGTATATAAAGTACATCTTTATTCGATCATTAATGGATAGCACTTTTTCTGTTTTGGGCTAGTATAAGTATTGCTGCAACAAACATGAATGAGGTGTCTATATCTCAAAAAATAGTGTTTGTAAGGAACTTGATACTGAATTATATAATTTTGCATCAATTTATATTCTAATAAACAAAGGTCTTCCTCACCCCATTTCTTTATCTAATGCTGGTTCTTTTTCTTTTGAACAGTGGTGGTTTAACAAGTATACAGTGTCATCACACTGTTGCTTTGATTTAATAGCTCTAATAATAATAAGAGATCATAAATATCCATTCATGTACTATTGATCATACACATGTCTTTGGAGGAGTCTATATTCAGATATTAAACAAATTTTTAAATGTGGTTATAGATTTTATATTGTTGAGTTATAAGAATTCTTTCAATGTTGAATATTAACCTCTGATTCAACATAAGATGTTCAAATAACTTCCTCTTTGCAGTAGGGTATCTTTTCATCTTAATGCAATTTCTTTTGTGTAAAGATGTCTTTCAGTTTTATGTGGTCCCATTTTATTCTCTTTTTTCTGTTTCTTTTGCTGTTGAAATCACGTCTCCAAATCCAAATCATCTCTAAGGCAGATATCACACAATGCATTGCCTATGTATAATTCTGTATTTTAAGATTTCAAGTCTAACATCTAATACTTCAATCCATTTTGAATTATATTTTGTGTGTGGCATTAATTAATGTTCTAGTTTATTCCTTTGTATGTGACAGTCCAGTTTATCTAACACCATTTCTTGAAGAGACCTTTCTTGAATTGTTTTAATCTCTTGAATATGTTGAATATGTGCTTTAAAAAAGAAAAAGAAACAAGGGGCCGGAATGATAGCACAGTGAGTAGTGCTTTTGTCTTGTATGCCGCTGACCTGCGTTTGATCCCTGGGATCCCATATGGTCCCCCGAGTACCACCAGGAGTAATTCCTGAGTGCAGAATAACCCTGAGCACTGTTGGGTGTGACCCCCACAAAAAGAGAAAAAACTTCTTTTTCAAATTCGCCACAAAACATAAAATGCTTTAAAATATTTTTCTTGAAAACAGTCAAGATTTAATAAGCCAAAATAAAATTAAAACTAACTTCAAATTAATATAATGAACATAACCATCTAACATCAAATTTTATATAACAGTAACATTCTTCAAAATGTTTTGTCTTAGGGCACCGAATAGAATAAAACTTTTTCTATTAAGATTCCAGACTTATTGCAAGGATCAATATCTATACTGTTTATTGTATGTTAGTATTTTTCCCATGACTAGATATGTACTCCATGCTGGTAAGAATCTTGCATAGTACATTTAATCAAATCACCAAAATATTAGGTAGAAAATTTTAATTACTGAGAATAATATTTTGTATTAATGTCAAATCCACTTATGTTGACATAGTGCCATTAGAACTTACCGTTAGTTTGTTCTTCTGAGTTTACACATCAATTACTGTGTTCAGGATCTCAGTGTCCCACTATGACTCTTCAATTCCTCAGATTTATCTTTTCTCTTTACCAACTCCAATTTGTGTGGCTTATTGAATGTAAACACTGCTTATCTTCATAAACAAGCATGCACATCACTTAACTTGGATGAACAATGACTAAGGATCTGAAAATTAGAAACTTTGATATTTTGTATTGTGTTGCTCGGGATGTAAATATGTTCAGATCAATGTGAATACAATACGCTGGTCATTTAGAGATAAAGTTTGGTAATTTCCTGCTCGCCCTCCACACTCAAAACATACTTTGGCATTCTCTGGTCACATTTGTGCCTCACGCTTCTAATATTGCAGCTCACACTTATTGGTTTGTTGATCTTCTCTGTGGTCTTAGCAAAAACACATTCTTCTAGGATTGAAAGTTGTCTCTATATATCATGACCTCTCAAAAAATTATTTCTGTCCCATAGTCTCCCTAAAACCATTGTATAGGTTTCTTGATGCATTGTTTCCAGTAAATAATGCCCTTCATTGAGCAATTAATGTGATAAATTACTGTGACAAATACTTTACGTGTTCTGTTATGCTATTATGTTGGTTATATTCAATTACCTTTTCTCCCAATTTCTACCATGTCTAGTGGATTTTCATCTCCTTGAGGAAAGGTATACCTAATAATGATTAGTTGATAAATTAATGATTAGAAGAACAATTGCTATAACCAGATATATTCACTCTTATTCTTCCTTTCTGAATTCTGGTTATAAGTTAATAAGGTAGTCAGTAAGAGTTGAAAGTTTCCTAGAATCTTTTATCTCTGCACAACTCCATCCAGTTCACATAATAAGATCTATGTTGTCTGCTACTTTAGTTTTTAAACTTTTTATCACATGGAGTAGAAGACAGACCATAAATTTACATGTCAGACTTGGCATGGACTTTGAGCTGAACTACTTATGATACCAGTATTCTATTACGCCTTCTGTCTCTGTTTTCTCGCATAAAAACAGCGGTTAAAATAATTATGTCACAATTGATTCATTAAATGAAAAGAAATCAAGCAAAATTTTCAAAATGATGCTTGTCATTTGCTAGTATGACAGGACTATTAATTTACATCCTTTGAGGCCTTTATTCTACATTACCTTTTTCTATTCCTGGCGAGGCTCGCAGTCAAATTATGTGAGCTTCATTAAGGTGCATCTAGCTAACATTATTCTTCCTCTTTTTCTTCCTCTTCTTTCTCCTCCTCCTCTCTCTTCCTCATCCTTTTCTTCCTCCTCCTCTTCCTC
Organism: Cryptotis parvus; assembly: GCA_021461705.1. Classification (NCBI taxonomy): domain Eukaryota; kingdom Metazoa; phylum Chordata; class Mammalia; order Eulipotyphla; family Soricidae; genus Cryptotis; species Cryptotis parvus. Next base: position 183,512 of record JAJIBD010022410.1, read on the forward strand.
CCTCTCTTCCTATTCTTCTTCCTCTTCACTTCTTCCTCTTCTTTCTCCTTCTCTTCTTCCTCTTCTTATTTCTTCTGCCTCCTCCTCCCTCTCTTCTTTCTCTCTTCCTGCTCCTTGATGCTGTTCAATACATAGGTCCAAGGATATGGCTCTTTCTGGCCACGTGGTGCCTGTGGTAATTACCTGGGGTAATTCCAGTGGTGCTCAGGGGCTGGCGGGGAAGCACCCAGCGGTGCCCGGGGGCAACATCTAGGGCTGCTGACTAAACTGGCTTAAAACGTTTCACATGCCTAATCCCTGAACTCTTTCCAGTCCTATAAGTGACAATCTAATGCTTCATTCCCTTGTCTGTTTTCTAATTTCATATCGGACTCATTTTTCTCAATGCCATAAAGTTGTCCATGGAGCGTGGTACCAAGCCAGTGTCCAGTATAAGGAGAAAGCAGTTTTTCCACTGTACTCTCCTTATGAGGACCAGTCTAGAGTATTAAATCATTGCACCAAATGTGACAGACTTTTTAATAGTTCCAACACACCTGACTGCCTGAAGACTCTGCAAAGGCAACTTTGAGAGAGAGCTGGCTTCTATCTACCCCTTTCTTCTGGCTTTTCATGGACTAAGCAACCTAATTACAACCTTCAAGAAACCTCAGAATTCATGTTCCCTTTCAAGATGAATATTGGTACTGAGTCACTGAGGATTGTAGCTGTAAGAGAGCTTTCAGAGTTGAGCACAAAGGAAAAGCCCGTTCAGGGAAGTCTCTGAGACCTCTCTGCAGCCATTTGAACAAGGTTTGGGAAGTGCTACTGGCTTTTTGCTGGCATTTGTACCTAGCTTATACTGCTATAATGCTCATACCCATGCTCCTTTCAGAAAACTTCTTAAATACTATAGATTAGAACTCCGGATTCTGTATCCTGATGCATGCATCTCTAAAATGACTACTTTTTTTAAAAAAAGGGGACAAATGTAAGATTTCAACAACTTTGATTTTTTTGTTTTGAAGATTTACCTATTTTCAAAAGTACTGAAACATATACAGAGTATTTCCTATCTTAAAGCAACTACATAACACTGTCCTACAAATAAAACATGAATGAGGTTAGCTTAACAAATTGTCTGAAATTTACATAAAAAATAGGTGAGTTTGCATTAGTTTCCCCTGTTTGGTGATCTGTGTGTTGGAGAAATGGTTTAACTCTTTGAATTACTCTTAAGAATCATTCTTTTTAGTAGTTTTTGGTGTGTGTGTGGGTGAGTGGGGGAGGGTAATAGGTAATTATAATACAGTAAGAATTACTGAATTTCTCTAGAAAGTCACATATTTTATATGTGGAAAAACCAACACACATTACAGGGAAAAAATTGAGATACAAAGTAACTTTCCCAAAATCACAATATATACCAAAATATGACATATCAAATGGTAATTCTGCAAAAAAAAGATACAAATGAAGTGTTTTAGAAGCATTGCATGCTAAGCATATTGGGGATATAGTACTGGAGAAAGCAAATAGGAGTGTTGTGTAGAGGGATTTCAGGGTGCTTTGTGTTCCTTCTATGATGTACCGAAGGGTTACAAGGGGAGTGGTGGTCAGATTGTGGATTTGCCAGGATTGGGGTGAGGGGGTGGAGCAAGGAAAAGAGACTGGGAAGAGATGCCAAATAAATAACCAGACTCCAGCAATAAATCGAAGGTTTCAGAGCCTAGACAAGTGCCTGGTACAAATAGTCCACCAGAGAATATTTGTTGGTGAGGAAAAGAGCTTGTGTTCTATGAGAACTTCACTGGAGAGCACATTTTCTGAGCACTTATTAGTAATGTGCTTCCTCAGAAGCTCAGCAACAATCACTCCCTGGTGTTTTATAATAGTTCTTGAAAGGGAAAACAGAAGTGAAATGTTTTTGTCATCAGCTGTTCATGCATTTTCTTACCTTCTCCCTTGATATCCATTACTACATTCCAGAGAATAAAGTTTGCCAGTCTGACTTCCTAACTCTAGTTGCAATCAGGTTTAAATAATTAGGGATTCTAGGTCTCTGCATTTTAAAGATGTATATATGGCAGGTTGATCCATGTTTAATTCTAGGCAAAAAAATTAAATTGGCAGAGCAAGCCCCCCAGCTAAAATCTTAGCACTTTTTTTTTTTTTTCATGAGGGGATATATAGCCTTTTATTTTGAGAAAAAAGAATGAACTCAAACTAAAATAGTAGAGAACCTACAATTCATATAAAAGAGGATAGATAAAGAATTATTGTAATTTAAATAATCACTATCACTATCTTCCTGTTAATCATCTATTTGCTAGAGCGGGCACCAGTAATATCTCCATATGTCCTGTCCTGTCTTTGTGCTAGTAGAACACAAAGGCATCCATTTGCTCCAGGAACATAAAGAGCCTCAAACAATTATATTAGGTCATGGGAATGAAAAAATATAAATGTTACTGGTACTTGGCATATCAAATACTACACGAGCAGCTTGCCAGGCTTGCCGTGCGGGTGGCATACTGTTGTAGTCACCTCTAAATAAAGCATTTATTAATGAACCGCGGCGGCCGTGATAGTGTGGCCTGCTGGGTGGAGTTGTGACGAGAGGGAAGTCCGGATGTGGAAAATGGCGGGCCCCATGGAGTAGGGGACGGTGGTCTGGCTTGTTGTGAGGCTCTTCTGGGATGGCAGGCCAGGGCTAGAACCCGCTATGCCTCCCGGGTGCCTCCACGAGCAGCTGGGCACAGGGAGAGCAAGTAGCAGCTCTGCCCCATGTCTGAGAGTCTCTGGTTCAGCATACCTGGGCCAGATAGAAAAAAAAATGCTGCAGAGTGGCTGTGGATGATCCGGGCTGTGATAGTCAATTTAAATAAAAATGTTATTTTTTAAAAAAATAAGCTATTGAACCTCTGTGCTGGAGACTAGTTTTAGGTCCCTTCTCAGCAGGTCCATCGTTTCTCTTCTGGTCAAGATAAGATAGGGGCAGGCTAGGGGAGGGGGAGGGAATCGGGATATGGTGGAGGGAAATGGGCACTGGTGGAGGGATGGGTGCTGGAACACTGTATGACTGAAACTCAGACATGAACATCTTTGTAATTGTATATCTCATGGTGGTATAATAACTATCACTATCTTCCCGTTCATCATCTATTTGCTAGAGCACCAGTAACATCTCCATATGTCTTGTCTCATGCTAGTAGAACCCAAAGGCATCCGCTTGCTCCAGGAACATAAAGAGCCTCAAACCATTATATTAGGTCATGGGAATGACCTAATATAAATGTTACTGATAGTTGGCATATCAAATATTACACGAGCAGCTTGCCAGGTTTGCCGTGCAGGTGGCATACTCTTGTAGTCACCTAAAAATAAAGCATTTATCGATGAACTGCAAGGCCTCGATAGTCTGGTCTGCTGGGTGGAGTTGTGACGAGATCATCGACACCCACCCTGCGGCAGTTTTTTTTCAACCCTGCCCAGATATGCTGAACCAGAGACTCTCAGACATAGGGCAGAGCTGCTACTTGCTCTCCCTGTGCCCAGCCGCTCATGAGGCGCCCCGGGAGGCATGGCGGGTTCTAGTCCTGGCCTGCCACCCCAGCAGAGCCTCACAACAAGCCAGATGACTCCCCAATCCATGGGGGCCGCCATTTCCACATCCGGACTTCCTTCTTGTCACAACTCCACCCAGCAGACCAGGTGGTATAATAAACTATTTTAAAAATAGATAATAGGACAAAACTGTTCAACTTGTAAATAAGTTTGTTGTTATCATTGTCTGTGGGAAAAAAAATGCTGGGGCTGAGGTGGCCCAAAATTCATTCTGATGCTGTTTAGCAAACTTCTCCAGCCCAGGAAGAACAGAAAGGAGTGTAGGAGAGGGAGTCCGTGCCTCACTTACTGCTTTGACTACTAATACATCTGGGGTTCTTTGTGTGTCCAAGAGAATCATCTTTATAGCAGTTTCCTCCTCTTATAATAGTGATCAGAATAAGAAGGAATTAGTGTGCTTTTACTGCTATTAAAAGCAATTCTCCCTGGGCCGGAGTTATAGCACAGCCAATCGGGCATTTTCCTTGCATGTGGCCAACCGGTTTGGATCCCCGGCATCTCATATGTTCCCCCGAGCACCGCCAGGAGTAATTCTTGAGTGTAGAGCCAGGAGTAACCCCTGAGAATTTCCAGGTGTGACCCAAAAAAAAAAAAAATCACTTGATCACTTGATCACTTGAATCCCGTTATTCATCAATTTGCTCGAGCAGGCGCCAGTAACATTTCCATTGGACCCTATCATGTGCCAATGTAGCCCAATGGCATCTGGTTGATTCAGGAATATGAAGAGCCTCAAACCGTTCCTTCAGGGTCTTTACAAGGAAGTCTGACCATCTTGTAGGTGGGCGGCCACGTGATCTTTTGACATCCCGTGGGATCCAGTCGGTAACAGCTCTAGTCCAGTGGTTGTCTCCAAATCACATTACATGTCCAGCCCATCTGATTTTCAATACCTTGGCAAATGAGAAAGCGTCCCTGATTCTGGAATAGCGAAGGAGGTCAGAACTGGATTCCTTCACTCACTTGAGTGAGACGTGATATTCCAAGCATAGCTCTTTCGATTCCTCTCTGGGAGACCCGAATAGCATTCTCATCTGCTTTCGTAGGGCCCAGGTCTCTGAGGCATATGTTAATGCAGGGAGAACGGTGGAGTCGAAGAGATGTGCCCAGAGCCGGAGGTTCTTTGTCCTTTTAACTATTTCTTCGATGCCTTTGAAGGCATTCCATGCTCCTCTCTTCCTCCTGCGCAGCTCAGGTTTTAGGTCGTTTATCATGTTGACTTCTCAACCTAGGTACACATAACTGCTGTATTCAGAGATGTTTGTTCCATTGAGAGTGAATGGGGCCGCTGGAACTAGTTCATTTTTCATGAACATAGTTTTCTTCAGATTCAGCTGTAGACCTATCTTTCCACATTCTTGGTCAAAAGTCAGGCAGCATTTGTGCCGCTTGACTAATGTTTGGTGTTATTAGAACGATGTCATCAGTGAAGCGGAGGTGGTGTAGTTGCTGACCATCTATCTTCACTCCCATTCCTTCCCATTCTAATTGTCTCATGATGTTCTCGAGGGTGGCGCTGAAGTTTTGGTGAAATGGTATCAGACCCATTTCACCAGCCCAAAAAATGGATACCAGACCCCCCCAAAAAAAAAAAAAAAGAAAAAAAGTAATTCTCCTTCTGGCAAACTTATTTCCGTTTTCTTTTATTTTTATTGAGGCAACAGGTTGACGGGCACAAATGTTCTCAGGCTATGAACATGCTGATATAGCTCCACTACAGTTCACTGGTATGCTTGAACACGACCCATTCTTCCCACCCTGACCAGAGTCACCTATTTCTATAGTCAGAATCTAAAATACTGTTTTTATGGACATTGTCTATTTCTTTGTTTTCTTTCTTTACATATCATATACAAATTAGATCATCTGTTATTTATCTTTTCATCTCTGACTTCTTTGTATGACCTCATTCAGTATCATCCATACAGTATCACAAGGAAAGTTTTATTTTTTTCTATATAAGTTATTTTTCATAACTTATATATGTGCACACACATGTGTATATAGGTATTCCACATTTTCTTCATCCGCCATCTGTCACTGAGCATATAGGTTGTGTTTATTACCATGGCTATTATAGAGCTACAGAGAACATATGCATGCTTGTATTTTTTTATACTAGTGTTTTTTGTGTGCTCTATAGATACCTGTGCATGGAATTTCTGAATTATAGTTTCCATTCCTGCCCTTAACATTTTGAGAAATATTTAGATAGTTCTCCATAAAGACTGAACCAATTTACATTCCCATCAGTGCTGGCAATATCAGGGTTTTTGATGTTCAGAATATAGGCTATTCCCACAAATATTATTGATATCTCTTTGTCCTGTTGATTTGCATTTATGTGATTATAAATACAAAGTGATAATAAATATTTTTTTCAAAATAATTCCTACTGCCAACATGTTTTCTCTGGAGAAATGCAGTGTTTCTCTGCAGTTTTTGGTGGGGAGTTTTTGTTTTTTATTTATTTTTGCTGTGAACTTTTTATGTGTTCTTTATGTATGTTGGGTTAGTCCTTTCTACAATATATGGTATGTGAATGCTTTCTCCCAAGCAGGAAGTGTTCTTTTTTGTTTTATCTACGGAAATTCCTTTTGATGTGATGAAAACATTTTTTAATTTGATATCCTATATAATACCATTATTTTTTAGAAAGCATTATAATATGGAATTAGAAGGAAAGCTAATTAGTTATCAAAAAGTGTATGCCTGCCCCTCAAGGTGTTGCAGGTATGGCTGCAGTACCCAGCTGCATCAGCAGGTGGCAGACAGGAGACAGGCTTCTCTACCCCCAGGGCTCTGCACCGTGGGCCCTGGATGGTTGATGGTCTGACATAGAAAAAGACTGGGCCCCCTGGGATGAGCCCAGAGCCACAGCAGAGCCTGGCAAGCTACCCATGGTGTATTCGATATGGCAAAAAACAGAATAATGGATCTCATTCCCAACGAATGGAGATGTTACTGGCGCCCGCTCCAGCAAATCAATGAACAACGGGAAGACAAGTGAAGTGAAAAGTGTATGAAGCAATTCAATATACTGCAAGTATATCTCATTCTACTTAAGTTTTTGCTAGTACAACAAAACATTCTTTAAATATTAATGAACTCATTTTGTACCCAAGAAAGCTAAATTAATAAAAGTTTTACATATCTAATTTCAATGTTATGCTCATGCATTTTTTAATTGCATATGAAACTAACCATCAAGCTAGTAACTGTTTGGTCTTGATGCTTTTTTTCAGGTAGTTGCTATATCTGAACTCTTTTTTTACATATTTTTCTATTTCTTTTTTTATTATAACACTGAGATAGACATTTACAAAGCTGTTTATGATTGGGCTTCAGTCATACAATGTTGCAGCACCCATCCACCAACCAGTTCCCATTCCTTCTAACAATGTCCCCAGATTCCACACCCACTCCCCATCCTGCCTCTATAGCAGGCACTTTTCCTCTTCTTTCTCTTTCTCTCTATCTCTCCCTCCATCAGGCGGTGCTCAGGGGACCATACGAGATGCTGGGGATTGAACCCGAGTTGGCTGTGTGAAAGGCAAACACCCTACCCACTGTGCTATTGCTCTAGCTCTTATACTATCTCCTTGACACCTTTATTTTTTGTTTTGTTTTGTTTTTTTGTTTTTTGCTCAGAGGTTACTCCTAGTGCTCAGAGGTTACTCCTAGTGCTCAGAGGTTACTCCTAGCTCTGCACTCAGGAATCAGAATCTGGTATGCCATACATACATTTAGGATTTATCATGTAAATCCCTTTGCCTAATTCAATGCTCAGTTCTAGTATGGAACAGTTATTAGAACACTTGTATATATTCATAGCACAAAGATGAATGCAGTCATTCTATATCTGTCCTTTTCCTTCTGACTTATTTCACTAAGCATGATAATCTCTATGAGATCCATTTGTAGGTAAATTTCATGACTTCATTTTTCCTGACAGCGGCATAGTATTCCATTATGTAGATGTACCATAGTTTCTTGATCCAGTCTACTGTTCTTGGGAAGTCAGGTTGTTTCCAGATTCTGGCTATTGTAAATAGTGCTGCAATGAATATCAAAACGCCAGATGGTGTTTCTGCTGTGTGTTTTTGGGCCTCCAGGTTATATTCCCAGGAGTGGTATTGCTCAGTCAAATGGGAGCTCAATATCTAGTTTTTGGAGGAATGTCCATTAGTGGTGACCCTATTGGCCAACAATTTTGGTTAACTCAGCAGAGGGATTCTTCTGATAAACTTAGTTATTGACTCGTGTGTCTAAAGTTTGCCTTAGTCAATTTAACATGTCTGCCTCTTGTGATTACTGACTGTTGGTCACAGAGACTGTGTGAACAACGTGTACATATTTCTTCCAGTAATCTGATCTAGGCTTGTTTATGTGATGACTCAGAGTTTTTATAGTGAAAATGGTATGCAATGCTTTTTTGTCCTCAGTATTTATCAATACTTTATTATTAATTGTGTTTGATTTTGGGGCAAGACACAGCAGTGCTCAGAGCTTATTCATGGTTAATTAGAATTGGAAATAGAACCGTCTTTAGAAAGAGATGCTGAAAATTCTTGACTATTTTTATCATCTGCAATGGTACATATAGGCAAAAAAAGAAACAAGTGTATTGTTATTATCTTGAGCTCATTCGCCAACGTGGCAAGGCGCGAGCCTCAGGAGACCAAATGCTAACATCCAAGCTTACTAAACAGTGCAGAGAAGCGATAAAAGAAGACCTCAAAGACAGACGAGCAGAAATACTGGAAGATGCAGCAGAAGCCGGGAAAAGCATTCGCACCGCCCACCTGTCCTTCACCAACAATAAGACCAAGATGACTGCCCTCCGATGCCCTGATGGATCTATCACATCTTCCAGAAAGGCAATGGAGAAGATTATCCATGACTTGTACTCAAATCTCTTTGATAGCCACATCCACCTGCCCACATACCAAATCCCACAGGATGGATATGTCATTCCCAACCTTCTCCCTTCTGAAATCCGACATGCCATCTCATCGGTAAAGAAGAGAACAGCACCAGGCCCAGACAAAGTCAGACCCGAACACCTGAAGAATCTGCCGTCAGTACTCATCAATACACTAGCTCGGCTCTTCACATGCTACCTGTCCGAATGCAAGGTGCCCTCCCAATGGAAAACCAGCAGGACAGTTCTACTGTTCAAGAAGGGAGACATTCATGGCATCGGCAACTATCGCCCCATCTGCCTGTTGTCTGTCATCTACAAGCTGTTTACACGAGTTATCCTGAACAGGATTAGCAGAACACTAGATGAAGGTCAACCATGCGAGAAGCAGGTTTCCGGAAAGGATTCAGCACAATCGACCATATCCACACAGTAACCAAGCTCATTGAGGTTTGTAGGGGAGTACAAGATGCCGCTCTGTCTCATGTTCATTGATTTACAGAAAGCCTTTGATTCTGTGGAGACTGAAGCAGTCATCGAAGCCCTAGTCAAACAGGGTGTTCAAACCCAATACATCAAGATCCTGGTGGTATTACAGATTCACCACCAGGATCTCACCATTCGACAAAGAAGTGATCATTAATGTGAAAAGAGGGGTTCTACAGGGTGATACCATTTCACAAAAACTCTTCAGCGCCACCCTCGAGAACATCATGCAACAATTAGAATGGGAAGGAATGGGAGTGAAGATAGATGGTCAGCAACTACACCACCTCCGCTTCACTGATGACATCGTTCTAATAACACCAGACATTAGCCAAGCGGCACAAATGCTGGCTGACTTCGACCAGAATGTGAAAAGATAGGTCTACAGCTGAATCTAAAGAAAACATTGTTTATGAAGAATGAACTAGTTCCAGAAGCCCCATTAACTCTTAATGGAACAAACATCTCTGAATGCAGCAGTTATGTGTACCTAGGTCGAGAAATCAACATGATGAATGACCTAAAACCTGAGCTGCGTAGGAGAAAAAGAGCGGCATGGAATGCCTTCAAAGGCATCAAAGAAAAGCTAAAAGGACAAAGAACCTCTGGCTCCAGGCACATCTCTTTGACTCCACCATTCTCCCTGCATTAACTTACGCCTCAGAGACCTGGGCCCTAGGAAAGCAGGATGAGAATGCTATTCGGGTTTCCCAGAGAGGAATCGAAAGAGCTCTGCTTGGAAAATCACGCCTCACTCAAGTGAGAGAAGGAGTTCTGACCTCCTTCGCTATTCCAGAATCAGGGACGTTGTCTCATTTGACAAGGTATCGAAAATCAGATGGGCTGGACATGTAATGCGATTTGGAGACAACCACTGGACTAGAACCATTACCGACTGGATCCCACGGGATGTCAAAAGATCACGTGGCCACCTACCTACAAGATGGTCAGACTTCCTTGTAAAGACCCTGAAGGAATGGTTTGAGGCTCTTCATATTCCTGAATCAACCAGATGCCATTGGGCTACATTGGCACGTGATAGGGTCCAATGGAAATGTTACTGGCGCCTGCTCGAGCAAATTGATGAATAACGGGATTCAAGTGATCATTAAAGTGATCATGCTTTAGCAATTCATAATCTCTTTAAAAATCTTGTTATAGCTTTTAGATCACATTTCTTCACTTTCAAACACCTTAAATTAATGCAAATCTATGCCATTAAGTTATCTTGAACTTAGCACTTCACTTGTATCACTTATCTTCCCGTTCATTGCTTTGCTCGAACAGGCGCCAGTAACTTCTCCATATATCCTGTCACATACTAGTGTAGCCCAAGGGCATCTGTTACTCCAGGAACATAACGAGCCTCAAACCATTCCATCAGGTCATGGGAATGAGGTCTATAATTGTTACTGGTATTTGTCATATCAAACACTGGTAGCTTGTCTGCTGTGTGGAGGGATACTCTTGTAGTCATGTTTCGTCTCATGCATTTATTAATGAACTGCGTGGTCACTGTAGGGCGGGACTCTGACGAGCTGGGCTTGTGATCAGCTCTTCTGCTGGGTGGAGCTCTGACGAGCTGGGGTGTCCAGATGTGGAAAATGGCCGCCCTCATTGTGTGAGGGTTCCTCTATCTTGAACTCATGAATAACATATTTGGAAGAGTTGCAGTTGTCTCTATACACAGATATTTTAAATTGAACTCCGCTAGGAAAAGGCAGAAAGGCAAACCACTCAGCTTCTTGAATTAACTCGAGTTAATTCTTGGAGGTAACATGGCAGCTTGACTTCTCAGAATTACACACAAAAATGTAGGGGCAGTCCCTGACAATATGAGGGAATGAGTTCCCTCTTACTTCAAGGGCCAGCAGTAGATGGACAAAACCTCAAGTCCAGCACAGTTCCAAAAGGCATTTACTTATCATCAATAATTAAACCAACTCTGCCACTACAATAAAGCCAATGGTATCTCCTAGACCTATGGCTGATGGTCAGATTTCTCTGACCATGTGCTCAGACCCAGATCTGCCACCAATAAGGATGCTTCTTCTCCAAACACACAGCTTTTCTCTCTCTAAAGGTGCCAAAAGCCCAACACAAGCCCAGGAATGGCCAGTCTTTGCCAAGTCAAAGACTAGCACTCACATGCAAATCTTCAGGTGACCACACCTAGCTCAAGGCTAATCAAATGCTAATTAATTAGGATTTAATTAGCAGGGCCTCAGTTCCTTCTACCCCAATTGCTCTTATGCAAAACACTGTGCAGAAGGTTTGGCCTAGGAATCATACTTAAGCACAAAAGCATCTCAAGATGTTATACATGGGGAAATAATATTATAGTTTTATACTCTGAACACCATGCACGATATGGCTATCTCCAAATAACTACAAGGTCCTGTTCATTCTATTATGCTCCAGGATAATTTTCATGCTCCACTCTCTATTTTACTGAAAGATTCAAGTTCTCCTGCATAAGGCAAGCCAGCATGATCCCTCCTTTAATCTTTACAGAGCTGATTCCTAAGGGTGGTTCTAAAGTAACCAGGGTAGCTTCCTCCTGTATATTTCTAGTCCCACAAAGAGGACCCATGGGGGATAGGAGGAAGAGTAACCAGACTAAATAGCATTGAATTCATAATAGAATTTTTAACAATATCCCAAGAGTTATTAAAATCAAACTGCCTTATTCATTCCTGCCCCCAATCTCCAATTGTGATTTTCACAAGAGCCTTCATATCACTATCTTCCCGTTCATCATCTATTTGCTAGAGCAGGCACCAGTAATATCTCCATATGTCCTGCCTCATGCTAGTAGAACCCAAAGGCATCCACTTGCTCCAGGAACATAGAGAGCCTCAAACCATTATATTAGGTCATGGGAATGACCTAATATAAATGTTACTGGTATTTGGCATATCAAATACGACATGAGCAGCTTGCCAGGCTTGCCGTATGGTGGCATACTCTTGTAGTCACCTCTAAATAAAGCATTTATTGATGAACCACGTGGTCGTGCGAGACGGGCTGTGATAGTCTGGTCTGCTGGGTGGAGTTGTGACGAGAGGGAAGTCCGGATGTGGGAAATGGTGGCTCCCATGGAGTAGGGGGTCGTCTGGCTTGTTGTGAGGCTCTGCTGGGGTGGCAGGCCAGGGCTAGAACCCACCATGCCTCCTGGGCACCTCATGAGCGGCTGGGCACAGGGAGAGCAAGTAGCAGCTCTGCCCCATGTCTGAGAGTCTCTGGTTCAGCATACCTAGGCCAGGTTGAAAAATACCTTAATGCAAAGAGCCTTAATGCAAAGCAAATGGCTTTAAACTGCAAAGACCCAGGGCCAGCTATGATGGCATCTGCCAACACAAAATGATCAGGTAGAAACATGCTGCTATTTCAGTTTCCAAACCTGAGTTCCTTGGTAAGAAGCAAAAGCTAAGGGACCTGAGTGATAGCACCGAGGGTGGGGTGTTTGCCTTACACGCAGCCAATCCAGGTTCAATACCCAGCAGCCCATATTGTCCCCTAAGCACAGCCTGAGTAATTCCTGAGCGCAGAGTCAGGAGAGCAACCCCTGAGCTTGGTTGGGTGTGACCCAAAAAAACAAAAAAAAAAAAAAAAAAAAAAAAAGCAACTACCAAACCAAGCTTCCATGAAAAGGTGTCAACCTCTTTTCTACATCCAATTTATAAAATACTGACATGTCAGACTCTTTCCTACATCCTATTTATAAAATACTGACAGTAGCTACAAAGTGTTGTAATAAAAACTCATAAAGCAAACATGATTGTGATAACTTTTTCATGCATGTGAGTGATAAGAAAGGATCAAAGTTTGGTTTTATAGCTTGGGATGCCCAAGTTATCACTGACGCTGTGGATTCCAAGTGTCTGTCAAATGTGAATTGAGCTTATTTTTAAGCTGCCCAATTAAAAAAAAACAACTCTTTGCATTCCCAGCTGCAGCCTCTCACACTAATCCTTGTTTTGAGCTAATTAAACACATACAGCATATTTAAAATAAAATTACTGAGCTGTTTGCCCTCTCCTCCCATCTGTAATATCTCGCAAATGCTCTCTTGCTTAAGGCAAGTTTGAGCTTTGGAAATAAAGATCTCTTAAATGAATTTCTCCTTTACCTCGTTCTTGCAGCTAGGGAGACCCTTTCTGCTTTTGTTCCTCAAACCAGAATTAATAAATGCATCTAAAATATTATTGTTATTTCTGCCACAGACTTGCACGCAGCCCATTTCCCACATGGCTATTTTGATCTGTCTTTTAAGCATATATACTGTTTAAAACTGAAATCTGTCTTTTTCCCTGAGTCCCACCAGAAATATTTTACAGGAAAAAATAATATAAGCTTTCTCAGGGCTGCTTCTAAGCTGGTTTTAATTGACTGCTTCAGCCCAGGGACAGACCAAAGCAGTTCTGATTCAGCATGGCCTCTGTGGCAGCCCACAGAAGCATTCAAAAGACCCAGTGGGAGGGATCAAGGGGAGCTGGAAGCCACGCTGATGGGAAACCGGGAGGCAGACTCTTACATTTGTCACACCAGTCTACAGTGGCATGTTCACCAGGGTTTGTATTCCTAGTGCATAATCCTAAATGTCAAAATAAATTTTCCTAGAAAAAACAAGTGAATTATCGAGGCTGTCAGTTCTTGACTTCCTGACTTTTCACAACGCTTTCTTCTCCCAAAATAAATTTATCATTACTTCAGTTCTGATGGCAGGGACAAATGTCACCTGCGTTTGGCTTCTGCAGCGTGTGCCAATAAGTACCATCACTCAGAGTTCAGCATACTCAGAGAAACCAAGACAAGCTGCTACTGGGAAAGTTTCATCCTCCCAGAGGAAAATATTCCCTTGGCGGTGGGCATTCTTGCTACCACGACCCAGGAGATTTAATTGAAAAACTTAAAACACATAGAAGCAATAGGAGGAAATCCCCAGGAATTTAGGACAGATTTTTTTTAAGTTTAATCTTTGTCAATGAAAGTTTTAATTTACTCTTCACATTGGGGAGTTAGGGTGTATAACATTTACAATAGAAAGCAATGAGAAACAATCCCCACCCCTTAGCAAATAGCTTTGAAGTGACCTAGTTAAAACTCATGTTTATTGCTTACTTTGAATTGCTCTCTTACTTAAATTTTGTAGACTAACACTTGGCTTCTCTGTGAGTAGAAATATATAGCCTTCAGCAAACAGTAGACTTATCATCAAAACTGAAAACTGTGGCTCTACATTCAAGATTTAGATCTAGGAGAATTATCCTGTCTTTGGCACAGTAAAATCTAACTGTAAAATTAGGCTGGGGGGTGGGGAGTCACCAGCGGAATGAAGAGGACTAATAATATGTGATAATTACGTATTACATGTTCATTATTTCCTCTGTTTGTTTGTGGGATCCATTGTATTTACTTTATCTTTGTAGCACCTAGTATGCCCCTAAAAGAATGTCATATAACTCTAAAATGGGGGATTCTTCTGGTATTACAATGACAGAGGCCCACATTATGCAATCTTTATTCATTACCTAATTTTTCAAATCACTATTTTAACTCCTAATGTGCTTTCAGTATAATGCTAGGTACTAAACATGTAATAGGAAAACAGTCCTTTCTCCCTGGAGCTTCCAAACTAAAGAAAATAAATGTGGAACAATTTATTCCACAAATAATGTTTTGAATTTGTGTTATGTTCTGCAGGAAATACACAGAAAACTGAAGGTAGATTCTGGGTAAAGAATATGTTCTGGTGGGGGGGAGAGTATGTTCCTTGTAGAAATGACAGTCACATGTGAAGAAGAAATAACAATAAACGCCAGTGGAGCTGTGGGTCTGGAGTGTCTCTCTTCCGGGGGTTGCTGGCTGTGGTGGTTGGAAGCTCAGAGCCACACCCGCCGACATGGAGGTGGCGGAATGGGAGGAGGAGCCAAAATCCCTGCTCCAAGTCTGGCCAACATGGCCCTCCCCTGCAAGAGTGATGGAAGGATCAGCCTTCCATCATGAGCATCCGGCCAGCCTTCCTCTTTGGAAGAGGAAGGCTGGCCGGATGCCCATGATGGAAGGTTGATGCTAGCACTGTGTTCAGGAAACCCTATTAAGAGTAACTTCCTAAATTACAGTGCCTTAATAGAAGTTGAAATAGGCCCCAACCCGGATATTCTGTGCTGTCTGCGACCTCCTTCTAGGGTTTCCCAACCAAGGAAGCCCCTCTCAAACCCAGGTCACCTCCCAAAGACCCAAAACACTGATTCTGGCCTCTTTCGTTCTTCAACTGTGTCAAGGGCCCGGCCTCCACCCCACCTGCTACTTCTGCACCATTTGTGATTTCTTCCTGGTTAGCCAGTCCAAATCAGCACCTCACCAATGAACGTTCAAAT
Source organism: Cryptotis parvus (assembly GCA_021461705.1). Taxonomy (NCBI): domain Eukaryota; kingdom Metazoa; phylum Chordata; class Mammalia; order Eulipotyphla; family Soricidae; genus Cryptotis; species Cryptotis parvus. The sequence continues at coordinate 198,911 of JAJIBD010022410.1, forward strand.
AACTAAGATGTGCTTTGAGGCGGAAAAATGCATTTTTAGAACCTAAGTGAACTTTTCCCACGCTTTGTGTAGAGACGTTTAAGTAGATTTTCAGCATAACTGATTTACTAATTGACATTAATTCAGTGGTAATGATAGAATATTTCATTGGCTGTGGGTTCTGCTAAAGGCCAGCTGTATTTTTTAAGCTAATGATATGTATTTTAATGACTTTTATAGGTCACATTTAAGAAGATATTGCTCTATTATCTAGGAAAAATAAGATATTTAATTACTTTCAGAACATGAAAAAAGTATTTCTATTGTAAAACCACAGTATAAATGCTGATTATTTACTATGGACTTCTAAATAGATTCTTCTGAACTAGATTATTCATAATTCCTAGGTACATTGTCTCCTCTTACTCTTTTTTTAATTAAATATTTTATTATACCACCGTGAGATATACAATTACAACGTTGTTCATGTTTGGAGGTTTCGGTCACATAGTGTTCCAGCACCTGCCCTCCACCAGTGCCCATTTCCCTCCACCAGTGTCCCCAATTCCCTCCCCCCCTCCCACAGCCTGCCTAAATGGCAGGCTCTTTATCTCTTTTCTTTCTCCCTCTCTCTCCCTTCCTTCTCCTACACATTGTGGGTTGCACTACATACACTTGGAAGCCATCATGTGCATTTTTTTTGCCTGTATTTAATGCTCAGTTCTATGTTGGTATCAGTCCTTTCGACACTTATTCACACATGCTCCCTTCTCTGTCTTACCTAATCTCTGACTCCCTCACGTTTCGGTAATTTCCACTTTTGGTAAGACCACCTATATATTTATGTCATGCGAATAAATGCAGTTATTCTATGTCTCTCTTTCCTTCTGACAAATTTCACTCAACATGATCCTTTCCATGTCCATCCTTTTATAGGCAAATTTCATACCTTCCTTTTTCCTAACAGCTGCATAGTATTCCATTGTGTAGATGTACCACAGTTTCTTTATCCAGTCATCAGTTCTCGGGCATGCTGGTTGTTTCCAGGTTCTGGCTATTGTGAATAGTGCTGCTATGAAAATAAAAGTGTGGATTGTGTTTCCGCTGTGTGTTTTTGGCTTTCCAGGGTATATTCCCAGGAGTTGTATGGCTGGGTCAAAAGGGAGCTCAATTTTTAGTCTTTGGAGGAATGTCCACATTTTTTTCCAGAAAGTTTGTACAAATCGACATTACACCAACAATGTATGAGAGTCCCCTTTTCCCACATCCACACCAGTACTTGTTGCTTTTACACTTTCAGATATGGGCCAGTCTCTGTGGTGTGAGGTGATATCTCATTGTTGTTTTGATTTCCATCTCTCTGATGATTAGTGATGATGATGAGCATTTTTTCATATGTCTTTTGGCCAAATGGCCATTTCTTACACTATATAATTAACTAATTGGCAGAGCCTATCCTGCTAAACCGAACCCTGCTTCACCCTGCAGAGGGGTTCTGCAGGGTTATACCATTTCATCAAAACCCTTCAGTGCCACCCTCCCTTTTTTGTGTTGTCTCTCCTGCTTTGGGTATCAGGGTGATGTGTGCCTCATAGAAGCTGTTAGGGAGTCTTTCTGTTTCTTCTATTTCCTGGAAGAGCTTGAACAGGACAGGCAGTAGGTGCTCCTTAAAAAGTTTGGTAAAATTCTCTAGTGAACCTATCTGGACCTGGGCTTTTGTGCTTGGGCAGACTTTTAATTCCTGTTTCAATTTCCTCGATGGAGATAGGCTTATTCATGTATTGGAGGTCTTCTTGTTTCAATCGTGGGAGGTTATAGGACTTCAGGAATTTATCCATTTCTTCTAGGTTCTCGTGTTTTGTGGCATACAGGTTCTCAAAGTAATCTTTGATGATCTTTTGGATTTCTGTCTTTTCTGTTGTTTTGTCACCATTTTCATTTCTGATTCTGTTTATTTGGGTTCTCTCTTTCCCTGTCCTTACAAGTCTTGCCAGTGGCTTGTCTATCTTGTTTAATTTTTCAAAAAGCCAGCTTTTGGTTTCATTAATCTTTCGGATTGTTTTTTTTTTGTTTCCAGCTTGTTAATTTCCTCCCTAAGTTTTATTATTTCCTTCCTTCTGCCTGGGTTGGGCTTCTTTTGTTGGTCTTTTTCTAATATTTTCGGCTGTGAGGTCAGGTTATTTATGTGGGCCCTTTCTTCTTTCCTTATGAATGCTTGCAGAGCTATGAACTTTTCCTCTTAACACAGCTTTTGCTGTGTCCCACAAGTTCTGATAGTTGGTATCTTCATTGTCATTTGTTTCTAGGAATCTTTGGATTTCCTGTTTGATTTCTTCTATGACTCATTTGTTGTTCAGCAGTGAGCTGTTCAGTTTCCAGGTGTTTGATTTGACTCCTGCTTCTGTGTATGGTTAACTACTATTTTCAGTGCATAATGATCTGAAAAGATAGTTGACACAATTTCTATCTTTTTTATTTTGTTGAGGTATGCTTTGCAGTTGGTAATTGCTCTAGTCCAGCGATTGTCTCCAAATTGCAATTACCAACTGGATCCCACGGGATATCAAAAGATCACGTGGCCACCCACCTACAAGATGGTCAGACTTCCTTGTAAAGACCCTGAAGGAACGGTTTGAGGCTCTTCATATTCCTGAATCAACCAGATACCATTGGGCTACATTGGCACGTGATAGGGTCCAATGGAAATGTTACTGGCGCCCGCCGAGCAAATCGATGAATAATGGGATTCAAGTGATCAAGTGAGGTATGCTTTGTGGCTCAGTAAATAGTCTATCTTGGAGAATGTTCCATGTGCACTGGAAAAAATGTGTATTCAGCTTTTTGGAGATGAAAAGCCCTGTATATATCAACCAGCTCTCTTTCTTTCATTTCTTCCTTCAGGTCCAGTATTTCCCTGGTGAGTTTCAGTCTCGTCGATCTATCAATAGTCGATAAGGCAGTGTTGAAGTCTCCGACTATTATTGTGCTACTGTTAATATCTTCTTTGAGGTCTATTAATAGTCGTTTTAGGTATTTTGCTGGCCCCTTGTTTGGAGCATATATGTTTAATAGTGTGATTTCTTCCTGGTATACATACCCCTTAATTATTAAGAAATGGTCTTCATTGTCCCTTTTAACCTTTTTCAGCCTGAAGTCTATATTTTCAGGTATGAGTATGGCCACACCCGCCTTTTGAGGAATTGTTTGCATGGAGAATGGTCTTCCAGCCTTTGACTTTGAGTCTGTGTTTGTTCTGATTATTCAGATGTGTTTCTTGTAAGCAGCAGAATGTTGGATTCAGTTTTTTAATTCATTTTTGGATTCAGTTTAAACTTATTGTGGTTTTGGGTTGTCTTATTTTACAATAGACCCTTCAATCCTTCTTTTAAAGTTGGTTTTGAGTCTATGAAGTTCCTGAGTTGTTGTTTATCCATGAAGTTGTGTATCTTTCCTTCACATCTGAAAGTAAGTCTCGCTGGGTAAAGAATTCTTGGTGAAGCCTGCAATTCATTGAGTCTTTTCACAATATCTCACCATTGATTTTGGGCTTGGAGTGTTTCATCTGAGAAGTCTGCTGTAAATCTCAGGGATGCTCCTTTGTATGTGATTTCCTTCTTTGATCTTGTTGCTTTCAGTATTCTATCTCTGTCTATCGCTTTTGTCATTTTAATAAGGATGTGTCTTGGAGTATTCTTATTGGGGTTTCTTTTAGCTGGTATCCTACAGGCCTCCTGTATCTGGGAGCATGCTTTCTTCAGTTCAGGGAACTTCTCAGAGATGATGGCTTTGACAGTTTCTTCTTCATCAGGGTTTTCTTCTTGCCCTTCTGGGACCCCAATGATGTGTGTGTTGTTCCCTTTGGCTTCATCCCGATTTTCTCTGGTAGTCTGTTCGTTGATTGTGAGTCTTTTCTCCATTTTCTGGTGTTGTCTACAGAATCTCTGAACCTCGTCTTCGAGATCACTAATTCTTTTGTTACTCTGCTTTGGAGGCCTTCCCCTGTGTTTTTCAGTTCACTTACCTCATTTTTAATAACTCTCATTTCTGCTTGTACTTTGGTCTGAAATTTACTCAATTCTGCTCTCTGTTCTCTTGTATTTTATTGACATTGTATTCCATTGTTTCTTTGAGTTCCTTGTGACTCTTTAACAGTTCCTTCCTAAATTCCTTTTCAGAGAGGTTATATAGCTCATCATTATTGCTTGACTCATCTGTATTAGTGACTTCAGTCGTAGAGCTTGAAGGAATTCTGCATTACTTTACCATAATGACTATTGTAGGTTGAAAATGTGTGTTCTGGGTGACTAGTCAATAGAGTTAGTAGGTGCCTGTATTACTTTGCAGTTAGGGATATATAGCAAAAGAATGTAGGGGCAAATGCTCAGAAGTATCTCAGGTAGATAGATATTACTTCACGCAGACCACTAGCATCCACGTGGTTTTGAATTTTTGGGGTGTCGGTGGGTGGTTCCAGAGTCAGGGGTCGGGGTGGAGGTAGTCCAGTGGAAGATCCGAAGAAGCTGGGTGTGGCTTGGTCACCTTCTCAAAGTTCCAGTCCTTTATCCTGGAACGGAGTGCCAAGGGGACTGCCCGCCACGGAACGCACCTGGTAGGGAGAGCAGGGAGCTGCTGGGCATCGAGGCGGATGGCGCCAGGAGGGCAGTTCGAAGAAACTTGGTGTGGCTTGGTCCCCTTCTCAGAGTTCCCTGGGGCCTGCCCTACGCGAGAATGCACCTGGTGGGGTGTCTCCTCTTACTCTTAAGAAGCCATCTAATGTATTTCACTTTTCTAAACAAATTTAAGTGAAAGTGCTTACAATAGGGAGCATCCAATGACCTAAGAGTTCAGAACTAGAGAGTTTCTTTCTAGAACTTACGTGGAAGAGGAAGTTGGGTGGCAAAGAGTGTCCTTGTCCCTTTGGTGGAGAGAAGCGGACACTGGTGGTAGGAGTGGTAGGGAATGATGTGAGAATGAAGCTGTCATTAGTAAGATTGTAAGACAGAGGGCAGGAGTGATAGAACAGGTAGGGTGTGTGCCTTGTATGCGGCCGGCCTGCAGTTCGATCCCTGGCATCCCACATGGTCCTTTGAGCACCACCAGGAGTAATTCCTGAGTGCACATCCAAGAGGAATCCCTGAGAATCACTGGGTGTGACCCAAAGAACAAAATTAAATAATAAAATAATAATAATAATAATAATAATAATTGTAAATCATAGTACTTCAATGAAAATTTAAAAAGAAGCATGGGAGCCTTCCCTCCCAAAATAAAATCCTACAAAAATGATCTTTACAATTGACTTTGAGAACTAGACTATTCATAATTGAGAACTAGATTATTCAAAATTAGTCAAATTACAATTTGACTAATTTCTGAAAGAAATTAAATGATAGCATGGAAGAAGTAGTATGTGCCATCTGTAGAGTCTAAATGTTCAACATGATTTTAACTCAAAATGTTAATAGAAGATGTGAAAATCGAGCATTTGTCTACTGTGCAACTTATAAATACTGTGCTTCTGACTAGAAGTGCAATAGAAAAACCTTACCCATGCTCACCTGTTAGGGCCCTTCCCATGGATTGCTAAATGCCTGAAACCATCGCCAGAGGGAAACAGATTTTCCTAGATGGAGACACATAAATACAATATGACACTTTTCTCATTTTCTATGCTTCACCTTGCAGGACATGATTTAATAGATTTTAACCACATTTAGATGCTCATTCTTGTAACATAGCCTTGGAATACATTAATTTCACTTAGGGAGTTTTTAGGTCGTGGACTTTGGGAGGGATCATCCTTATACTTTTAATGCTTTGTGAAAATGTAAGCGACCGAAGAGATTATTCATTCTTCTCAGAGTTGGCATTCTTCTCAGCATTGTATCTAGTTACTTAATTAAACTTAAAATTAATTGATTCTTCTACTGGCAGTTTGTTTCTCATATTATTTTTCTTCCCTCAATAGGTCACAACCACCATACCAAATTCTGTGAAAATAAGTCTGACTCTGAGACTATATTTCACACTATTTATGAATAATATGTAGCTATCTGACCTTTTCAAAGAATCCTTGTTCAATTAATACATATTGACTACCTATCATGTGCCAGATTCTCTGCTAGATATGAGTCAAGGATTCTCAATAATAGGGAAAAGCAGCATCATAGAATTACTTTCTCAAGCAGGTGTTTCCCACATGAATGCATACAAAAAAAACTTGCCCTGGCCTGATCTCAAATTATGCATGATCTTAAAGATGTTTGAATCCAAAATGTTGGGCTTTTAGAAGAGGCACTTCTCTGAGATCCCAGGATGTGGAGAGTGGCCTTCTCTTCTCATCATACTTCGGTCTTCTCATGCGAATGTTCCTGGTTGAGGCATCAGACAGATGCTCTAATGGCAAGGAATTATAGAAGGGAGCAACCCACTGCCTTTTCTGAGTAGATTTCAGAGCAGTAGCTCTCAAAATGCCATTTTCCAGGAACAAAAGAGTTTATTAGATGTTGAAAGTGTCATAACATGACTGGTATTAGTATTTAGTAGCAAAAATATTCAAACTTTGGTAAGGGTGACGGTTGAAGGAAATTGGTGTTTAACGAGAGCTTACTGTGTGCTAATTGCTTCAATGATGCAACTGTGTGAAGGACTTCTTCCAAATCTCACAGTAACCTCAGAGGTTAGTATGCTGAAAGCCAGCTCCATTGCAGTGGCATAGCCTGCCTCACCCAAACGCCCATTTCTGTCATTATCAGAACAAAGAAACCTTTGCTTCTTTTCTGAGATTGCCACTAATGCTCCGGTAATGACCAGGGATTCTTTCCACAGAGGTGTCTGCGGCACTGTGACTAGGAAATGAGTCCTTTCATTCTGGAAGAAAATGTACTATATAAATTGCCTCTTATATTCCTGTCTGGTAGGCAGCAGAGTCTGAGAACTGGTCTCAGAATTCACGTAAAAAGCAAACCTGAGGCCCCATTGCACATAGCAGCTGGGATGTCTAACAGGCTCATGAGGAGAACAGGCTTGGCTGTCTGACTACGTGGCTGAAATTTTACTCCCACCAGTGGCTAATTCAGTGACCCTAGGCAAGTTGCTTAGCCTTGAAACATCACTTATCCCTGCTATTAAACAGGAATAGCAACTAGCCCTTAAATCATGACTTGTAGAAAGAATTAAAAACATAATCTCTTAGTCCAGTGTTAGGTGCATGTGGGTTCTGCGGACTGAAAATAAACTCTTTTTATGACCCCGTGTCATAAAAGGATCAGCCTCGTTTAGAGGATGATGTTCTTGTCATTGTTTACACACAAAAACTCATTCATCCAGACAAGTGGAAATGGTTTAAACTTTGTTTAGGTTTGATCTTAATTCTACTTTTAGGGTTATTTTTCTCTGATCATCACTAAGCTTCATACTCTTTTTGTGAATACTTAAAGAACTTAAACTTTGAGCTATTCGAGAACTTTCTTTGTGGAACTCAGGGTGGAGGAGGGTGGTGTGAGGAGAGATGCCTTAACCAAACTGCAGACTAATAAATAGGGCTCTGTAAATATGAAATTTGGTGTGGAAACATGACTTTCACCAAGGTAGCTTGACCTGAGTGCCATATTTTAAATGGCATACAAGTACCAACCAGGTGTACCTCAGAAGCAAATTTAATATATGCTAACAATGTATATACATTTTAAATATTTATATAATTGCCATTGACTTAACCTTCACTAACCCAAATTGTGCTAATCCAGCTAAAATAAACTCTAGCTAAAAGAATATTTTCTTATAACTTACATAAAAGGCCTCTCGCCCTCCAGCCTTCTTCCTCTTTCTCCTCCCCTATTGTCTCTTTGTAAACCCCCAGCTCCGGCCTAAGATGAACAGGCAACAAACCCACGGCCCCCTTGTTCTGCTGGCACCCAGACACATCCTTTTCTCTCACACCAACCTTATTCGTTAAGCATCAGCCTCTGAGCGATGACTATCCAGACCTTGAGTTTGGTATCATGGAACCTTTCTAACTTATGGAATGTTTTAAACTATGTCTAACTCCCGGAATATGAGGCATTTTCTCATAAGCCATCTCAGTTATTCATTTACCTTAGAAGCTGTTTCTTCCTTCAGTAGAAATGTTCATACCTGTGACGACTACAGCAAATATCCAACACTTGCTGCCGTGTTGTTTTGGAGTTTGGTTTCTGCCACACTCAGTGGGCTACCCCTGCACTAACTTTACTCAGGTTCTCTCCTGATGACACCCAGCTGCCTGCCACCCAGTCCAGACTTTCTGCTGTAAGAAGCATGTGCACTATTAACATGGTCCAGAGGACATGCTTTTAGAGTGGCGTTTTCCCCCTACATGACTTGGCTTGTCACAGTAGTGCTGCATAACGAACAATGCCAGCATAAGTGATTTTAAGTGAGACCGAGACCAGGTCTTGTTTGCAGGTCTCTGTCAACAAGGCCAACAAGGCAGGTCACACCATCTGGCCCGGGTCAGTGGATGTCAGGCTAACTCAGCTGGGGTGATGTTTACATATGTAGTCATCAGTCAAGCAAGGAACTATCTCATGCAGGATGCCCTCAGCTTAAAGACTATGATTTCCCTGCTCGTGGGTTCTCAGACAGGGCTAGCCTGAACCTGTTCTTTTGGCAGAAGTCCAAGAGAGAGAGCAAACACTCACAAGGCCAGGAAAGAGACACAAATGTCATTTTCCTGCAACCTATTTACCAAAAAGAATCATGTGGTCAGCCCCAATCACAGGTTGGGAAAATATCTTTTCTATGCGAAGAATTTCAAGTCATAATGCAAGAGTCATGGAATGCTGGGAGCTGTCTCTTGTTATCAGTCTAGCACAGATTAGTTCATTTGCCATGAAATGAAATAAATCTTTGTAAGATGATAAGCTTGAAATGGATGATCTGAAAACTCAATAAAATGACTCCACAAAAGAATGTGGCTGGTGAGGGCTTCAGGAGTCACTGTCCCCATGGAGCCGGTATCTGCTCAGAAGTGGATGGTGCCAAACAGATTTCTTTTCTTTAAACAATCATCAGCAAATTCACTTTTCACATATATCATTTCATAGATTTAAATGTTGAGAAAAGCTATCACTGTATCACTGTCTTCCCGTTTATCTTCGATTTGCTCGAGCGGGCACCAGTAACATATCCATATGACCTGTCTCATGCAAGTAGAGCCCAAGGGAACCTGCTTGCCCCAGGAACATAAAAGCCTCAAACCATTCCATCAGGTCATGGCAATGAGGTCTATAATTGTTACTGGTATCTGGCATATCAAATACGACACGGGGAGCTTGCCAGGCTCTGCCGTGTAGGGAGCATACTCTTGTAGTCATCTCAAAATCCAGCATTTATTGATGAACCCACGCAGCCACAAGCGGCCGCGTGAGCCGGGCTGTGATAGGCTGGTCTGCTGGATGGAGTTCTGACGAGGAGGAAGTCCAGATGTGGAAAATGGAGGTCCTCATGGAGTGGGGGGTCATCTGGATTGTTGTGAGGCTCTGCTGGGGTGGTGGGCCAGGGCTAGAAACTGCCATCCCTCCCGGGCACCTCATGAGTGGCTGGGCACAGTGAGAGTCAGTAGCAGCTCTTCCCATGTCTGTCTCTTTTCAGAGAAAAGCTATGTATGAACAAATTTTAGCATCTCTTTATATCTTATTATATTAAATGAGGCTCAGACTGCATGAAGCTCAGCTTGCACATACTGCAATGTCCGGAATGCATTTTTTGCTTCAAATAAGAAAAGTAAAGATGGGTTTGGGAAGGAAACGAAAACAGCATTTTGTAGCTATATTAGCTCCCTGTCTTGCAAAGATGCTTCTCTGGACTCACGGCTCTGAGTGGAGAGGATTTCAGCTTGCTGCTTTTCTTTCAAGTTTCTCATTCTGTCCCCAATCTTGCATCTGAACTACTATCATCATTTTTATTCTGAAAATAGTGCAGCATTTCCCAAGGGTGGATTTTTCCAGGGCTCAACATCTGTGCCCACACAGATGTTCTTTTTATTATTAAAAATATTTACTCTCAGTTAAGTAATGTTTCTGGTCTGACATAAAGTAAATCTGTGAAAACTAGATTTCACTGACTGTATCCTTCATCATTCTCATTCCACAATATCTTCCAGCAACTTTTCCAGATTCAAATGGGGTTAATTTTACTAGAGCTTACCTATGTAAAAATGAAGTATGAAGTTTTCTATGTTATCATTTGCAGAGTTCTCAGTTAAGTCAGACTCATCCCCGATCTCTTTATTCCCAGGGTGTTATTTACAGACTCCAGTCCATGAACCAGAGTGATGTGCATAGCTGTGTTTTTAGTACTATCCAACTAAAGAGAGTTTAACACATTCTAATGTGGCCTACACTTGCCAGTGGTTCTGGGGGCCAAGGCTGAGCCTGCATGTGGCCCCAGCGATCCAAGCCAGCATCTCACGCATAGCTACTACTCACGCATTTCTACCGCCTTAGCTATCTTTCTGACCTTCATGTTGTTTTTTTTCCGAACACAAAATAGCTTGGCATAAATCTGCTATAATTGCTTGGATTTGTGCTCTTATTCCTCTTACTATGTGCTAGTGGGTGATAAGACCCATAATCTTTTTTATGTTAAATGGGAATAAAAATCTACCCCATGGGCCTTTAACAAACGATGATGAATCTAATTTTAGGAACCATATTGGTAAGTAGTTGGCACATAGGTGTCTGTTAATTGATTATTTCCAACCTTTATCACATATAATATCTAGTTATTTATTTTAAAACATTGCATTTAATAAGTAAAATATAAATTTTACTTATTATCATGTGTTGTTTTATGATGATTTAACAACTAAAGGTGTAAAATAGATGCAAACTAAATGACACTTAAAAATCTGTTCCAAAAAAAAAAACCAGTAAGTTTTATTAGGCAGATTCTGGTAACAATAAATTTGTTATTGTTACAAAATAAGACACAATAAGACAACGACAAATTCTTCCAAGTGGTATTGTGCAAGGATTGTCTAGACAGCCATTTTCTCCCTCCCTTGCTTAAAAGATTATGCCAATTCTCTTTTAATTACACTTCACCAAGTTATACATTAAGGCCCAAGAAGGAATGGGAGGTTAGACACCGCACAATTTAAAGGACAGGATAATGATTATTAGTTAATTTTAAAGCGTCACCTAGTCTAGGCGTGACGCACCATGTACAGTTCTCACGGCATGAATTCGCCAGTACCTGCCGTGTTACCTCTCTTTTTCTCTCCTACTTTGACTCTGCCAGGTCAGTGCCAGGTTTTGCTCTCATTACATTTAACACTTCTCAAGAGAAAAGTGATCACTATTGACAAGTGAATATATCTGATGATTATCTCTAGGTTTATGACATGTATTAGATTTGCATATACACTCATAGTATGATATCAGTATGCAAAGCCGAGGAAGAGAGAGAAAAATGCCTTCAGTTGATAAATACATTAGCCCAAGTCAGGTATTAAACCTCACGATTCTTCACCTATGAAGAATGTCAGTGACCTACCCAGGCCTGAATCTGTAAGAAAAGCAATATTTCCCTGTGTGAGCCAAAAGAAATGTTAGAATAGGGTGGTACTGAGTGTAATCAAAGCAATCTGAATCTATTATGACGAGTAAGTCACATCTTTAAAAAAATATGGACGCTTATTATTAGATCAAACGCATCATAAGTAGGTTCTTTAATAGCTTAATGGTTGGTCCATCTGAAAGGACCAACCATACCTTGCTTTGTCAAGGTCAAAAGGAAGTTGGTGTGAAGGCCGAATTACAGCATCCCACAGGATGTGCTGGAGAAAGGACTCAGTCTCCTGAGTCAGTTCCCGCAGGCTCCTGTGTTCACTCACAGTGTCCCCAGTCTGGGAAATTTGTTCACATACAAATGTTTATCAGAACGTGTGTGTCTCAGAATATAATCCTGCCCTGGAAAGCCTAAAGCCTGGGAGCTTCTTTCAATGTCATGGCAAAATAAGATAAAGTGTAGTTCCATAAGGCCAGAGTGATAATACAGCAGTCAAGATGCTTGCCTTGAACACAGCCAGTCTGGGATTGTATACAAGGCACCGCATGTGGTCCCTGGCACCACATACACAAGACCTGCTAGCTTTGATCTTTGATTGTAGAGCCAGGAGTAAGCCCCAGGCACTACTAAGGATTATAACTCCATGTATCAGAACTAAGCCAGAGAGCCAGAGAAAGGGCAGTAGAAAGGCATTTACCTTGCATGAAACCAATCCTGGTATGATCCCTGGCACCTCATATGATCCCCAACCAATGCCAGGAGTGACCCCTGAGCACTACCAGGTGAGGCCTAACTACCTCCCTTCAAAAAAATTCATTTCAAAGTCTAACTCAAATGTAGTAGTCATATTAAAGAGTTTAAGAATAACAGAAGTTTAGTAAGATGTGACTCATTTCCATGTTAAGACAATATTAAAGGATTTTACCTAAATCAGACAATAAGCAGCAAGATTTTTTAAAAAGAATTGTTGAATCACAGTGAGATACACAGATAGAAAGTTGTGCGTGATTAGGTTTCAGACATACAACGTTCCAACACCCTTTAACTGGTGCCTCATAAACATATTAAAGCTTCTACTGAGTCTTATGCTGATTCTCTTTATGATACCTACACTGATATGACGTAAAGTTCCATTGCCAATTTATGATATAGAATTTCTATATCAGCACTTGAAGGTGACAAACGTAAAGTTCGACATGCTAATCGTAGATTTTCTCTTGATTCATCTTCAGTTTGTTTATAAAACCAAGGTGGCATAGGAGCATTCTATCTACATATTCCAGAAAGTATACCTCAACAAAATGAAATGCTAAGTCAGAAGTTGAGAGCCTGAGCGTCCCATAACACATAAAGATCAGATGTAATTAAGAAGGCTTTGATCACCAAGGAGTCCAACATGTAATCCAAAAAGCATTTAAATTAATTGATAACTGACTTCTGTCAAATTCTATTTGCAAGAAAATAATAAGACATTCCCTTAGTGTTTACCCTATGTATTGATTTTATATCATTTCATATGTTTGCAATATCTGCATTTTTGTGAAAGCAAATGCACATTAAGTATAGGGGGAAATGTTGCTAGATAATCTGTTCTGTGCTGTGCTCCCAGACCGTTTCTCCTGCATTACTCTATTTACTCTTTCTAACATGCCTCTAAAATGCAGGGCTTAGTTTCTTGTACAGAGAAATAAACACACATTCAGTTCTATGAAGAGAACCTGCCCAAGATCATACAGCAAGCAAGTAGCAGAGCTTCAAACCGATCTCTTCATCTATGGAGACTATTCTCTCTCCAGCATGCTAGAGAACTTCTGAGTCTGCTATGAACTCACAATTAATTGTAATTAATAAAATACCTCTAACATTCTGGATGTTACAACTGGTCCAATATAAACATTCCCTTTACCATATAAAGTTACTGTGAACTCTAATATTAGGGCTTATTTTTTAATCTCATTTCTGCAGATTTTGCTATGGCTTAACATAGATGATTTCTTCTAGTTTTGTCTTCAGCTATATGTAAATAAAATATTAGTGCCCCAAAGTTTTTCAATTACGCCTATCCACTAGAGGTTATTTGCATATCTTTACCCTCTGTGTACCTTTGGTAAGTAGCTAAGGGATTTTTAGTTCCCACAGCTGTAAAAGCACAGTGGTATTTAGTGCACAGAGATCAAGACTACCAGTGAATATATTATATTGCCAAGAATAACCCCAAGAACAAAGAGGTATCCAGTCCAAACTGTCAATAAGACAGACACTGAAAAATAAGACTTATAGTTAAGCTCAGGAGAGACTGTACAGTAGATAAGGTATGACTCTGCCTGTGGTGGCACCAATTCAATCCCAGGCACCCTATGTGAGCCTCATCTGAGCTCCACCAGGAGTGAGTCCGTACTGCAGGAGTAAGCCCTGAGCACAGCTAGGTATCAAAGTAAAAGTTTAAATAGTGATTCTCAATTAATGAATGCTATAGAAAGTTCTTGACACAAATGGAAGTCAAATATTCTTCGGCAGGTGTCCCCTGGCCACACATGCTTTATACTCACTGCTGTCACTTCTGTCTTTTCCATATCAGAGGGGGACTAAACTGCTCACTTCATGACCTCTTCTATTAATGCTGAAAACATCTTGAGCAACACTAGTTACCAAATAGAAATTTCATGATTAATACTATACTCTTGTTAAATCTTGGACTCTGCACTTCAAATCTTTCTTAATAATTCTAAAATCCATTTATTTGATTGTTTACTGAGTGTTTATGATATGTCAGGTTTTATTATAGGAATGTAGTAACAGCAATTAGAGATAGGACATTCTTGCTCTACAGGTATTCATGAGACAAGTGGGAAATGAAAGAATAATTGTAAAGGATTGCTTATTTAACGTTGGGACAGGATGTTCTGATGATTGGTAATTAGGAGAAGTAGAAGTACTCATTTGGAAGATAACATTTGAACTAATACAGGAATATTAGAAAGAAAACAAAGTCTGGAAAGCAAAAATAAAAAAATTCAGACATAGGATCCAGAAACATTATTTTCTAAAGGGGAAAAAACTGTGGAAATTTTCCAACAATAGAGAGACGACAGAGTGACTTGACTTTCAGGTGACTGAGGCTAAGTCCAAAAGAATCTTAAAGTATTATATAAAGCCAATGCAGTTATGGACATTTATCATACAATAGTAATTTAATATTCTTTTTTATTGGGATGAAAAACTATTGAAGAATTTTGATGCAGGACATGAGAAAAGCTGGTGTTTCTCTGAAAGATAGCATTGGCTGCTTTCTGGCATAGCTCCCTTTGGCTGGTACGAATGGAATGAAGGAAATATGTAAACGGGTTTTAGAAATAATGGGGAATGTTACAGCTTAGATTAGGAGTATAACAATAGACATGAATTGACTTTGTTGCTACCAGGAGTTACTTGGGGAATAGGTCTGACAGACCTGGTGATCAGCAGGGCGTGAATGGAAGGCATACAAAAAGGTAACGCTAGAGTTTTTGTCTTGAATATCTGGAGGGACAATGATGTATTTACCAGATGTGTCTCTGACAGCTGAATAGATTAGAGAGAATATCACAGTCTGTTTGGAGTCCTAGTATGCTTGACGGGACATTCAAATGAAGTTGTCAAGGATTCAGAATACATTATTCTGGACAGAAGCTGGAAGATCAGAGCTTAAATGTTGGTTTCATCATCATGCAAAATGCATGTAAAACCTGGAATTGAATGAAATCACCTGAGGCGTATGTATTTATAGAAAAAGACAGGAAGAATCTTGGGGAAATACTACCAATACACTTTGTAACCTGTTCTTGAAAAGAATAGCAAGTCCTAACAAGTAGGCAAGAGGTTTTACATGGAGCAGTTCTGAAAAACATGACGTCTTTGGTCAAAGTGAAACTAAAAAGTGTGTGTGTGTGTGTGTGTGTGCAAGCACACTTAAGAAAGCATGGGATTTAAAATCATAAAACAATATGATAAATATAAGGTAGCTTTTTGAGGTCTTTTAGGTAACTGAAAGTAGGAATCCCAAAATAGCACACATATCTTTGGAGAGGTTGAATTCTACATACCAAATCTTTCTTGCATTCTTTTTAATACAGGCAGCAAAACATCTTTGGAGAGGTTGAATTCTACATACCAAATCTTTCTTGCATTCTTTTTAATACAGGCAGCAAAATAATAGCTTTTACTCTTCACTTTCTTTCTTTGGATACTCCACTAAAATCCTGGTGTTTTTACTGAACAAATTGGCTAAAATTTACTCAGTATGTCATGCTATATTCAAGTGTTAGACTTTTCAATTATCTCTCTGAAATTCCATCTTTCTAGGCTGTTGAGATTTTCTCTGAAACCTGATCCTGCTATAAAACATATTAGTATTCTTTCCAGTTGCTTATCACCTACGTTTCTAACCAATACGTCTTAACCTGAGTCTTAATAAAAGAAAATGTTAATCATTTGAGAGCCAATGCCATTAATGGCATCAATTTGGTCAGAGCAATTGTTCACATCCTACTGTTATATGTCAAAGCTCAGCCTGGGTGCTATCAATTATGTGACAAGTATACCTGGGTTCAAAAGCAGTGAACCACATTTATTGTCATGTCCATATTTTATAAACCATCTTGCTGAAGTACACTTTGATTCTTAATTATGGTAGATTAGGATAAAATAAGTTACTAGGATATATGATGATTGCTAAAATGGTTATTCTTTTCTTATTCTCCATAATATTTTAAGTACTCTTAAAATCATTAGGATTCTCTTTAAGCTCGCTTATCAATCTTTGAAACTCATATTAGAGTCACAATCAATTCTTTTTATGTCCGTTCTACTAACCAAACTCCAGATATTTCTAAGAGCAATTTGGTGATTCTTCCTCTCAGATAATGTGGTATTGGGATGAAGACCCTTATTTCCTGAGAGATAGTTAATCATTTCTGACTTTCCTGTCCTCTCACCACTCTTTTGCCGGCCTAATGATCCTTCTCATTGGCAGCAAAGACTCAAAGTAGGAGTAAAAGTTGAGCTTTCTCTGTCAATAAATCACCAGCATTTTACAGGGTAAAATTCATATTTTGTTTTTATGCTTTTATTAAAGATTAGATATTATAATCACTACTTAATCATAAAGTATATGACAGATGAATTACAAATAATTCTATTTTCTGCATAATTGTTGCAGATTTCATGGCAATATTTTTCTGCAAAATACTAGGGTGTGAACAATATTTGAGGCTGTACAAACTAGTGTCTTTTTATTTAAATAAAGATGTGATAATTATTAGAGAACCATACTTATCTAGATTAAGATGATCATAAGATTAATTATTTTCTTCAAAAATGTACTAGAATATGTTAATTTTGGTAAATTGGAATAACTAAAATTTCAGTATGTGCTTATCATTGGACTGAGTCTCTTTGTTCCCTTCATTTTCAGCATCATATTAAAGAATAAAATCACATAAAAAATCTGTGTAACTTTGGAATGAGATTTGATTATTAAGTTTTGCAACTTTTCTACTTGGTAAAACTGACATTCTTCCCCAGTGGTGATTAGATTATAGTACTGATTTCTTCCTAGGCTAACTATTTTTATTCTTTGCATGAAAAAAGAGAATAACTCTGATACATTTAATTAGGTAGAAACATGAGTCCCCAGAACATATAACATCATAAAATTTGGAGTGAATGAATAAATTCATGAGTGAATAAATATGACTAATAAAATAAGATAAACAATATACTTACCTACATTTTCATAAATATTGAATTCTGATCCTTTATTACAGAATGGTATACACATTGTAAACACATTTTACTAAGGCTCACTTGAGTAGATGAAATATATTTTATGTGAGTTTTTTTGGAAAATGAATTAATCATACTGAGTGCTCTCCATTACTTTATCAGACCTTATTAAATTTTTATTTCCTGTTGAGCATGTTTAGGTAAGTTGGAGTGTGGGACCTCATTCATTTACTCTACAAACAAGCAATAACCATATACTAAACTCAGTCTTGTAAAATTGTTCATGAAAAGAATCTCCACGTACTGTCCTCGTTATACATTTATTGTTTCCAACTTCACCACACACCTCCAGTGTTTTTTTCTACCAAAAGATACAATGAAGAACACATTTTAGAATTTTAAAAGAAAACTTGATGTAGTTCTTAAAAGCAACCAGAGGGAAAAGATAGCCTGCCCACATCAGCAATGGATATTTACAGGTAACTTTCAACAGCAGTTGTGGCATGCAGATGTTGAAAAAGGAACCTTTAATGTGTGATAAAACTAGCTACCAATATAAAACTTTAAACTGAATGGAACTATGCTTGAAAGAATGCGCTAAAATGAATTCAGTTATAGAAAATTTTAAAACTCAGGTTTACCAACAAAAGAGCTTCACATCTGCAGAATGTGTTTCAGAGAGACGACGGAGCAGGAGAGCATCTGAGATGAAGATGACAGTGAGCAAAGGAAATGGAGATGTTGGAGATTTAAACCCGTTTCCTTTGAAATTCAAATAAACAGAATATCTAGTTTACAGGTCTCATTTTCTTTTTTCTTTTTTTTTTTTTATTTTTTTTATTTTTACAATTACAAAGATATACAATTAAAAAGTTCATATTTGGGTTTTGGTCATACAGTGTAGCAGCACCCATCCCGCCACCAGTGCCCATCTCCCACCACCAACGTCCCCGGTTCCCTCCCCCTCCCCCAGCCCTCCTCCATGGCAGGTTCTTTATTTCTTTCCATTTCTCTATCTTTCTCTTTTCCTTCCTCTCCAGACTATGGATTACAGAACATACATTAAAGGGTTGTCATGTGTATCCTTTTGCCTCTATTTAATGCTCAGTTCTAGGTTGGCATTAGTACCCTCACAATTGTTAGCACACTGTTCCATTTTCTGTCTTACCTAGTCTCTGAAACCTACACGTTTGTGATAATTTCCACCTTTGACAGGACCTCCTGATCTATGTTTCACTTGACCTTGGATATTGGTATCATAATATCTACCTATATATTTATGTTATGCAGATAAATGCAGTCATTCTGTATCTGTCTCTCTCCTTCTGGCTAACCCCGCTCAACATAATCTTCTCCATGTCCATCCATTTATAGGCAAATTTTATAACTTCATTTTTCCTAACAGCTGCATAGTATTCCATTGTGTAGATGTACCAAAGCTTTTTTATCCAGTCATCTATTTTCGGGCACTCGGGTTGCTTCCAGATTCTGGCTATTGTGAATAATGCTGCTATGAACATAAAAGTAGGGATGGTGTTTCCGCTGCGTATTTTTGGTTTCCCAGAGTAGATTCCCAGGAGTGGTATGGCTGGGTCAAATGGGAGTTCAATTTCTAGTCTTTGGAGGAATGTCCATATTGTTTTCCAGAAAGGCTGTACCAGCCGGCATTCCCACCAACAATGGATGAGTGTCCCCTTTTCCCCACACCCACGCCAGCACTTGTTGTTCTTGTTCTTTTGAATATGTGCCAGTCTCTGTGGTGTAAAGTGGTATCTCATTGTTGTTTTGATTTGCATCTCTCTGATGATTAGTGATGATGAGCATTTTTTCATATGTTTTTTGGCCATTCGAATTTCTTCCTTGCTGAAGTTTCTGTTCATTTCTTCTCCCCATTTTTTGATGGGGTTGTTTGTTTTCTTCTTGTAAAGTTCTACCAGTGCCTGATATATCCTGGATATTAACCCCTTATCAGATGAGTATTGGGTGAATATTCTTTCCCATTCTGTGGACTGCTTTTGTGTCTTAGTCACTGTTTCTTTTGAGGTGCAGAAGCTTTTTAGTTTCATGTAGTCCCATATATTTATCTTTTCTTCTAGTTGCTTTGTTAGAGATGTTTCATCTTTGAAGATGCCTTTAGCTTCAATGTCATGGAGGGTTTTTCCTATATTTTCTTCAATGTACTTTATGGATTCAAGTCTGATATTGAGATCTTTAATCCACTTTGATCTGATTTTTGTGCATGGTCTCATTTTCAAGTCAGAAGGGGTTCAGAATTAAACATTAAAGTTTTTCTTAACTTTTTGAATGTGAGGTAAACGCTCTTTAGCTTTAGAATTTGTTAAAGGATCGTTTGTACTTTAATTATATCAACTAAAAACAACTATTTTATTGGTGTATAAAAATAGAAAATAAATGCAGATAATACAGCAGGTCAGGTGCTTGCCTCACAGGCAGCTGACCCAGCTATGACCCCAGCATCATATATTGTCACTTGAGCATAGCTATGAGTGATCCCTAGGCACAGCTCCTAAAATAAACCCTAAAACAGCCAGGTGTGACTGCCCCAATTTTTAAAATCAATTCAGGACTAGAGAGACTATATAAGGGTTAAGACAGTTGCCATGTCTGGGTATTGCGGTGTGTGGCCCTAACCCCCCAAAAAGGAGTCACTCCTGAGTATTGTTGTGTGTTCCCCAAAGCAAAAAAAAAAAATAAAGCAAACAATAACAATAGAGAATTTTTAAATGAGGAAATTGTGGCCCTGGCTGAAGACTAACAGTTACACTATAGCTGTTGGTTTCAAACAGAGGCTAGAGAACTGTCTTCCTGTGATCTGTTATCTGTTCTGGAACCTCCGCAGAGAATGGCTGTTTAATTTGGAAGAAACAACCCAGACCTCTCCTATTGGGAGAACCTCATCAATAACTGCTTGCTAAATGAACAAATTAAATCTTTATAAGCTCAAAGAAAGATAAAATTATTCCAATCAGTGCAACACAATTTAGAATAGAATTAAAAGAATAATGTAATTTTGAAGTCCGTAAGTAAAAAAGAAATGTCAAGAAAAGCCAAATCAGAAAGAAGAAATTACAGAATAAGTTGTGGGAACAAATATTAAAAAGTTGATTAAAAATCACTTGATCACTTGACATCCCGTTATTCATCGATTTGCTGGAGCGTGTGCCAATAACATTTCCATTGGACCCTATCACATGCCACTGTAGCCCAGTGGCATCTGCTTGCTCCAGGAATACAAAGAGCCTCAAACCATTCGATTAGGGTCTTGATGAAGAAGTCTGACCATCTTGTAGGTGGGCGGCCACCTGATCTTTCGATGTCCCGTGGGATCCAGTCAGTAACGGCTCTAGTCCAGCGGTAATCTCCAAATCACATTACATGTCCAGCTCATCTGATTTTTGATGCCTTGACAAGCGAGACAGTGTCCCTGACTATGGATCATCGACAGAGTTCAGAACTCTGAACTCCGGATTCCTTCTCTCACTTGAGTGAGGCATGATATTCCAAGCACAGCTCTTTTGGTTCCTCTTTGGGAGACCCGAGTAGCATTCTCATCCTGTTTTTGTAGGGCCCAGGTGTCTGAAGCATATGTTAATGCAGAGACAACAGTGGAGTCAAAAAGATGTGCCCGGAGGAGCTGGAGGTTCTTTGTCCTTTTAGCTATTTCTTCGATGCCTTTGAAGGCATTCCATGCCGCTCTCTTTCTCCTGTGCAGCTCAGGTTTTAGGTCGTCCATCATGTTGACTTCTCGACCTAAGTACACATAACTGCTGCATTCAGAGATGTTTGTTCCACTGAGAGTGAATGGGGCCGCTGGAACTAGTTCATTTCTCATGAACATACTTTTGTTGAGATTCAGTTGTAGACCTATCCATATTCTCAGTCGAAGTCAGCCAGCATTTGTGCCACTTGGCTAATGTTTAGTGTTATTAGAATGATGTCATTAGCAAAGCGGAGATGGTGTAATTGCCGACCATCTATCTTCACCCCCCATTCCTTCCCATTCTAATTGTCGCATGATGTTCTCGAGGGTGACACTGAAGAGTTTCGGAGAAATGGTATCACCCTACCGAACCCCTCTTTTGCCATCAATGTTCACTTCCTTGTAGAATGGTGAGATCCTGGTGGTGAGTCCATAATACAGCTCACGAAAGATCTTGATGTATTGGGTTTGAACGCCCTGTTTGGCTAGGGCTTCGATGACTGCTTTAGTCTCCACAGAACAAAGCCTTTTTTTAAATCAATGAACGTGAGACAGAGTGGCATCTTGTACTCCCTACAAACCTCAATGAGCTTGGTTACCGTATGGATATGGTCAATTGTGCTGAATCCTTTTTGGAAGCCAGCTTGCTCGCATGGTTGTCCTTCATCTAAGGTTCCACCAATCCTGTTCAGGATGACTCGAGTGAACAGCTTGTCGATGATGGACAACAGGCAGATGGTGCAGTAGTTGCCAATGTCGTGGATGTCTCCCTTCTTGATTAAAAATAGTGTTTGGCAAAATATGAGCTAAACTGTTACAGATATGAGCCACAGATCAACATACAAAGCAGAATATTACAGTTCTCAGGGAATGGTGAGCCTTTTAGTAGATATTACTGGAGCAAATATTAATCAGATGAGGGTGAGGAGGATCTTGATTAATTCCTTCATAGTAATGTTGGCACCAAAAGCAGAGATTGTAAAGGAAAATCTAGGTGATTGACTACATTAAATTATAAACCCTTCTTGCAAAGGTTATTTTAAAAATCAGAAAAAGCAGCAGGATGGTAGATTTACAACATACGGAAGCATACAGGAGCTTCTCACCTAGGAAGTGCCTGTGGCCCCCAGCTGGGAATGGAATTCCTTCCTGCACTGCAGGTCTCTCCTGGTGCTGGACCTGCCCATCTGCTCCCTCAGGCCACTTTCTTTCCTTTTCAATGAACTTTTCTACTTCACTTCACTTAATCACTGATCACTTGACATTCCATTCATCGATTTGCTCAAGCGGGTGCCAGTAATATTTCCATTTGACCCTATCACGTGCCAGTGTAGCCCAATGGCATCTGGTTGCTTCAGGAATACGAAGAACCTCAAACTGCTCGTTCAGGGTCTTGATGAAGAAGTCTGACCATCTTGTAGGTGGACGGCCACGTGATCTTTTGACGTCCCGTGGGATCCAGTCAGTAACAGCTCTAGTCCAGCGGTCGTCTCCAAATTGCAGTAATAAAAAATGTTCATCTTCTACTTCACTATATTAGAAAAAAAGGATTTAGTGTCCATGATATTTAAAGAACTTTAATAAATGTATGGTTGCCAAAAGTACTTAAAAATATAAGTATTCTTAGGTACAAGAGTGATAGTATATCAGGCATTGTGTTTGCCTTGCACGCAGCCCACCTGAGTTCTATACTCAGCATCCCATATGGTCTCCAAGCATTGGTGGCAGGAGTAATAACTGAGTGCAGAGCCAGGAGTAACTCCTGAGCATCGCCAAGTGTGACCCCAAAAGGATGGATGGATGGATGGATGGATGGATGGATGGATGGATGGATGGATGGATGGATGGATATTCTTATTTTTAATTAATGGTCTGCAGATTAATACCACCATAAAGTATGATATACCTCCCTAGAGTAAATAATAACAAGCCATCGAAATGGAGAATTTTCATCTATTTCTGGTATATATGTAAAATTTCCAGCAGGGTAATTTATGTGCATTTTTAATGGCTTAGAATCTCTTTATATATTCATAGATGTGCTCTGAAAAACTCCTACATATATACAATAGGACCCTTGTATAATAGTGTAACTGGAAACAACACAATTGTCTATCAAGCAGAGAAGGAGTAGATACATTTTAGTCCAGCATTCACTAACTCAGTGAACTGAGCAAACTGTCTACTTAGACCAGCATGAAGCTCATAAACATAAACTTGAACAGAAAAATTCATGAAAAATAAAGTCATGAGAACAATGAATATACTTTGACACTTCTTATATAAAATTTAAAAATATGCAAAACTAAACAGTATTTCAGCCTACATACATATGCATTATAACTATGAATAAACTCCATGGAATAATAGAAAGTTCTGAACGCAGATGACCCTTAAAAAAGTAGAGATAGACACAGTCTTTTAAGAGACTTAAATTAGATATAAAATATCCTACTTCTTAATATGGTATCTTTTTAAATTCTTTATAAAGTATATTTATAATATATCATAATATAATTTTATAAATATAAAATAACCAAACTGTATTGTTCGTGTCTCACCGTCATCACTTACATTAATGTCACTTGTCACTTGTCTTCCCGTTGTTCATCAATTTGCTCGAGCAGGCATCAGTAAAGTCTCTATTCGTTGGAAATGAGGTCCATTATTGTTACTGTTTTTGGCATATTGAATACACCACAGGTAGCTTGCCAGGCTCTGCCGTGAACTTATATTAATATAAAATAAAATTATTGAAATAAAATGAACATATCATAACTCTTCTTTGAGTTTATTAAAGTTGGTAGCATTTTAAAGTAATTTATCTTCTTCAGTTATTCCAGTTAAATAAAGAACATGCAATACATAGCACTACCATTGGGTACATGTCAGCATTCCTGCTGCATATAATCACCTTCATTGATCCACTGAGAGCCATAGATGAACTGACTTAGGAGGGTTTTCCTACCTTAGGTTTTCATGTCCCGTGTAATATGAATGTGCTCTTGGGCAGTGAGGAGCACATGTTGCCAGTCGTGGTATCCTGAAAGCCAATGCCATGTTTTTCCTCCCCCATAAGTGTAGTGACTAAGTGACTGCCAGGCACATGGTAGATAATCTACAGGGAAATGACTGGCAATACGATGCTAGCACATCTGTGTATGCCTGGCATCTCATCACTTCCTACCAATGCAGTGAAAAACAAAGGGGCTGGCTTTATATCACCATGCAAAGAACAGGGATAATAAAGAACTGAGAAAGATGAAGCACTTACCGTTTCTGGAATACATTTTTCACATTCTGTTCTCTCTGAAATCAAGGTGGGTCTTTCAGAAAATGAAATCTTTCTTACACCCGTGGTCAGCAATTTTGATACAGTTGCCTTCAACTGATACAAAAAAACCAAAATAAAACAAAAGCTTATTTTCCATAGTGCTGTGAGTCATAATAGAATTCTCTTGATACTTCAGGAAATTTAAAAAAAGAATGCCATTCATACTCTCGGAAAAGCTTCAATTGACAAGAAAATTCAAAACTAGCAAAATACAAGTATTTTAAACTATGTTGGAGAGTGTAGCTTAACGCCCTTTTATGAAAATGCTTATAAGTATTTTTAAGTAATCCCTTTTAAAAAAATGTACATGAAGACTGGTTGGAAAACCACTAATCTGAGTTTAGAAATAACTCAGATGATTTGGATACTACATGTGAGTTGATTTAAGGAAAATATGATCAAAATTATCTGTACATGCACCCGCATACATATGTGACATATGTGTGTTTTTGGATACATGAGTATTGTTTTACAAAAATCCTTTATAAAACATTTTTGTTGGGGCTCTATCCCAGACTATGTTCTCATGAGCTCATGTCTCCCTCACTGTGTCTGTGCTTGCTCTCTCCACCCTGGAAAAGGCTGTGTTCTCTTTTGAACACGAGCTTCTTTCTCTTTCCTCACATCTAAGTAAACTTTAATAAAACCTATCTTGCTTGACCAAAGGAAATGATTGAGGTACAGAGACTTGCATTGCAATATTTATCCTTTTTGTGGATATATCCTCCAACATGCACTCAATACATGCACGAGATGAGAGGCTACTACAATAGTATCCCACCGCACGGCAGAGCCTGGCAAGCTACCCATGATATATTTGATATGCCAAAAATCAGTAACAATTGTAGACCTCATTCCCAGGACCTGAAGGAATAGTTTGAGGCTCTTTATGTTCCTGGAGCAAGCAGATGCCCTTGGGCTACACTAGCATGTGACAGGACGTATGGAGATGTTACTGGTGCCTGCTCCAGCAAATAGATGAACAACTGGAAGACAAGTGATACAAGTGATCACTCTAACACCACACCCTTTATCAGAGTGCCTTCCCCTCCCCCACCCTCCCAGATTGCCCTCCCATTCACCACCTCTGTGTAAACTCAGGTCTGTAGACTATAGACATAATCTTCAATTCTGATGTCTTTGGCTTTCTAGGTTTCTTTTCTCTTTTCAGACTCTTATTTGGAATAGTCCTCTCTCTTTTATTGTGGAGGTGGTGACGCCTGTATGTACAGGCGAATATAGCTAATCTCTGGAATTCCACAAAGTTATAAGTCAATAAAGAATTGATAAAGTAAACTTTTTCAAGAACTGTATATTTTATGTGAAATAGGAACCAGAGTGATAGTACGGTGGGTAGCATATTTGTCTTTCATACACGGGGCTCAGAGTTCAGTCCCTGGCACCACATATGGTCCCCTGAGCTCTGCCAGAGTTAATCCCTAAAGACTGAGCTAGGAATAAGCCCTAAACACAACCAGGTGTGACCCACAACCAAGAGTAAGCAAAAAATGCATACCAAACCCAAGGAATGATTTGTAACAGTGAAGAGAGTTAAGAAAAATATGAAGGGAAAGCCTGAATAGTCCAATAGAAGTAAAAATGTGTGGTTTAGCCTTAGAAAGGGATTATTGACTTGATGTTAGAAACTATTATAGATACTGCTAAAGGATATGCATTAATGAATTAAAAGTTATAATAAATCTTTATGGAAATAAAAATTACTAACCTGACTAGATATCTAACATTCTTTCTAAATGAAACATTACTTCCTTACTATGAATTTGTGCAATCCCTTAGCCAAATGGGAGTAAGGAATGTTTCTTAATCTAGCAGAGGGAAACATAAACATCATTAGTGAATGCCATACTTAGTGCCGAGTGCTGAGTCTTGCCTTTTTAAAGAGCTCCTTTAATGCTTCTTACAAGACACGGTTCCAGCCTGAATTCCCTTAGCTGTTGTCTGTCCTTGAAACTGTCCCTGAATTTCTTCAAATCAGAATGGTTGAAGAATTTAACTGGGCAGACTATTCATTGAGTTTCTGTGCTATATCCTTCCATTCTCTTGTGACTTGTAGAGACTCATTTGATAGACCTGCTATGAATCTTACAAGCTTTGATCTTTCTGCTTTCTATATTTTTTCTGTGTCTTTGGCTTTGCCATTCTGAGTAAAAGGTGTCTTAGATTTTTCCTGTTTAAATCTATTTTCACCGGATCCTTCAGGACTCTTGGATCTGGGTGCCAGTATTTCTCAACGATGGGGAATTCTCATCAATGATTTCTTTATTGTTTCTTCATTGAATGTGCCTTTATTATATTGTTACTCTGAACTCATCCCCTAGTTTTCTGATGTACTACTCCTGTTATTTCATACTTTTCTTTACCTTTAGTTGTTTCATACACCTTTTTCCTTCTCATTTTTGAGTGCCTCAATCTTTTCACCTCTATTATTTGGCTGCTCAGAGGTCTATTGAGCTTTTGTTTTTTAAATATCACCTACTATTCACTTCATTTCTAATTGCAGGTTTTTTATTTGCCTTTCATCCTTTCTTGTGCTTTGCTGATTATCTGTGCCATTGTTTCTTTGAGCTCATTAGGCATCGTCACCACAGTGTCAATAGGATTTGCTGAGCTGGTTGGTACTGGTAGAGTCTCTGTGTCTTTGTTCATTGAGTCCAATGGTATTTTCTGTCTTCCTCATTGATTTGGGAATGATTTTAAGACTCTCGGGATGCCCTGGGTAATTTGGTTGGGAATCGTTCTTTTCTTTCCTTGCTGGTCTTCTCCCAGCGATAGAAGTGTAACTGTGAAGCAATGTGAAATCTGATCAGGAGCTGCCCCTGAATTTGAGCCTCTGGAGAAGTGCAGATTGGCCCTTTGAGTTCTATTTTTTCCTTTAATTTATTTAAACACCATGGTTTACAAAGTACAAAGCTTTCCGCAATACAGTTGTTAGAAAGACCAATCCCACCACCAGTGTGTCCCACCACACCAGACACCCGCATTTCCCACGCACTCCCAGACTACACACATTGGCCCTTTGAAAGGTCAGATGTCAGGTTAGGGGGCTGGAGATTAATCTCACCTGACTGGGTGGGCTGAGTGAAGTTCTTAAGTTCTTTGTTTAGTTTTGCATATTTTTCGCAGAAGAGCAGAGGCAGAAGCACAAAGTGCTGTGTAGTCCATAGATGTCTGTAGGATGTTCTGAGCGTCAGCCCAGAAAGGGGCATCATGTGGCTGGATAGAATACCAGACAGTGAGGCTGGACCTCCTCGTGTGACCACCCAGTGGCCCTGATGCACCCGTGCAGAATCCCCATCCATCCCCCTTGAACAATTTCTCCTGTTACTGATCAGGTTACAGAGGCCGCCAAGCCTGAAAGGGTTGATTTCTATATAGTGACCGGGGACCAGGAGAGGGCAGCAGAGACCAAACCCAAAGAATTTTATTTTAATCATTTAAAGGGAACTTCCATAGTGTACTAAGCTCTTTCACATACATGGAATGATGGCGCCTCCACCACATAACTGGGTTATGTGGTTATTTCTATCCCTATTTAACAATCAAACCAAGAATCAGAGAGATCATGTGACTCTGAGTAGCTTAGCTAAGGGTGCAACTCAGGTCTTGAACTAAGAAGATTTGGACTTGTTTGCATTTTTCTCCATCACGTGCTGGTAGACCCCTTGAGAAATCCTGGTGTCTGGAGGCTTGGCGACATGAGTCAGCTAAGCGCAGCTAACCGTTGTGTATGGTGACTACATGGTGAGTAAGGATGAAGCGACCTATGAGCAGTGTTTCTCAGGTATCTCAGCAGGCTGACAGCCCTCTGTAAGAATTTGTGTGTTATGGAGTCAGTGCAATAGCACAGAAGGTAGGGCATTTGCCTTGCATGCAACCAACCTGGGTTGGGTCCCTGGCATCCCATATGGTCCCATGAGCACTCTCAGGAATAATTCGTGAGTCTTGAGCCATGAGTAATCCCTGAGCATCGTTGGGTGTGACCCAAAAAAGAAAAAAAATTGTGTTAGAACAGGTATTTTAAACCGAGAAAGTTCTAAATGAAATAAAATATATTTTCTGTGTTCCTACCTCACTTCCTAGCAATTAAAAAGAAAAAATACCCAGAGTGAGAGTTTCTACTTCTGCTTCTTTTACCAAGTAGCTGTTATTTAAAAAGTGCAAGCCAGAAAATGGAATATTTTGATGTCCCACTGAGAAGGCATAGATGAATCTTCAGGCTTCAGAAATTGTTACCAAAACCTTTTGCCCCGACAGGTGTAGTCTAGGTGAAGTATTACTTTGTGTTGTCAAGACTGATTTCTTTTCTGAGCAATCACTTTGAAAGTTAAGTTTTGAAAGCTTTTGTTTCTTCTGAAACATTACTGGTGGATGTTCTGAGGCACAGGAGTGCAATTCTATTTAATATTTTTCTTTACGGGATCACCCCTGACTTGAAGGTTGAAAGGTATGCCTTCAGTGTGTGTTTTAAGGAATAGCTGGAACTCAGAATGCAGGCTAAAGAATTAAAGCTCCCAGATTGCCCACAATGCACACAACATACCAATTGCGAACTTCAGTAAGTACCAATGTGCTCATCTCCCAGAAATCACAGGCATAGAAAATAAAAGAAATTTAATATTCTTTATTTCTCACTTGAAATAAATCGTGTTTAGTGCTTGGTGACAAAAAGAGAGAATCTTTGTAGATAAGTACTTATGTGTTAGATTACAATGTTGATAGGATTGGTATATCTTGTTCCAACAAAACCTATGCTTCTCAGACTACTATATGTACATTTTTCTGAGGACATACTCAATATATAATGGCATATAAATACAATGAGATTTGAAAGGTTTGGACTCAGTCATTTGGGTAATCTGTCTTTTTTTTTACCTTATTTTACTTTGGAATAATATACAATTCATAAATATGTTATATGTAATAAATTTATGTATACCTGCACATTTATTTATTTCTAAAGTGAGAAAAGTTCAAGCTTTCAATCAGATATTCTAAATGTATGCTCTGTATACTTTATTTGATATATTCTGTATACTTTATTTGATGATTTGATCATTTATTGGATGACTTGAGTGAGAGTACACACATTTAAGATGTGCATTTCTTATCTGTCAAGTAGAGATACAAACACCCATGTTATAGTATTGGGGAGGGTGCAAGTTAAATAAACCTAAATTATCTTTTCTCCTTAGGCATAAGGGATTGAGAAACTGTTTTTCCCGTAATAGCTCCCATAGATTCACTTTGTGTTTAATCTCTTTCTTTAGGGTGCCTTTTAATAGTTTTTCTAGGCTTTGAGTTATCTTTTGCTGATTTAAAAAATGTTGAGCACTTAATATATGCCAAATACTATTCTTAACACCTCATCATAGGAACAAAACCCTTTTCTAAGAAAACTGACCCTGTAATGGAGCCTTCATGATCTCATCTTCATCCATCTAACTTAAAAGCTCTGTTTTGCCCCCTTTTGTGAAGAGATTTCTCAACCTTTCTACACAAAGCATGCCTGCATTTTTAATTGTTATTTTCCTGTTTTTTCTGCATAGATGGATATTTGTTTGGTTTTATTAAGGGGTCACACAGGGGCTGTTCCTGTCTCGGTGCTGGGATTTGAACCTGGGGTTCCTTCATACAAACACGGGCTCTAGCTCTCTGCAGCATTGCCAGCTCTTTTGGTGAATTTTTATCTTCTGCTTCCCTGTATTGCAGGATGCTCCTCCAAGCCTTAGTGTTCATACAAGAAGTATTAAGTAGTTTCACTCCTTTGCGAACCTACTGTCTCTGGAGTGTGTGACTATCTGAATCACATTTCGGGTTAAGAGGTCTAGAATATATTCTTCAGAGTATCATCATGATTCTCTGTGTGTATTTTTCTCTTTAAATTCATTGCTGTATCCCCAATCGCAGGCAAATAGATCCTCGAGAAGTATTTTACATTAGCGAATGTCTTTGTATCCCTCAAATTGTCTTGTGCTTTCTCTAAGGTGTTGGATTTGTCTCTCAAAAGTTCCAGATACAATACAAAGTACAGAAATTGACTTTCATTCCTGGAAATTCAGCTTCCTAATATATAATATGGAAATTAGAGTTTATGTCCTAACATTGTTTTGAAGATTAAATGCATAACACAGTGGGACTCCTTCCATCTTAATGAGTTTAAGTTACAACAATAAGCCTATATAGCTTCTATTGAATGAAAGTGTGAATGATTTGTGGATGAATGTGCTTCCCCAAAATTATATATTTAAGCCCTTAACCCAATGTGATATTTACAGATCATATTTTTGGAGTGGCAATTTTGGACATATGAAATTTTGAATATGGATCCATGAGATTTGGTCCTTATGAAGCAAATCAGGAGAGACTCCCCTCTCCCAACCTCCCAACATGTGTCTGGGCATAGAGAAGTCATGAGAAAAGGTGACAGCCACAGAGACACCAAAAGGGCTCAGCGTGAAAGCCACCTGTTGGCACCTTGCTCTGGACTTCCTGCATCCATGACTGATAAATTGTGTTGCTTAAGTCACCCATTCATCATATTTAGTTATAGCAGACTGAATTAAGACAGCGTGTTTGGATTAATGAATAAGTGAGAAGGGGGAGTATGACTCAATGAAGTCTAGGCAATTTAGAGATTCCAACGAGACGTAAAAGAACATGCTCTTAAGGCACCAAAGGCTTTCGTCTTAGCAGAGACACA
Source organism: Cryptotis parvus (assembly GCA_021461705.1). Lineage (NCBI taxonomy): Eukaryota > Metazoa > Chordata > Mammalia > Eulipotyphla > Soricidae > Cryptotis > Cryptotis parvus. The sequence goes on from JAJIBD010022410.1 coordinate 229,982, forward strand.
GTCAATGTTTAAGAGCAACATGCTGCAGTTTTGCTGAGTGCATTTCCGGGAACCAAGTTTACTCTTAAGATCATAAAGAAAGAACCAAACTGAAATCTCAGAGTTTGTCTGGGGGCAAGTCACTGTACCTCCAATTCACTGTTGCCTTATATATATAAAAAATTATTCGATTGAACAGCACATAAATCTACTGCCGATGCTTGTTTAATGATCAAAGAAGTTGATATCATGATGCATGATTTATAAACATTTCATTGGCCACATAACAGCCTAAATTCATGCCATGAAAGATTCCTGGCTTGTGCCATATCCTTTGCCTCTCAAAATTAACATTCTACCTAAGAGTTTATTATTACCTGTAACTTACTGAGTGTGACTTTTAATCCACCCAATACTGTGAACCATCTTTTCAAGGAAGAGACAAGGGAATTGTCCAGGAATTGTCTCAAGGAATTCCATGAAGTGAAAGAATTCTTTAGACTCCCATAGCTAGATATGAGCACAATTTAGACCCCAATACATATTCAATAAATCCAGACATAGATTAATTTTAATTGAAGCACAAATATCAGAGCTCTATTGTTTTCAAAGAGAATAATTTGCTTCACATAGTCCTTTTATCATAGTTGACCCAGTAAAATTGCAAGCTGAGGGCTCAAAAGATAGCCCAGGGGTAAAAGCTCTTGCCTAGTGTGCAACTGTGGGCCCTGTTCAATCCTCCACCAAAGAGGGTTCCTTGAGTACTGCCAGGAGTGATCCCAGAGCACAAGCCAGAAGTAAGCCCTGAGCACAGCTGGTTGTGGCCCCTCCTTGAAAATAAAAAAAAAAACACAATTGTATCAGCTGAGATTTTATGATTTCCTCTCTCTGAGTCTTGACAAGCACATGGTATTATTTACTTTTTCCCCTCATAACAGGGTTGTTCAAAAATGTCCCAGCCCCACAGTCAGTGCTGCCCTTTCTCCGCCAACATCCCAGCCTGCCCCCCTTGGTAGGTTTATGGCAAATTTATTCCATATTACTTGCTCAAATAAAACCTTAAAGACATAGAAAATGGAGTCATCAAAAAATAAATCAATAAAGTCAATTTTTGATGATTGGTTGCTAAGTAATTTTGACAATATAAATAAGACATTAATGTATTATCAAAAATGTATAAAATCCCTTAGCAGCAAGAACTAAAGCCCACCTTTTTAATCTAGTGAAATGCCACCATATGGGCCATTAGTGAGAAGTATATTCAAGGTCACATGTTGAGAAGTTTGTCCTGTCCTTTAGAGAGGCGTGTGTGTGTGTTTGTGTAGGGTGGCGAGGTCACTCCCAGTGTTGCTCTGGGGTTGCTTCTGACCCTGCACTCAGGAATTTCTCCTGCCAGGTGGGCTGTGTGGGATGCCAGGGATCAAACCTGTGTCTGGTACACTAAAGAAACTTTTTTAGTTTTTAGTGACAGAAACTTATGCCCATATCTTTCTCATTTTTTATTGAATTGCCATGAGATACACAGTTACATAGTTGGCATAATTACAATGGTCAGACCTGGTTAGCACTTAGATAGGCTCTTTAAAGCTTCTCAAAACTGGTTTCAGGACTGTGACATCCCTAAGCTGTTGCCTGTCTGTGAGCTCTGTACTGTTCCTTCAAATCTGAACAACAATCTACCTGGATAGAGTGTTCTTGGTGAGGTGGTCAGTCTGTCTGGACAGAGTGTTCTCGGTGAGGTGGTCAGTCTGTCTGGACAGAGTGTTCTTGGTGAGGTGGTCAGTCTACCTGGACAGAGTGTTCTCGGTGAGGTGGTCAGTCTGTCTGGACAGAGTGTTCTCGGTGAGGTGGTCAGTCTACCTGGACAGAGTGTTCTCGGTGAGGTGGTCAGTCTGTCTGGACAGAGTGTTCTCGGTGAGGTGGTCAGTCTACCAGGACAGAGTGTTCTTGGTGAGGTGGTCAGTCTACCTGGACAGAGTGTTCTCGGTGAGGTGGTCAGTCTGTCTGGACAGAGTGTTCTCGGTGAGGTGGTCAGTCTACCAGGACAGAGTGTTCTTGGTGAGGTGGTCAGTCTACCTGGACAGAGTGTTCTCGGTGAGGTGGTCAGTCTACCTGGACAGAGTGTTCTCGGTGAGGTGGTCAGTCTACCAGGACAGAGTGTTCTCGGTGAGGTGGTCAGTCTGTCTGGACAGAGTGTTCTCGGTGAGGTGGTCAGTCTGCCTGGACAGAGTGTTCTCGGTGAGGTGGTCAGTCTGTCTGGATAGAGTGTTCTCGGTGAGGTGGTCAGTCTGTCTGGATAGAGTGTTCTCGGTGAGGTGGTCAGTCTACCTGGACAGAGTGTTCTCGATGAGGTGGTCAGTCTGCCTGGACAGAGTGTTCTTGGTGAGGTGGTCAGTCTATCTGGACAGAGTGTTCTCGGTGAGGAGGTCAGTCTGCCTGGACAGAGTGTTCTTGGTGAGGTGGTCAGTCTGTCTGGATAGAGTGTTCTCGGTGAGGTGGTCAGTCTATCTGGATAGAGTGTTCTCGGTGAGGTGGTCAGTCTGTCTGGATAGAGTGTTCTCGGTGAGGTGGTCAGTCTACCTGGACAGAGTGTTCTCGGTGAGGTGGTCAGTCTACCTGGACAGAGTGTTCTCGGTGAGGTGGTCAGTCTACCTGGACAGAGTGTTTTTCGGTGAGGTGGTCAGTCTGTCTGGAAAGAGTGTTCTTGGTGAGGTGGTCAGTCTACCTGGACAGAGTGTTCTCGGTGAGGTGGTCAGTCTGCCTGGACAGAGTGTTCTCGGTGAGGTGGTCAGTCTACCTGGACAGAGTGTTCTCGGTGAGGTGGTCAGTCTGTCTGGATAGAGTGCTCTCGGTGAGGTGGTCAGTCTGCCTGGACAGAGTGTTCTCGGTGAGGTGTTCAGTCTACCTCGACAGAGTGTTCTCGGTGAGGTGGTCAGTCTACCTGGACAGAGTGTTCTCGGTGAGGTGGTCAGTCTGTCTGGACAGAGTGTTCTTGGTGAGGTGGTCAGTCTACCTGGACAGAGTGTTCTCGGTGAGGTGGTCAGTCTGTCTGGATAGAGTGCTCTTGGTGAGGTGGTCAGTCTGCCTGGACAGAGTGTTCTCGGTGAGGTGGTCAGTCTGTCTGGATAGAGTGTTCTTGGTGAGGTGGTCAGTCTACCTGGACAGAGTGTTCTTGGTGAGGTGGTCAGTCTACCTGGACAGAGTGTTCTCGGTGAGGTGGTCAGTCTGTCTGGATAGAGTGTTCTCGGTGAGGTGGTCAGTCTACCTGGACAGAGTGTTCTCGGTGAGGTGGTCAGTCTACCTGGACAGAGTGTTCTCGGTGAGGTGGTCAGTCTACCTGGACAGAGTGTTCTTGGTGAGGTGGTCAGTCTGTCTGGACAGAGTGTTCTCGGTGAGGTGGTCAGTCTGTCTGGATAGAGTGTTCTCGGTGAGGTGGTCAGTCTGTCTGGATAGTGTTCTCAGTGAGGTGGTCAGTCTGTCTGGACAGAGTGTTCTCGGTGAGGTGGTCAGTCGACCTGGACAGAGTATTCTCGGTGAGGTGGTCAGTCTACCTGGATAGAGTGTTCTCGGTGAGGTGGTCAGTTTGTCTGGACAGAGTGTTCTCGGTGAGGTGGTCAGTCTACCTGGATAGAGTGTTCTCGGTGAGGTGGTCAGTCTGCCAGGACAGAGTGTTCTTGGTGAGGTGGTCAGTCTACCTGGACAGAGTGTTCTCGGTGAGTAGGTCAGTCTGTCTGGACAGAGTGTTCTTGGTGAGGTGGTCAGTCTACCTGGACAGAGTGTTCTCGGTGAGGTGGTCAGTCTGTCTGGACAGAGTGTTCTTGGTGAGGTGGTCAGTCTACCTGGACAGAGTGTTCTCGGTGAGGTGGTCAGTCTGTCTGGATAGAGTGTTCTTGGTGAGGTGGTCAGTCTACCTGGACAGAGTGTTCTTGGTGAGGTGGTCAGTCTACCAGGACAGAGTGTTCTCGGTGAGGTGGTCAGTCTGTCTGGACAGAGTGTTCTCGGTGAGGTGGTCAGTCTGTCTGGACAGAGTGTTCTCGGTGAGGTGGTCAGTCTGTCTGGATAGAGTGTTCTCGGTGAGGTGGTCAGTCTACCTGGACAGAGTGTTCTCGGTGAGGTGGTCAGTCTGCCTGGACAGAGTGTTCTCGGTGAGGTGGTCAGTCTACCTGGATAGAGTGTTCTTGGTGAGGTGGTCAGTCTACCTGGACAGAGTGTTCTCGGTGAGGTGGTCAGTCTACCTGGACAGAGTGTTCTCGGTGAGGTGGTCACTCTACCTGGACAGAGTGTTCTCGGTGAGGTGGTCACTCTACCTGGACAGAGTGTTCTTGGTTTGGTGGTCAGTCTACCTGGACAGAGTGTTCTTGGTGAGGTGGTCAGTCTGCCTGGACAGAGTGTTCTCTTTGAGGTGGTCAGTCTATCTGGACAGAGTGTTCTCGGTGAGGTGGTCACTCTACCTGGACAGAGTGTTCTTGGTGAGGTGGTCAGTCTACCTGGAAAGAGTGTTCTTGGTGAGGGTGGTCAGTCTGCCTGGACAGAGTGTTCTCGGTGAGGTGGTCAGTCTACCTGGATAGAGTGTTCTTGGTGAGGTGGTCAGTCTACCTGGACAGAGTGTTCTCGGTGAGGTGGTCAGTCTACCTGGACAGAGTGTTCTCGGTGAGGTGGTCACTCTACCTGGACAGAGTGTTCTTGGTTTGGTGGTCAGTCTACCTGGACAGAGTGTTCTTGGTGAGGTGGTCAGTCTGCCTGGACAGAGTGTTCTCGGTGAGGTGGTCAGTCTACCTGGACAGAGTGTTCTCGGTGAGGTGGTCAGTCTGCCTGGACAGAGTGTTCTCTGTGAGGTGGTCAGTCTACCTGGACACAGTGTTCTCGGTGAGGTGGTCAGTCTGCCTGGACAGAGTGTTCTTGGTGAGGTGGTCAGTCTGTCTGGATAGAGTGTTCTCGGTGTGGTGGTCAGTCTGCCTGGACAGAGTGTTCCTCGGTGAGGTGGTCAGTCTACCTGGATAGAGTGTTCTCGGTGAGGTGGTCAGTCTACCTGGACAGAGTGTTCTCGGTGAGGTGGTCAGTCTACCTGGACAGAGTGTTCTCGGTGAGGTGGTCACTCTACCTGGACAGAGTGTTCTTGGTGAGGTGGTCAGTCTACCTGGACAGAGTGTTCTTGGTGAGGTGGTCAGTCTACCTGGACAGAGTGTTCTCGGTGAGGTGGTCAATCTGTCTGGACAGAGTGTTCTCGGTGAGGTGGTCAGTCTACCAGGACAGAGTGTTCTTGGTGAGGTGGTCAGTCTACCTGGACAGAGTGTTCTCGGTGAGGTGGTCGGTCTACCTGGACAGAGTGTTCTCGGTGAGGTGGTCAGTCTACCAGGACAGAGTGTTCTCGGTGAGGTGGTCAGTCTGTCTGGACAGAGTGTTCTCGGTGAGGTGGTCAGTCTGCCTGGACAGAGTGTTCTCGGTGAGGTGGTCAGTCTGTCTGGATAGAGTGTTCTCGGTGAGGTGGTCAGTCTGTCTGGATAGAGTGTTCTCGGTGAGGTGGTCGGTCTACCTGGACAGAGTGTTCTCGGTGAGGTGGTCAGTCTGCCTGGACAGAGTGTTCTTGGTGAGGTGGTCAGTCTATCTGGACAGAGTGTTCTCGGTGAGGTGGTCAGTCTGCCTGGACAGAGTGTTCTTGGTAGAGGTGGTCAGTCTGTCTGGATAGAGTGTTCTCGGTGAGGTGGTCAGTCTATCTGGATAGAGTGTTCTCGGTGAGGTGATCAGTCTGTCTGGATAGAGTGTTCTCGGTGAGGTGGTCAGTCTACCTGGACAGAGTGTTCTCGGTGAGGTGGTCAGTCTACCTGGACAGAGTGTTTTTCGCTGAGGTGGTCACTCTACCTGGACAGAGTGTTCTTGGTGAGGTGGTCAGTCTACCTGGACAGAGTGTTCTTGGTGAGGTGGTCAGTCTGCCTGGACAGAGTGTTCTCGGTGAGGTGGTCAGTCTACCTGGATAGAGTGTTCTTGGTGAGGTGGTCAGTCTACCTGGACAGAGTGTTCTCGGTGAGGTGGTCAGTCTACCTGGACAGAGTGTTCTCGGTGAGGTGGTCACTCTACCTGGACAGAGTGTTCTTGGTTTGGTGGTCAGTCTACCTGGACAGAGTGTTCTTGGTGAGGTGGTCAGTCTGCCTGGACAGAGTGTTCTCGGTGAGGTGGTCAGTCTACCTGGACAGAGTGTTCTCGGTGAGGTGGTCCAGATTGCCTGGACAGAGTGTTCTCTGTGAGGTGGTCAGTCTACCTGGACACAGTGTTCTCGGTGAGGTGGTCAGTCTGCCTGGACAGAGTGTTCTTGGTGAGGTGGTCAGTCTGTCTGGATAGAGTGTTCTCGGTGTGGTGGTCAGTCTGCCTGGACAGAGTGTTCTCGGTGAGGTGGTCAGTCTACCTGGATAGAGTGTTCTCGGTGAGGTGGTCAGTCTACCTGGACAGAGTGTTCTCGGTGAGGTGGTCAGTCTACCTGGACAGAGTGTTCTCGGTAAGGTGGTCACTCTACCTGGACAGAGTGTTCTTGGTGAGGTGGTCAGTCTACCTGGACAGAGTGTTCTTGGTGAGGTGGTCAGTCTACCTGGACAGAGTGTTCTCGGTGAGGTGGTCAATCTGTCTGGACAGAGTGTTCTCGGTGAGGTGGTCAGTCTACCAGGACAGAGTGTTCTTGGTGAGGTGGTCAGTCTACCTGGACAGAGAGTGTTCTCGGTGAGGTGGTCAGTCTACCTGGACAGAGTGTTCTCGGTGAGGTGGTCAGTCTACCAGGACAGAGTGTTCTCGGTGAGGTGGTCAGTCTGTCTGGACAGAGTGTTCTCGGTGAGGTGGTCAGTCTGCCTGGACAGAGTGTTCTCGGTGAGGTGGTCAGTCTGTCTGGATAGAGTGTTCTCGGTGAGGTGGTCAGTCTGTCTGGATAGAGTGTTCTCGGTGAGGTGGTCAGTCTACCTGGACAGAGTGTTCTCGGTGAGGTGGTCAGTCTGCCTGGACAGAGTGTTCTTGGTGAGGTGGTCAGTCTATCTGGACAGTGTGTTCTCGGTGAGGTGGTCAGTCTGCCTGGACAGAGTGTTCTTGGTGAGGTGGTCAGTCTGTCTGGATAGAGTGTTCTCGGTGAGGTGGTCAGTCTATCTGGATAGAGTGTTCTCGGTGAGGAGATCAGTCTGTCTGGATAGAGTGTTCTCGGTGAGTGGTCAGTCTACCTGGACAGAGTGTTCTCGGTGAGGTGGTCAGTCTACCTGGACAGAGTGTTTTCGCTGAGGTGGTCAGTCTACCTGGACAGAGTGTTCTCGGTGAGGTGGTCAGTCTACCTGGACAGAGTGTTCTCGGTGAGGTGGTCTGTCTACCTGGACAGAGTGTTCTCGGTGAGGTGGTCAGTCTGTCTGGACAGAGTGTTCTTGGTGAGGTGGTCAGTCTGTCTGGACAGAGTGTTCTCGGTGAGGTGGTCAGTCTGTCTGGATAGAGTGTTCTCGGTGAGGTGGTCAGTCTATCTGGACAGAGTGTTCTCGGTGAGGTGGTCAGTCTGCCTGGACAGAGTGTTCTCGGTGAGGTGGTCAGTCTATCTGGACAGAGTGTTCTCGGTGAGGTGGTCACTCTACCTGGACAGAGTGTTCTTGGTGAGGTGGTCAGTCTACCTGGACAGAGTGTTCTTGGTGAGGTGGTCAGTCTGCCTGGACAGAGTGTTCTTGGTGAGGTGGTCAGTCTACCTGGATAGAGTGTTCTTGGTGAGGTGGTCAGTCTACCTGGACAGAGTGTTCTCGGTGAGGTGGTCAGTCTACCTGGACAGAGTGTTCTCGGTGAGGTGGTCACTCTACCTGGACAGAGTGTTCTTGGGTTGGTGGTCAGTCTACCTGGACAGAGTGTTCTTGGTGAGGTGGTCAGTCTGCCTGGACAGAGTGTTCTCGGTGAGGTGGTCAGTCTACCTGGACAGAGTGTTCTCGGTGAGGTGGTCACTCTACCTGGACAGAGTGTTCTTGGTGAGGTGGTCAGTCTACCTGGACAGAGTGTTCTTGGTGAGGTGGTCAGTCTGCCTGGACAGATTATTCTCGGTGAGGTGGTCAGTCTACCTGGATAGAGTGTTCTTGGTGAGTTGGTCAGACTACCTGGACAGAGTGTTCTCGGTGAGGTGGTCAGTCTACCTGGACAGAGTGTTCTCGGTGAGGTGGTCACTCTACCTGGACAGAGTGTTCTTGGTTTGGTGGTCAGTCTACCTGGACAGAGTGTTCTTGGTGAGGTGGTCAGTCTGCCTGGACAGAGTGTTCTCGGTGAGGTGGTCAGTCTACTGGACAGAGTGTTCTCGGTGAGGTGGTCAGTCTGCCTGGACAGAGTGTTCTTGGTGAGGTGGTCAGTCTACCTGGACAGAGTGTTCTCGGTGAGGTGGTCAGTCTGCCTGGACAGAGTGTTCTTGGTGAGGTGGTCAGTCTGTCTGGATAGAGTGTTCTCGGTGTGGTGGTCAGTCTGCCTGGACAGAGTGTTCTCGGTGATGTGGTCAGTACCTGGATAGAGTGTTCTCGGTGAGGTGGTCAGTCTACCTGGACAGAGTGTTCTCGGTGAGGTGGTCAGTCTACCTGGACAGAGTGTTCTCGGTGAGGTGGTCACTCTACCTGGACAGAGTGTTCTTGGTGAGGTGGTCAGTCTACCTGGACAGAGTGTTCTTGGTGACGTGGTCAGTCTGCCTGGACAGAGTGTTCTCGGTGAGGTGGTCAGTCTACCTGGATAGAGTGTTCTTGGTGAGGTGGTCAGTCTGCCTGGACAGAGTGTTCTCGGTGAGGTGGTCAGTTGTCTGGACAGAGTGTTCTCGGTGAGGTGGTCATTTCCTTGAGTTTTTTGTACTACATCACCCCATATTCTTCTCTCGCAGAGTGCTATTTGACAGATCTGCTGTATGTCACCGGGCTTCCCTTTATGTAAGTTATTTATTGATCGTGCTGTTTTCAGTGTTCTGTCTCTAGCATTGGCTTTGTCACCGTGAGTAATATCTTTTGTGATTTTTCTAGTTGGTCTAATTTTTACTGGGACCCTTAGGGACCACTTGGACCTTGGTGTCTGTTATCCTCACTAGGAGAATTTGATCAGTGATTAACTATTGCTTCCTCTTGCATTTGCCTTTCTGTTCTTCAGGGATATTGATGATTCTTACACATTCTTCCTGAACTCATCCCACAGTTCTCAGGTATGTCCATTTCCTGTTAGACTACTTTCCATCTTCTGCTATTTCCTAGTGCTTTCCCTCCTCCCTCATCTTGCAGCTTTTTCATCTTTTTCTCAGATTCTGTTATTCTGCTATTCCGAGTTTTCATTGAGGGTTTATACCATTGACCGCGTTGCTGATTTCCATTGTATGTTTTGCATTTTGACTCCCACTTTGTGCTTTGCTGACTACAGATATATGCCACCACTTCTTTGAGTTTCACTTTGCATCCTCACAATGGATGCAATGGATGCAATGGATGCAATGGATGCAAAGAGTTCTCAAAGGAACTCTTTGAGGATTTGTTGGTGTTTTTGATGTCTTCACTCATCAAGCTCACTGGGCTTCTGTGTATTTCCTTGTTGCTTTTCTAGAGCTCACTGCTACAGACAAGTCACTGCAGTCAGATCTCCTGGAAGACACTGAGAGAGAGATTAAGTAGGGGTTGATCTCTTTCTTCTCTGTTTGCATCCACCAAATAACTAGAAGAGTAATTGTGAGCAGCATGGAATTTGTTGAGTAGTTTTGTTATGTGGCCATTTATGTGGCTGTGATTTAATGACTCTTTGGTTTTGTTTTTTTGGCCACACTCTGCAGTGCTCAGGGCTTATGCCTGGCTCTAAATTCAGGAATCACTCCTGGCAGTGCTTGAGGTGCTGGGGATTGAACCTAGGTTGGCGGCATGTAATGTGTGCACCCTATCTGCTGTTTTTGTTGCCCCAGCCTCCTAATGACTTATTATCAAAGTTCAACTTTACAATGTACAATCAATAGAGATGAGAGATTGACAGTATGCCCAAGTTGCTAATACTTTCTCAAAAATATTTTTAAATGTCCTGTTACTGGAAAAATAATTTTTTGTTCATACATTTCGAAATGATAGGAAGGCTGAAGATAGAGGACAGCTGGGAAGGTGCTTGCTTTTGCACAGGGCCAACCCACGTAGGATCCCTGACATCCCATATTGCCCCGGGCGTCACCAAGACTGATTCCTAAGTTCAGTGCTTGGAGGAATCCCTGGTAACTGCCAGGGAGTGGCCTAGAGCAAAAAGATATAAATGATAATACTGCAGATTTTGAAACTGATCACTGTCATAAGAGGGTCACAGTTTTTTTTAATTTTTTATTTTTACAATTACAAAGATATACAATTAAAAAGTTCATATTTGGGTTTTGGTCATACAGTGTTCCAGCACCCATCCCGCCACCAGTGCCCATCTCCCACCACCAACGTCCCCTGTTCTCTCCCCCTCCCCCAGCCCTCCTCCATGCAGATTCTTTATTTCTTTCCCTTTCTCTCTCTTTCTCTTTTCCTTCCCCTCCAGACTATGGATTACAGAACATACATTAAAGGGTTGTCATGTGTATCCTTTTGCCTCTATTTAATGCTCAGTTCTAGGTTGGCATTAGTAGAGGGTCACAGTTTAAATTGCACATCTGCAGAAATTACTTTTGAGTGGGCAGAGGAACACTCTTGGCAGTGCTCAGGGACTATCCATGATCAGTGCTCAGAAGGGCACTCCATGAGCTAAAGCCTAGCCCCCTACATGCAACACATGAGTTTGAATATATCTCCAGCCCAGATATTCCTTTCTGAACAAATTTTAAAAATGAGTAGAAAGTTTTAGATGGTGAAGAAGGACAGCAGTGAGGTACAGAATTTTAAAATGGACTTTTGAATATTGTCAGTAACTAGGTGCATGATAGAAGTTGAGGAGTAGAAATTGCTTCATAAAGCTCCATTATTCTGAAAAATAGTAAGAATAGCAAGCAAAGACATTGATGACCTTAGATATCATGAATAACACATCATGGCTCAGATTATATTGACAGCGTAGCTTGGCTTCTAGGAATTTAGAGCAAATTTGGTATTCAGAAACCCTATGAAATTCTTAAAGACCTCTTCTATATTTTAAATATCTTGTTAAATCAATCTTGGAAGAAGAGCAGAACATACACACACATACATACATACATATATATATATATATATATATATATATAAAGGTATATATATCTGGATTGAAATAAAATGCTGCTAACCTTCTGAATCTTATTCTGTAAGGGAAGACTCAGTCCAGGATTTGGGCCTCATATGCAAAGGGACTTGACTTAGCTCTCAGGAGTTTTCCTATTCTCCCAGCTAAGGTTTCCGCCTAGGAAGCCCCAAAGGGGCTGAGGTCATGATACAATTTCAGGACCACAGGAGCTCAGCTGAAATCTTTTCCTCACAGCATGAGCTCATGGCTTCTCACTGCGATCGCCATGGTGCCACTCCTGAACATACACTTAAATAGTCATGCCAAGCAGGTAAATAAAAGCCAAGATCTCAGCTTTTCTTTGCCCAAAGGAAACATAAGCCATCCACTGACTTTGCTAAACTTGGTTTCTCCTACTAATGACAATAATGTTGAGAACATGCCCTATGCCTGACCACCTGACAATTAAAATTGTAGGGGCTCTCCCAGTCAGTAGATTTTGTTGGCTTAAAGATCAAGGAAATGAAGGTAACAAGGAAGATGAAGATTTCGGAGGCTGTGAGTGAACTGGAGCGGCATCTTGCACAGAGAACACCTCTGGTGCGCTGTTTAGGAACCTGTAGAAGCCACTGCAGAATCTCCTTGGCTAAATTCTAGTGTAGTTTCCGTTGTCAGGATCTTTGCTAAGAATATTACCTGCATCTCTGTGTACATGTGTTCATACATGCAAGCGACAGGATGTTCCTGCACTTAGTCTGTGAGTTGCTGCTATAATCTGCTTCATCTTCAGGACCTAAACTTTGGTTTTACTGTCACCATCGCCACCATCATCATCATCATCAGTCACCATCGGCGTCACCATCATTAAGAGTTACTGAGCCCTTTGTATGGAGATATAGGTAGGTGCCTTTGCATCATTGAGCAGGTGAGAAGGAAGCCTTGCTAAGGAAAGCTAAGTTCATGCTGTAAAAGTCAGCAAAACTCTTTAGAATTACAGCATGTGGTTTCAAGGCTGCTATGTCTTACCACCATCGTATCAAATTCAACATAGACCCACACCTATACTCTGACTTAAAATCTGAGAGTAAAGGAATTTTGATTATTCATATTTATTAGACAATATTTAATTTAATCATTTGGGTTTTCCAAAGATGCATATGCTTAACTAAGTTTAACAATGTCTTTTAAAATATTAAATATTTATTGATTAAAGGTAGTAAAGACAAAGCCATAATACAGCAGATACCTGTATGGTAACTTGTTGCCATACAGGTTATAAACTACAAGCTTCTAAATGATTGTTGTTCATACCTTCTTACTCTCACATCACAGTGGTCTCTTTTTCCATCATACATAGATTTAACAGCTTTAGGGGGAAAGCACTGGTTTTGTATCACGTACTTATTTGGTGATAGTAATAAAATGAAAAGGAAAACAATCTCAGCAGAATACAGAACAAAAAAGGTGATTATGAAAACTGACATTCAGGCAGCAATGTGCTTAGTGTTTTCTTAGTCTAGAAAACCAATAATGAGATTTCTCCTAATCTCAATCTAATACAAACCATACCTAGAGTTCGAGTCGTAACTGTTGTCCATGCAGTAGAGGACTGTTGTGTTTTCAAGAGTGTGGATCTGTTTCCTAAGCTCTCCTCAGGGCTCATTCTCTATAATATCACCAACGATGCCTAGTAAGTCACAGTTTAGTGCTTCCACAGAGTCAATCCTGGGTGCTTCTCTGTGGTGTTCTAGGGGGAAGTCTTCAGAGGTTAGCGTTTCCACTTGTCAGTCCCATGCCTACCAAGATCTGATGCAAAAACCATTTCCCCAACATGCCAATTGGCAGAGGTATGGGTAGGTTTTGTTCAGGCACACAATTAGCCCTCTAAGGGTTCATTAGGAAAGGAGCCCCTTACTGAGCCTGGAGTTGTTGACTCCAAGGGTTTTCATGCAAACTGCCATGTTTCACTAGGGTACTAATTGTGCCTGATGGACCCATTATTTTGTAATCAGAGCAGTTCCTTGGCTGGCTCTCTGGAGGTTAATTAGATGGATGAGGTAGTGCCCGGATATTACTAGCAGACAGGACCACTTGCATTTCTCACCAACCTCACCGGAGAAAGTCCTGTTACTATGAGCATTCGGGCTTCTCAGCACCAGCGGTGCCTTTCTCAGCTGGAGTTTATTAGGTTACTGTACCAAGACAAGCCAGCTTGATCCGTCAGGCAGCCCTGCCTGCTTGGCCCCGTTCCTGCTCTTGCAGAGCCCTGGAAACCCAAGCTGCCTGTAGGCAGTCCTGTTTACTGCAGAAAATGATTCCTGCCCCAGGCTAAGTGTGTGTGTCTCTCGAAAATGGTGCCTTCAAGCCAGAGGCACTTAAAAACTCGAGGATCGGCCATACATCCTGCATTACACTAAACACAGCGGCGACCACGATGATTGGTAGCGATTAGACGCTTCTCTGATTCACTGCTGCTGTGAATGGGGTCACACACCCCCTTGGCACCTGCCAGTTTTGCCCCTTGTCTTGTACCCTGTTCTCTGTTCCTAAATTTCTAACTCAAGATTATTTGTATGAAAAAATTGTGTATTGCACTTTTGCCTTATTGTTATGGGGGCAGTAAATCCTTTGGGATTTAGTAAGCAAGAGAGAGTATTGTGTACTGAGGTATGAAGACAGGTCAGTAAATCCTGAGCTTGAATATCTATATCCTCAGGCCCTGGGGATCCTTGAGTAGGGCAGGAAAGTGGAAGTTTTCAGGGGCTTTATACTCATCCGCACAATCACAACTCGAGTGAAGAATTTCTCTTGCATGGAGAGATGTCTGAACAGTAACCATAGGTAGCAGGAAATGTTCTTGCAGAGGTATAAATCATTTTTAATGGATCTAGCTCTTGCATAATCTTTAGTTTGAAAGTCTATGACGGGTTGTTTGAGGTAGAAAATATAGCGCAACGGACAGAGATGATAGAGTAACAACTCAATTCTATATCGCCCATGTATGAGTTTATGCGATCTGGAGCAATTGACTTCTTTTAATCTGCTTCTCTGTACTATCCTTATATTTAAGATGCAGATCATAACCCAGATATTAACCCAAAATAATCAGATATTAAACCATAATCTGCCAGAGAATCGTATAAAAATCAAGCAGAGCAGCAGGCATCTATTGGTTTAATTATTATTAAACATTGGTTTACAACAACTATTTCAGAAATATGTTCTGGGGGTAATGCATTTAAAACATAAAAAATATAGTAGTGGATGAGATTTATCGTGGTTCCTAATTCTTATCTATTATTGTGTGTTTTGTTGTGTGTCTTATCACACACACAATTATCCCTTGTTTTTAGCTACATCCCACAGCTTCTGAAATATTCTAAAATGTTGCATGACACTAAAGTATTTTGCTGTGTTCCAATTATTTCCTTCGGAGTAAGAAAAAGTCAGAGCAACGGCGTTGCATCCTTCTCAAATCAGGCTAAATTGGGTGGTTTAGAATAAGGAAAGCACTTTACTAAGTATGGGAATTGTCCAAAATAGGCAAATAAAGTAGATTGATGGTTGCTAGGCCTGGATAATACACTGAAAACCATTGGATAGTATATTTTAAGTGAGCAGATTATATTGCATGTGAATATGTTAATAAAGCACTTGCTTAAAATATACCTATAAATATTTAAATATGAGTATTATAATTAGATATATTTTAATGGATGTATGTCTCTGAAGTAGAAAGTATTTATTCCTTTTTATTTTTTGCTTTTTGGGTCACACCCGGCGATGCTCAAGGGGTTACTCCTGGCTCTGCACTCAGGAATCACTCCCGGCGGTGCTAGGGGGACCATATGGGATGCCTGGGATCGAACCCAGACGGCATGGGCCGGCCGTGTGCAAGGCAAATGCCCTACCCGCTGGGCTATCGCTCTGGCCCCCAAGTATTTATTCCTTAATGTAGCTTTCCACTAG
The DNA here is from genome assembly GCA_021461705.1 of Cryptotis parvus. Lineage (NCBI taxonomy): Eukaryota > Metazoa > Chordata > Mammalia > Eulipotyphla > Soricidae > Cryptotis > Cryptotis parvus. The sequence goes on from JAJIBD010022410.1 coordinate 245,090, forward strand.
AAAATTAAGAGAACAAAAGGTGGTTACCAACCCTGTAGCAACAGAGAGTAATTCTAGTGAGAAATGCAGATTCTCTGGGAATCTGACAAGTTTATTAACTTTAGACCTGAAAATCACTTCTCCTTATAGTCTTGTATTTTTTTCCTTTTAAAAACAGTTTCTGTAGCATTAAATATCTATTTTTCTATCGAGTCTGTCCCTCTGGGAAGGTGATACAAAGTACCTGTTCTAAAGAAAGGTTGTATCTATTCCACTTTCTGGGAGTGGAATAGGTACAATTTATACCTGAGAGCCATCCTACACAGTCCCATCATTAAGGGAAAGATGGAATAACCAGAAATTATATACGCATTTTGAAGTAATGGAACAATGTAACTATTGCATGTGTACAATTGTCACACGCATGAGGCGAATATAAAGGGTCACATCCTTTTGTATACTGCTTGCAAGCTTATAGATTGGGAGGTGCTGGTTTACTCCCTAGGGTTGCGCCTTCTCCAAACATGCTCACGGGAGTGTGAATCCCTGAGCTGCACCACCACCACAAAATGTTCAATGGAGAGAAGATGACATTTTAATGAGCTCTGTGTAATAGTTTATGAATTGCCCTGTCTCTGTTGCATTGAAGCGAATCTTTTACATTGATGAGTAGGTTTAATTTATTTCAAAATTTTTATAGGTTCTGAATTTTATGAGTTTTTTCCCCAATTATATTCTTACTGTGTTTGCCTTAAATTGGCTAAAAGTTTATAGGAAGAAATGGAAGGAAGTCAATTCTGCAAAAGTTTTTGGTAGCTCATTTTCACTTGTATAATTTGCCTTTTTGCTTTGTCTTCAAACTGTGGCTTGCTTGTGTGGAATTTTTAAAAGCCATGTGTCAACTTATATGGTTTAAGTCCAATAATAGAAGCTATAAATTGACTGGTGTAAACTTGTAAAATTAGCTGAAAAGCAAGAATGAGGGAAGCTTGCATTTTTATACCTACATACAATAGCACTTGCTCATCTGCCTAAAATCACCTTGGTTGCCTTTCACAATATAGGTCATATAGGGCCAACAATGAGTATGTATATGGCTATTCAAATTAAAATTTAATGAGTTGTGTCTGTCAAGGTGACCGACAGGGAAAGTGTGGGGTGGGTGCTGGGTGCTGGGAATGGGGAGAGAATATGGAAATATGGAAATTCTGGTGGAGGGATATTGGCAATGGTGGTGGAATTAATCTGTGTTTGACATATTATGTCAAAAGATCACATGGCCGCCCACCTACAAGTGGTCAGACTTCCTCATCAAGACCCTGAATGAACGGTTTGAGGCTCTTCGTATCTCTGAAGCAACCAGATGCCATTGGGCTACACTGGCACGTGATAGGGTCAAATGGAAATGTTACTGGCATCTGCTCAAGCAAATCAATGAATAACGAACGGGATATCAAGTGATCAAGTGATCAAGAAATATTATGTGCATAAGACTCAACTATCAATAACTTTGTACTCACAGTTATTTAATTAAATGGAAAATTTATGAAAATTAAAGATCCACATAAATAAATACAATTTAATTGGTGATAAAAATAAATAGCAATTCCATCTTTTTCCCTTCCTGGCAGTGATGCCATTACAACCCTTCTTCCTAACCTTTAATGAGACTGTCCCATTTTGGTAACTACTAGAATGGATGCTAGTGATGATAGCATCCAATATTTTGACCTGCTAAACCTTTTACTCTCGGCAGCTGAAGTTTTTCATTAGCAAGCATAAGTGGCTGTGAACGAGACTTTCCAGTGGGCACAATAATTAACTGAGAGCTCACTAAATACTGGCACAATAATTTACTGAGAGCTCACTAAATGTTTGTCTCCAGAGATAGAAAAATGATCAGATCATAAATTTGTATTTAAAGGAGTTCAAGGTTTAATATTGAAAAAAAGAGTAGAAATAATAGTTATGGTGCAGTATAATAACACTTGACACTTGTCATTGATTTGCTCGAGCAGGCTCCAGTAACATCTCCATACAGCCTTGCCACATGCTAGTGTAGCCCAAGGGCATCTGCTCACTCTAGGAACACAGTCTCAAACCATTCCTTCAGGTCATAGGAATGAGGCATATAATTGTTACTGGTCTTGGTAGTATATCAAATATGACACGGGTAGCTTGCCAGACTCTGTCATGCAGGTGGGATACTCTGATTAGTAGGTAGGCTCTCAGTTTGTGCATTTACTGATGAGCCCATTGCAGCCGCACACAATGGGGAGAGATGGGCTCTTGGTTGGAGCTCTGAGGAGCCGTGGAGTCCAGATGTTGAAAATGGCTGCCTTCATGGTGTGGGGTTCCTCTGGCGTCTTGTGAGGCTCTATTGGGATGGTGGGCCAGGGCTAGAACCCTTCTACCCTCCAGGCTGATCATGCCTCATGATCAGCCTAGCACAGGGACAGCCTGTAGCAGCTCTTCCCCATGTATCTGAGTCTCTGGATCAAGCAAACCTGGGCTTGAAATAGGCTTCGCTGTAGGGTGGAACTCTGAGGAGCAGGGCTTGAGATCAGCTTTTCTCTAGTGTGGAGCTCTGACGAGCTGTGGAGTCTGGATGTTAAAAATGGTGGCCCTCATGGTGTGGGGGGTTCTTTGGCTTCTTGTAAGGCTCTACTGGGATGGCGAGCCAGGACTAGAACCCACCTTCCCTCCAGGCGCCTCATGATCAGCTGAGCACAAGAAGAGCCTATATTATATCATATAGGTAATGATACAATAATAATAATAATAATAATAATGAGAACAATAAATGCCAGGTTCATTAATAAATGCTCGAGTTTTGAGGTGACTACAAGAGTATCCCACCCTCACAGCAGAGCCTGGCAAGCTACCCATGTCGTATTTGACATGCCAAATACCAGTAACAATTATAGACCTCATTCCCATGACCTGATGGAATGGTTTGAGGCTCTTTATGTTCCTAGAGCAAGCAGAAGCCCTTGAGCTACAGTAGCATGTGACAGGACTAATGGAGATGTTACTGGTGCCCGCTCAAGCAAATCGATGTTATACAGGAAGACAGTGACAGTGATACAGTGTATGAGAACAAAGAAAGTTTTAGGGAAGGAGACCAGACTAAGATGACTTTTAATGGCTTCTTGGCCTTTGGGCTAAGATCAAGTGTAAGATGACTTTATATTAGTAAATTGTACCTAAAAGGGGAAGAAAGAAATTCCAGCCCCCCCAGCTTCCCTCTGTGCAGATCAGAATTCCATGTGCCAATGATTGACAAAATGTGCCTCAAGTAAGCTTGGGGGACAGTCCTCAGCTTATGTGCTCTCCAGTGTGAAGCCACAGACTCATATGCACTATCTCTGATAGTTCCTGCAACTGGCCGTTTGATCAGACCATTTGTAGATGTGGAATTCTCTAGTCAGAGCTAAGCTAGATGTAAATCACTGGAGCATCAATGGGATGTGAAGGAAGATGTTGATCAGACGAACCACATGCACATTCAGGAAGAGTACTTTCCCACAAAACAAATTCTCAAACAGGCAAAATATTTGTCCTCTTCCCAATGGGCATATTTACTCAGAAACAATCACACTCTGTGACCATTGTCTAAAGTCTTACTGTCAAGGGACTCTTAGCAGGTGCAAGGCAAGCACCTTCCCACTTAACTATCTCTCCAATTAACAATTTTACTACCTCCTACATCAAATTACACCCATTGAATTCAATGAGAACTAAATAAAACTATTTAATTTTTAAGAGAAGGCCAATTCTCAGTGTATATAATAAAAATACAGCTTTTTAAGTAATATAGCACATGGATTATAACATCCTTATTCTTTTCCTTCCATGGAAATCTAAAATTCAAGTGCAAGTCTATTTTTTAATAGAAAGCCATAATAGAGATCCAAAATTGTGAAGAAGAATATTATAACAGAAACTTTCCAATAAGGAAGCCAGAAACTCATCATATTGTCATTTATTGAAGCTAGGTCCTATTATTCTTTCATTTTCTTTTGTTTTATGCCAATATTTAATGGTGATGTAACATTGGGTATAACGGAGACGAGAGATGCCTGCAGTGGCCTTGTCACTCCAGAGCCCATGGTTGGGACTTGTTCATGTGAGTGTTCTTTGGCCACTACTACGTCTACTCTGTCAGGACCCTAAAGAGTGACGAGAACAGAAGATATTAAGACTGCAGGGACAGGGATGAAAACGTCAGGTCTTTTATTCAGAAGGAATTAAGTTTGCAGGAATGTAAGAAATTAAGCCCATTCATATGGGAGGATAGATCACTAGGAAAAGAAGAGTTTCAACATTTTGCATGAAAATGATTTCTGTAAGAAAAGTATATTATGGTTTCTGGGAATTCTTGATTAAAATCTAGCTTCCCTCTGGGAACCTATATATTTTACCGAGGGTTCATTTGTATAAGATTTTATTTTGCTTTATCATACGTAAAGTTCTGCAAAGACCGCATATGGGGTGTTCACATTTTAAAGAAAAGGAGAGCCTCTGTTATTTGTATTTTATTATTCTTTTATAGCTGTATATATTAAATATACATTAATCAGCATAATATGTCACTTGTCTTGTCACTTGTCTTCCCGTTGTTCATCGATTTGCTCGAGCAGGCGCCAGTAACGTCTCCATTTGTTGGGAATGAGGCCCATTATTGTTGCTGTTTTTGGCATATTGAATACACCACAGGTAGCTTTCCAGGCTCTGCCATGACTCTGGATTCATTCTAGGGGGCCCAGTCTTTTTCTATGTCAGACCATCTATCATCAACCACTTTGCTGGGCAGCAAAGTGTCTCCCTTCTCTAGAGTACTGGGTCAGTAGGGGAAGGCGGGATCAGGTGTAGGAGACATTTGTAATCATATGACAATGGCTGGTGAGGGGATAAAGTCTCATGAAAATGGCAGATGGACTAGGCATCTTGTGACTCTGATGGACAAGAATATCCTGTTCATAGAATATCCTTGGGAAACTCTTTAAAAACATTGTATACAACATATTTTTTTTTTATCCAGAGTGTATATTGTTTATTTATTTTTAAATTTTTTATTTTTACAGTTACAAAGATATACAATTAAAAAGTTCATATTTGGGTTTTGGTCATACAGTGTTCCAGCACCCATCCTGCCACCAGTGCCCATCTCCCACCACCAACGTCCCCGGTTCCCTCCCCCTCCCCCAGCCCTCCTCCATGGCAGGTTCTTTATTTCTTTCCATTTCTCTATCTTTCTCTTTTCCTTCCTCTCCAGACTATGGATTACAGAACATATATTAAAGGGTTGTCATGTGTATCTTTTTGCCTCTATTTAATGCTCAGTTCTAGGTTGGCATTAGTACCCTCAACAATTGTTAGCACCCTGTTCCATTTTCTGTCTTACCTAGCCTCTGACTCCCACACGTTTGTGATCATTTCCACCTTTGACAAGACCTCCTGATATATGTTTCACTTGACCTTGGATATTGGTATCATAATATGTACATATATATTTATGCTATGCAAATAAATGCAGTCATTCTGTATCTGTCTCTCTCCTTCTGGCTAATTTCGCTCAACATAATCTTCTCCATGTCCATCCATTTATAGGCAAATTTTATAACTTCACTTTTCCTAACAGCTGCATAGTATTCCATTGTGTAGATGTACCAAAGCTTCTTTTTCCAGTCATTGATTTTTGGGCACTCTGGTTGCTTCCAGATTCTGGCTATTGTGAATAATGCTGCTATGAACATAAAAGTAGGGATGGTGTTTCCGCTGCGTATTTTTGGTTTCCCAGAGTAGATTCCCACACAACAGATATTTTTAATGTGATCACTTTGCCTTGCCTCACATGTTTATGTGACCACCAGATGCAAAGCTCCGAGATTCATTATTTGTATTTTTACAGGGGGTAGGGAATACACCCAGTGATGCTCAGGGGTTACTCCTGGTTCTGTGCTCGGTAATTACTCCTGACCATTTCTGGAGGCCCTGTAGAGTGCTGGCGATCCAGTTGGCGTTGGCCACATGCAAGAAAATCACATAATTACCAACCTCAGAAACTCATATTTCTCTTCTACAATGGTGAATAACTCATTTGTTCAGCACCTAGGTGTGATAGATTGTGCTACCGTCTAATGAAGAAGTGCATATAGGAGGACAGGAAGATAGGACAGGAGCACATATATAATCCCGAGCACAGTCCTGGAGTGAAGCCTGAGTACAGAGCTGGAGGTAGATCTCTCTACTTTTGCTGCTTTTGGAAGGGTGTTTGGTGGGTAGCTGTGGTGTGGGATCGTGAGGCACCTAGCAAAGCTCAGGGGCTATGCCTGTCTCTACACTCAGGAATTAACTCCTGCTGGTGCTTGGTGGATCATGTGGGATATCAGGGATCCAACCTGGGTCAAGCACCCTAGCCCTGCACTACCACTCCGGTCCCACCAGGAGTAAATCTTAAGCACTGTTAGGCGTGGTTCTGAAACCAATAAACAAATAACTAAATAAACGAGCACAATTATTAAAAATGTGTTTTTAAACACATTAAAAATGTGTCTTAAAAAATGACTAAACAACTAGTAATTAGTATCTGATATTGAATCCAAATTATATATTACGTGGCATTTTTTTTGTCTTCTATAACTGATTATTGATAATAGTGTTTTGTGCCTTGTCACTTATCAGTTCTGACGTTAACTATTGAAGAAAATAGTAACAATAATGGTAGTAGTAATTATACTATAACGCAATTAATAATAAGGCAAGAACTCTAGGCTTCTATTGCAAGCAACTCAGAAGACAAAATCAGCTCTAAAAATTAGGTTGGAATTTTTCCACCCACCTTTAGCATTTATATCTGTGATTTTTTATAAATACAAAAGTTCCATTTTTAACAAAGACCTTTTCAGTTAGATTCTAAAGTTGAGGCAGGAATCAGTTTTTTTAAAGACCTTTCGGTGATCGTGGTATCCAGTTAGAGTTAAGGAGCACTAGCTTAGGTTTAATTTGTCACAAGCCTTCACTATAAACAGCGCTCATACTGAAGCAGATAGTGATATCCTAGAAAAGAACTCAAACTTGCATATCAGGTAAGTCTTTAGTCTTCTTCCAGTTGGGTTTTCAAAAGTAACAACTTTTTAAAGTAGTTACTAAAATCACATTTTGTACTATATTTTTAAAAGGGAGATAATATCATTTGTATTATGATATACAACTAAAATCATTTTTAAAATACATATTCACAAGATTAAAGACTCTGCTCCAAGTTCCAATTTTTTCTTATTTGACTTTCTCCTTGCACCCTAAATCCAGTACATAACTGCCAGCAGTTCCACGGATTGGTCGTCCTCGCTTTAATCTTTGTCTGTGTTATTGTCCTCCCTGAAAAACTCTGTAACTGCTTGTCGTTTGCTCTCCCAAAACTTTCCTCCCCCTAGTAGAGTTAGAAAGACTTTGTGGTGTTCCCATTACCCCTGTTCATGACAATCACAGGATCTTACCAGTGTTTTGGTCTAATTATTCCTGGACTACATGTTTATAAGAACAGGGAACATACATTCATGGGTCACCATTTTATCTTTCTTTTTAGACTATTTCCAGGTATATATAGTAGATGCTCAATAAATATCTGCTAAATTTAAATAATTTAAATACAATTTTAACTTATGCTCATATAATATAAGTGAACCATTGTGTCAGTGATATAGCTCTTACAAGTCCAAATAACTTTCATATAAAATTTCTAAATAATCAGAATTTTCCTTAAAGGAAACCCATTTATGCCAAATTTCATACTTCTGAAAATGTATTTTCTTTCTCACTTATCTTTGACCTCTTGGAATTTACTTCATTTGTAGTTTCAAAATCCTTGCCATCAGACAGTGCAAGTTCTTTTTAGTTATTTTTTTAAGCTATCATTTCTCAGTTCCATCCTTGAAGGTCCATGCCACCAATTCAAAGGCCATAATGATGCTGTGGGGTGCTACCCCCTGCATTAAGGCAGTGTCTGGACTGTAGCAATAAATACGTAGCAATAAATGTCTCTCTGGCAGACAGTGCAAGAGCCGGCCCTGTTCATCTCTGGGAGACAGTCTGCCTGCCTGACTTACAATTATGCTCTGCAGTTTCTTGGAAGCCCCCAAATTCCCCACCCTGGATACTATTTTCTAAGCATGAGATGTGAGCAATCACTTTGTGTTGAAGCGGAAATAATGTTGTTCAAATGCTAGCCCAATAAACTAGTAATTACTTCTAATTGCTGGTATTAGTACTTGGAATTTCCATTCTCCAGGATTATTGTTGTTTTCATTATTAAGCAGCTCTCAAACTTGCAGCACTTTCTTACTTTGTCAAAGATCAAGTTGCCGTAGGAATATATTTGGGCTGTCTTTTCAGAATTCATAATTTTGTTGCTGAATTCACTACAGAGAACTGCATTGCTTCTTTAATGAATTAAAATTTAAATCTGGAACACTGGCTGGGCCAGTTCACCCACTGCTCATTCAAAGCTCCTTAGCATATCGAAATGATAAGAGCATCGAAAGCACAGTGCTAAAGAGAATCCCAACAGTATAATGAGAAATAGGAGGTGATGAATTTAAGGCAGTAGACCCTCGGTACCCAGGGCAGTTGTGCTTTTGAATATTCTATGTTTATTTGTATTGTTTGGTACAAGCAATTCAAACATTTCACTGCAGACATAACACTATCTTAAACTGTCTTGCATATTCTTAGGCTATGTTATTTATTAATTTTTAATATGAATGCTATGAAATATATTCTTTTCCTTCATTGGTTCTACTGGTAAATTCTACAGAGACCAATGATACTGAATCATTGGAAAGAAGAAGGATGTTATAGAGGAGGGTGAGTGCTTTGCAATTTGAAGAGCTGCAATTGTGATACAGCCAAGACACTTGACTAGATTTGAAATCTCACATAACCTTCCTTTCATGTTTACGGTGAGACCGAATTAATTCACAGATGAGCCTTAAGTGAATCGCCTTAGACAGGAGTTGGGTTCCCTGCTTTATCTCTAGTGCCTACAATGGTGCCTGGCATTGGCTTAATATATTTTAGATAAAGAGATTTCTTTTTTTTTTTTTTTTTAATTTTTTATTATACCACAGTGAAACATACAATTACAAACGTGATCACAATTGGTTCTTGGTAATACAGTATACCAGCACCCATCCCTCCACCAGTGCCCCATTTCCACCACCAATGTACCCCACCCCCTCCTGCCCACCCCCATGCTGCCTTAATAGCAGGTACCCCAGTTTCCTCTCTTTCTCTCTCTGTCTCTCTCTCTCTCTCTCTCTCTGTCTCTGCATCTCTCTGCCTCTTCTTTTTACACATTGTGGCTAGCCCTGCAGATATTTAGAGTTTATCACTTAAGTCTCTTTGTGTATATTCAATGGTGAGTCTTAATCTGCCATTACCATTTCCCACATTTAGTAAAACACTGGTATCTATTTATGTCGTATTAATGAATGCAGTCATTCTATATCTGTCCTTTACCTTCTGACTAATTTCACTCAGCATGATAGTCTCCATGTCCCTCCATTTGCAGGTAAATTTCATAATGTCATCTTTTCTGACAGCCGCATAGTATTCCATAGTGTAGATGAACCACAGTTTCTTTAGCCAGTCCTCTGTTCTCGGGCATTTAGGTTGTTTCCAGATTCTAGCTATAGTGAATAGCGCAGAGATGAATAAAGAAGTACAGATAGTGTTTCTGCTATGTGTTTTTCGGTCTCTCGGGTATATTCCCAGGAGTGCTATTGCTGGATCAAATGGGAGCTCAATATCTAGTTTTCGGAGGAATGCCCATATTGTTTTCCAAAAGGGCTGGACCAGTCGGCACTCCCACCAACAGTGGATCAGAGTCCCTTTTCCCCCCACATCCACGCCAGCACTGGTTGTTCTTGCTGTTTTGGATGTGTGCCAGTCTCTGTGGTGTGAGATGGTACCTCATTGTTGTTTTGATTTGCATCTCCCTGATGATTAAAGATGAAGAACACTTTTTCATATGCCTTTTGGCCATTCGAATTTCTTCTTTTTTGGAAGCTTCTGTTCATTTCTTCTCCCCATTTTTTGATGGGGTTGGCTGTTTTTTCTTGTGGAGTGCTACCAGTGCCTGATATATCCTGGATATTAACCCCTTGTCAGATGGGTATTGGGTGAATATTCTTTCCCACTCTGTGGATTGTCTTTGTATCTTGGTCACCGTTTCTTTTGAGGTGCAGAAGCTTTTTAGTTTTATATAATCCCATTTGTTTATCTTTGCTTCCATTTGCTTGGTCAGTGGTGTGTCATCTTTAAAGATACTTTTCGTTTCGATGTCATAGAGCGTTTCTCCTATGTTTTCTTCGATGTACCTTATAGATTCATGTCTGATGTTGAGATCTAGAATCCATTTTGATCTGACTTTTGTGCATGGCGTTAGAAGGAGGTCTAAGTTCATTTTTTTACATGTAGCTGCCCAGTTTTCCCAGCACCATTTGTTGAAGAGGCTTTCTTTGCTCCACGTAATATTTTTTGCTCCTTTATCGAAGATTAAGTGGTTGTATATTTGAGAATGTGTTTCAGGATACTCAGTTCTATTCCATAGGTCTACAGGTCTGTCTCTATACCAATACCACACTGTCTTAATTACAACTGCTCTGTAGTAGAGCTTGAGGTTGGGGGAAAGTGATTTCTTGTAGACAGATTATTAGCTGTCATGCTCAGTGTTCAGATGTAATCAATGTAGAGAATTTCTTTTATGATTGTTCCATAATTGAGGGATGGGGGAAAAAAATCTACCCAGCAGACAATATTTGAGAATGTAGAATAATGGAGATATATGCTTTTCTTTAGAAGATAGTAGATTTGTCATTTGCCTTAATAAATTTGTCTAGCAATATGTCTTGCAGTAGCTTTCCTTATGGACTTATCGATCTTAAAAGAGTTGCCCCTGGGTAATCATTTTAAGTTATCACATGAGTGGTAAGCTCGCACCATGCCACGTGGCCCACCATTCAGTACCTCTCAGAAGCACTCTAAAATAATGGTGTTAGTATGACACTTATTTAAGAAAAGAAAACAGAGTCTTTGGGGGATGAGCTTTCTTATATTCCTTGTACACTTTTGCTTATAACATACAAATGTTTCATATTTGGTGAGTACAGTGAAAGAAAAAAAGAAAGTAAAAAATGCTGAACATAAATACCCTTCTCTCTCCATTATACTTACTTTAAAAACAAGAAAAAACCCTCCCTGCTTGGGTAAAAGAATACACCTGACTGGCGAGCTGTCGTGAACAGGAAAGATTAGTGATGAAGTGGGGAGAAGTTTCAAGGACATAGATTTTGGTTCAGGCAATTTCTAGGAAATTAGCCTGTCCAAAAGTGGAACTGGCTTCCTTGCAATTTAGCAAGTGTCTCATCCTGTGAAGTATTTGAGCAAAGACCAAAGGTTACTGCAAAGGGATTCCTAAATTGCTAAGGAAGTTGATCTAGACTAGTGGTTTTTAAAGTGCAGTTCCAGGGACATTAACATCAGCCAGAGGCCACGGTTGTTTGAAATGTACCCCTGTGAACCCCACCTCAGACTACTGAATCAGGAAATGAAATCGGCAGTAATTCATCTTCCAACCAGCCATCCAGGTGATTCCAGTAATGCCAAAGTTCAAGAACTGAGAGCTGGAAAAAAATATGCCATTTAAAATTCTGAAATTTCATCTTCTTTGTCAGGTAGCTTGCTTCTATGTCGCTGTACAGTTTCTTGTGCTGTGCCCAGGTAATGTCACTGTTGACATGAAAGAGAGAGCTTCCCTACTGGCTTTCTGATGGCACAGCAGAGAACACTCTCATTCTGCATCTCACTGATGCCATTAGATGTTTAACTAAATGAACGAACACTAGGTTATTAGACTACTTTTCTTTTTCCTGAATTAAATCCTTTGGCAGTAGATGGAAGCAGATCGGACGAAGTTTACATTTAATTTCTTGCTCTTAGGCCAAAGTAGATGCTGCCCCCTCCACTCACCCACAGGTTTCCCCACCGAACCCGAGTTCCTCAGCTCAGCATTGCGCCACGTCTTGTCCATTTTTGTTTGTGCCTACTGTAGTACCAGCAAAAATTGTTGCTTCTCCATCATTGTTCATCAAGTGTGATATGTTTAATGCTTAAATTTTCTAAGTTTAAAATATTTTTCTTGGGGGCCAGAGCAATAGTACAATGGGGAGGGTATTTGTCATGCACACAGCTAACCCAGGTTCAATTCCTGGCATCCCATATTGTTCCCTGAGCACCACCAGGAGTAATTCCTGAGTGCAGAGCCAGGAGTAACCCCTGAGGATCACCAGGTGTGATGCAAAAAGAGAAAAATATATCTTTATTGAATAAAACTATTGCATTAAATTAAACAGAAAATAATAAAACTGGGGCTAGAGCGATGGCCCAGCAGGTAGGGCATTTGCCTTGCACGCGGCAGGCCTGTGCTGGCCTGGGTTCGATCCCCAGCATCCCATATGGTCCCCCGAGCACCACCAGGAGTAATTCCTGAGTGCAGAGCCAGGAGAAACCCCTGAGCATTGCGTGGTGTGACCCAAAAAAGCAAAAAATAAAAGAATAAAACTTTGGTATTGTTTTATTTGATATGCCAAAAACCAGTAACAATTACGGTCCTCATTCCCATGACCTGAATGAATGGTTTGAGGCTCTTCCTGTTCCTGGAGCAAGCAGATGCCCCTGGGGTACACTTGCTTGCGACAGCATGTATGGAGATGTTACTGGTGCCCGCTCGAGCAAATCAATGAACAACAGGAAGACAAGTGATACACGTGAATAAAACTTTGTTCTTCCGATACAAAATACAACCAAAACTTTATATTTTGAAATAATGATTCTAAGTCTGTACCTACATTTTAAAGCTTTGTTTTATATGGTTAACATCATACCATACATAATTTTTTCAATTCTGCTCTTTTCTTTGTTGTTTATTAGGAAATCAAATTACACACTACATGCACAGGTATAACAAGCATATAGATGTTTAAATTGTTTCAATTGACTTTATCCTTCTCATCAACCTGCTAAACAACTATAAAACTAAATTTTGGCAACTAATATAGTTTTGGTTTGTTTTTTTTCAGTTAGACTGCATGTGTGAGTTACTAAAGTTTAATCTTCTCAGCATTGCATTAATAACCCCTTGAATGACCTAGTTTATTGTAAATACATGCTTAATATTCAGCTCTTTTCCTCTTCTGCTTCTGTTCAATTTGTCAGAGAGGTAGAGTCTGGGGAGTGACGCAGAAGTTGACCAGTAAAAGGTTTGTGAGAAGATGGTGGCAGAGAAATTAATGCTGGCTTCCCACTTCTCCCCTGGTTTCCAGTCCCAGAAACCGCCACACTCACTCTCGGGAACACAGAGACATTGAGTCCCTCAATGGAATGCTTACAGGATTTGTAGCAGGTCAGGGAGACTGTTTCATGCTCACTCTCTAATGATGTTAGCCCATCAGATTAGAACATGTCTCTGACTTTCCTTCCAGTGTGATCCTGAGTGGAAGGGGAGATGCTATCCAATAAAAGGAACCTTCTAGACTTGTGCTTTCTCTTCAGTCCAAGGGAAAGTCTCTCCATTCCCTAAAACATCTAAGAACTCAACAGGAGCTCCTGGCCTGTGCACGGTGACCGGTGAAACTGTGAAGGGACTCTCTTCCTCTTGGGTTGATAAATGGTTCTTTCCTCTTTCTCTCTGCTCAACACTGGTCTGCTCTGCTGTTGTGGTGGTGTGCAGAATAAGACCTGGGGACAGGCTGAGCACCAGCGGGTATAGCTTCCCCAGAAACAAACCAACTCAGAGGGCCAAGGGAGATAGCCAAGTGGTGCTGACAGTGCAGGCCTGGGTTCAGCCCCACAACATACACTGCCAGCGGCAGCCTTGGTGACCTTCAGAATCGCCCATTGAAACCTTCAGGCCAACATTTGTTGGTGCGATCTGCCTTCCCTGCAAGAATTTTATTTTTCTAGACATAATTGTAATCTAAGGAGTTTTTATTGCTTTTTTCTTTTCTTTTTGGTCACGACCTGCCATGCTAAGGGGTTACTCCTGGCTCTGCATTCAGGAATTACTCCTGCCGGTGCTACCCTATGTGATGCTGGGATAGAACCCGGTGGGCCGTGTGCAAGGCAATGCACTACCCACTGTACTATCACTCTGGCCCCTAAGGAGTCTTTTGAGATATATTCTGAATTGTTGCAAATGAAATTAAATCATGTCTGCTCAGGACTGTTTCCATCTAATCCAGAGATGGAGGATTGGGTGGGAAACGACAAGGATGGAGGGAACACAGTGGACCTAATTTCATCATTATTGATGCGTGGAGATTCCCTCTCTGGTTCTTTGATATTTGACAATTTCCACAATGAAAACTTGTTAAATAGAATAATAAGAAGCATCTCCTATGCCTTGTGCATTTGAAGCCAAGAACTGCCTTTTTCTCATTCTCCTGAGCAAATGCACACACATGGGAATTTGGTTTCCCGTCCTGCTCCTCTACCCATATTTCCCATATACCCGTATTGAAAAAATTCTCTCAGGTGGGTCTTCCCAGAGGGAAACGCCTCCCTCTCAGCGCAGAGTGAGGGGAGGTATAGATGCTGGGAACAAAGTCGTGTGTGTGTGTGTGTGTGTGTGTGTGTGTATGTGTGAGTTCCAGTGGAGCAAAGTCCTGTGTGCGTGTGTTGAGGGCTGCAGGAAACAATGTCACGTGTGCGTGTGTGAGGGCTGCGGGGAAGATCTGGCCTTCTGACAGGCCTTGTGTCCCTTCTGATTGCAGTTTCAGCACGTGCGCCAGGAAGTGTTTCCCTGCCGGGCAGGAAGGACATTGGGAAATAAGTACCAGCTTCCCAAGGGCATCCTGACATTGGTTCCTTGTCTGGCTGTCCTGTGGCGTCTTGTTACCCCGGGCCAGGCCAGGCAGAGCGTCCCAATGCGAACATGCATCCTCTCTGGGCAGTGTTTGTGCAAAGTATGAAATGTGCTAAAACCGCATTGCATTAGAACTTGAGACTATGCTTTTTCTTCTTTTCATAAAATATTTACACAACCCGCTTTCTGCATTTCCATCTCACGCTACTAAGCTTCGTGTCTGGCTACTCCTGCTCTAATCGGAGAGGAAGCAACCTCTATTTATTTCTCTTCCTCCTCTCAACAGTAATCAGAGTTGCTAGTCAGATAATTATTAACATTTGTTATAGGAAAGAGGAAGGGAAGGGAAGAGATAATATACTTGGGGGATCAGGAGAAGAAGAAGCATAAAGATAAGATATTTCATACTCCAGAATATAAATGAAGCAAGAACATTATCATTTCAAACTCTTAGTAGGATTCTGAAATGAAAAAGAAACCCTGAAAAATAGATTAATGGTGTGAATTTTTCCATAAGGTCCGTGATAAAATTTAATGTGTAGGAAATTTTTTCCTTCCACTTTGGAGCTGTCTTTCATCCCTCATACAGGCTAATGCGGGATAGCAGGCAGAACACGGTGGTCTGTGCTTATGTTGTTTTCTCTGTCACAACTTCTGTACAAAGTTGAAAGGAACTAGAAGCGTGCTGTCAAAAATAGCCACGTGATAACACGGAATACATGTTTTGCCTTTTCCTCTTTCTTAAACCCTATCATTGGGCAATCCAGTGCGGTGGAGATTGACTTCTACAGAAAAGAGCAAAAGTATAGCAAGTTGCAGATGGCGATTATGGCAAAAGTTAGAAGGTGATAATGAGGTAGGTTTTCTATATATCAGGAATGGTTGGGAGGTTTGAATTTTACAGTTGTGAGCCGAAACCAAGTGCTGCTCTTGGCTTAATTCTGCCTCTCAGCTCAGGGATCACACCTGGTGGGGTTTGGGGGACCATATGTGGTACAAGGACTCGAACAGGCTTAGTTCCTGCAGAGAAAGCACCGTATTTCTTTTGCCATCGCTTCAGAAATTAAATGCAAGAAAAGGGATTTATGAAATATGCAAATCCTCGTTTTGAATCATCCATTTTGAGCAGCTGGGGATAGGAATCTGTCTAAGCTGGGTACTTCGGCCTTTTACTCAGTTAAATCCTTAGAAGGATTTAATTTGGGTAAACAAGTTAAAGTTAACCTATGCGAATGAGTCTATTTTATTCTTGTTTTGCATATAAGGAAACTGAAATTTTAGAGTTTAGTAACTTACACAGCAAGAAAGTCAAAGTATTAGTTTCTAAGCCAACTGTTATGAATGTAATGTCCTTTTTCTGGGCCAGAGAGATAGCCCAGCTGGCTGAGGAGAGGAAAAAGCCCAGGCTGATCTCTGGCACTGCACAGTCTCCAAGCACCACACTAGAGTCCCTGGTAGTCCTTGATCACTGCCCAACAATGACCCAAACAAACAAACAGAAACCACTATAGCGCTTCTTACAGCAGAGATAGTGCTAAAGTAGTTTATGGAGTTTGGTTATGTTGCTTTCTCTGCCACAACTTCTGTACAAAATTGAAAGGAACAAGGACCGTGCTGTCAAAAATAGCCAGAAGAAACAAAATGTACTTGTGGTTGATGTATATGTCTATATTCCTTACATAAGGCATTGCATTGGTCTTTTTCAATTACTTGAAAATATTTTTCCAATTTTTTGTGTGAATCAATTAACTCCAAACATGTATACTACAAGGTAAGGTGCTATGAAAAATGAAAATATATGTATATAAATAATTATGTCACTATCTGTCTTATCCTGAATAAATGTCTAAGTTTTCCCGGCAGGTATCATCTTTTTTAAATATAAAGTAATATGATTGTACTAAATCTAAATCGCTTTCACGGAAGACGGCTGAAAGTCTCAGTAAGCAAGAAAGAGTTGTTGTTTTTTATAATTAAATGAATGTCTGGATTGGATTTTTAAATCCTTATTAAATTAAACTTCCATCTTTTTTTTTTTCAAGAGTAGGCAAATTTATGGAGGGGATATAACAGGCTATTTTGATGGAAACGGCAGAGGCCTTCATAGAAAAGGCTAGTCTGGCATTCTTTTTTAAACTTTTTTTTATTAATATTTTATTATACCACCATGAGATGTATAATTACAACGTTGTTCATGTTTGGAGGTTTCGGTCACATAGTGTTCCAGCACCCCGCCCTCCACTAGTGCCCATTTCCCACCAACAGTGTCCCCTATTCCTTCCCCCCCTCCCATACCCTGCCTAAATGGCAGGTTCTTTATCTCTTTTCTCTCTCCCTCTCTCTCTTTTCCTTCTCTTACACATTGTGGCTTGTACTACATACACTTAGAGGCCATCATGTGCATTTTTTTTGCCTGTATATAATGCTCAGTTCTAGGTTGGTATCAGCCCTTTCGACATTTATTCACAGATGTTCCCTTCTCTGTCTTACCTAACCTCTGACTCCCACACATTTGCGGTAATTTCCACTTTTGGTTAGACCTCCTGATCCACGTTTCACCTAACATTGGATTTTGGTATCATAATACGTATATATGTATTTATGTCATGCAAATAAATGCAATCATTCTATGTCTCTCTCTTTCTTTCTGACTAATTTCACTCAGCATGATCCTTTCCATGTCCATCCTTTTATAGGCAAATTTCATAACTTCATTTTTCCTAATAGCTGCATAGTATTCCATTGTGTAGATGTACCAAAGTTTCTTTATCCAGTCATCAGTTCTCGGGCATACTGGTTGTTTCCAGGTTCTGGCTATTGTGAATAGTGCTGCTATGAAAATAAAAGTGCAGATAGTGTTTCCACTGTGTGTTTTTGGCTTCCCAGGGTATATTCCCAGGAGTGGTATGGCTGGGTCAAAAGGGAGCCTCGAATCTAGTCTTTCGAGGAATGTCCATATTGTTTTCCAGAAAGGTTGTACAAGTCCACATTTCCACCAACAATGTATGAGAGTCCCTTTTCCCTGCATCCACGCCAGCACTTGTTGTTTTTACCCTTTTGGATATGGACCAGTCTCTGTCCAATGAGGTGATATCTCATTGTTGTTTTGATTTGCATCTCTCTGATGATTAGCATTTTTTTCATATGCCTTTTGGCCATTCGAATTTCTTCCTTGTCAAAGTTTCTGTTTATCTCTTCTCCCCATTTTTAATGGGGTTGGCTGTTTTCTTCTTATATAGCTGTACCAGTGCCTGATATATCCTAGATATTAACCCCTTATCAGATGAGTATTGGGTGAATATTCTTTCCCATTCTGTGGACTGTCTTTCTATCTTGGTCACTGTTTCTTTTGAGGTGCAGAAGCTCTTTAGTTTCATGTAGTCCCATATGTTTATCTTTTCTTCTAGTTGCTTTGTTAATGGTGTTTCACCTTTGAAGATGTCTTTACCTTCAATGTTGTGGAGGGTTTTTCCTATATTTTCTCCAACGTACTTTCTTTTTTTTTTTGTATTTTGGGTCACACCCGGCGATGCTCAGGGGTTACTCCTGGCTCTTCACTCAGAAATTACTCCTGGCGGTGCTCGAGGGACCATATGGGATGCCGAGGATTGAACCCGGACCAGCACAGGCTGGCCGCAGGCAAGGCAAACGCTGCCCTACCGGCTGAGCTATCGCCTCCCGCCCTTCAACGTACTTTATGAATTCAGGTCTGATATTGAGATCTTTAATCCATTGTGATCTGATTTTTGTGCAAGGTGTTAGACACAGGTCCAAATTAATTTTTTTTTACATGTAGCTGTCCAGTTTTCCCAGCACCACTTGTTGAAGAGGCTTTCCTTATTCCAGTTTGGACTCTTTGCATCTTTATAAAAGATTAACTGATCATGTCTTTGAGGGTGGGTGTCAGGATACTCAACTCTATTTCATATAGAGTTTTTATTTTTTCCAATACCACGCTGTTTTAATTACTACTGCTTTGTAGTACAGTTTGAGTAAACTTCCATTTTAATGCATTTTTCTTTCTACCCTACCTGCTGAGCGACTGCTCCCCCTACCTTTTACTACATTTAGAATCTGAGTTTATGGTGAGCATGTTCCCAACTGTGCTATCGTCTGATTATACCTAATCAAAGACTGTTGGCTGGGTGCAGTCTTGGTGCCATATAACAGTACGTAACTATTTCTCTCATCATCTTGATATGGGCTGGGTACAGTCTTCATGCTATACAATGGTACAAAACTGTTTCTCCCATCAGAAAGTCTTCATGTCATATAACAGTACGTAACTATTTCTCTCATCAGACTGATGCCAGGGCAGACTATACTGGAAGCTTCTATTTATTGCTACAGAACCCAGTTCATTGTCTGATATGTGGCTCAGAGTACAAAGTATAACTTTCAATGGAACAGAAACAAACATGAATTTTAAAGCAGGTATTCATGTCTCAAAGCAATAACTCTACTGATTATTCTGTGTCTTG
Organism: Cryptotis parvus; assembly: GCA_021461705.1. Classification (NCBI taxonomy): domain Eukaryota; kingdom Metazoa; phylum Chordata; class Mammalia; order Eulipotyphla; family Soricidae; genus Cryptotis; species Cryptotis parvus. The sequence goes on from JAJIBD010022410.1 coordinate 264,476, forward strand.
GAAAAAAAGTTGATTAAATGCTCTGAACCTTAGCTCCTTATTTGTTATTGGGATGATAAAACTTCCTTAGAATATTGTTTAAGACTTAACGACTGTACAGGTAAAACCAAACATTGAAAAGTAAGTATTCAATGTTTAAAGCAATTAGCAATGTTATTAAATTCTGAAACAAATTAATTTTTAAAAGATATAAAGTGTGTCATAATAGAAAGGTTGCCATGAGCCTTTCAAAAAGAATTTCCCCATTTCAGAACTGTAAAATGTTTTTTATTCACTGTATCACTGTCTTCCCGCTCATCATCGATTTGCTCGAGCTGGCACCAGTAATATCTCCATATGTCCTGTCTCATGCAAGTAGAGCCCAAGGGCATCTGCTTGCTCCAGGAACATAAAGAGTCTCAAACCATTCCATCAGGTCATGGTAATGAGGTCTATAATTGTTACTGGTATTTGGCATATCAAATACGACACGGGTAGCTTGCCAGGCTCTGCTAGTGCGGGTAGCATACTCTTGTAGTCATCTCAAAATCCAGCATTTATTGATGAACTGCGCAAGCCGGGCTGTGATAGGCTGGTCTGCTGGGTGTTATTTATTACTTTCTTTGAAATGGGTCAGTGCTGGGCTACCGCTAGCAGTGCTCCGAGCTGCTACCTGCTCCTTACTCAGAAATCACTCCTGGCTATGTTTGGGGATTCAGATGGTGATAGAGATTAGAAATGCTGCTCCCACATGCAAAGCATGAACTGCAGCCTGAGCTATCCTTCCAAGTGTGTGCAAGCAGCAAGCAGGGCACACACACACGCACATACATATGCACGCACACATGCAGTGAGCAGGGCACACACACATGCATGTACACACATGAACACACACACCATCCCCACTATGCTCCAAGAGCCAGATAGCATTTGCTCTCATACCTTTCTTTCCTCCCTCTTTTCTGACTTTGCTTGTTTTATAACTTACATCAGGTATGTAGTTTTCTTACATTTTCCTAAATGAAATTTCTGTCTTGGCATTCAGATTTTTATTGAGAGAACTTTTCTAAACTTTTTTAAATTGCATATTCAGTTTTGTTGATCTTATTTTTTATTAGCAGAATTTCTGGAAATTGAGGGCCCAGTCTTACTCCTTTGAGAAGCATTTATAGAAAATTATCTTTCATGAATGTGGAGCCCTACAGACTGCGTATACTTGTTTTCAAATGCTATTGGCAAAGGAACAATGATTAATATCATGATTTCCTCCTCTACTAGACTATTGAGAATATTTTGACTTTGCCCTGAAATTCTTTTGTCCTGCTCTCTGAGAATGATCTTTCCATGTATAGCTCCTTCTTCAGGGCTCCACGCAGTAAAGTAAAAAATACTGGTTAGGATGGGCCAGATATAGTCCAGCAGGAGCCCTGGCTAGGAGAGGAAAATTCAAAAGAGTCCTTCGGAAGGGATTATGTCATGAAAACTGGCACGGGGCAAGCAGTCCTGGGGTCTAGAGAAAATGAGCACTGGAAGCAAATGGGAATTTTAATCTGTTGTTTTGTTTGTGGCTATCCATAACGCTTGAGATGTGCAAGCTAAAACCCAATTTTTTTTTAAAGAATACATTTAGTGTGTTGGAATGGCAATTCCGTGATCTCTACGCTGTTCTGGTCCACTGCACATCAGTATTTCAGAAACAATTTCCTTAAATTGATGGCTCTGTGTGCACGCCTGTCCCTCTGATGTCTGTGATATATGTGCTCGGTCCCTCGGGTTCCTGGTTTCCCTCATCCTCGCGCTTTGCTGGTTAGCGGACCCCTTCTGCTCTCATTGTGGTTCCCTTTTCTCCAGCCTCTTAACGAACAGTTACTTTAATGGCCGTGATAAATGTCTGTCCTGGCATGGTCTCAAATTAAATCATTATAGATGTTGGTTGCTTGGCATAAAATGCCTCTTATCATCCCAGAAAATGAAATTACAGTCTCATTTTTCAGAAGTAGTTAAAAAAGAGACAACACTCAAATCTTATTGTTAAGGCAGTGTTGGCTAGTGGTTAGGAATTAGCTCTGAAACTCATTATCATGATTCGGACCTAGTTTGCCTAGTGTCTGTATAATCTTGGCCGTGTTACTTCACCCATCAAAGCAAAATATTCTGCCTCATTTTCCTGACCTCAAAGAAAAGGAGGAATAATGCCAACTACACAGGAACACTGTACAATTAGGAATAAAGAATAACTGACACCTAACATAGTACCTTAGTCCAGGTAAATGGTACTTTAGGAAATCTTATATATTTTGCTTGAAAAATTGTTAGAACTGCAGACTACCGTCACTGGTGTCCCCCTTGAGTTGCTGTATCTTGATCCATCACTCTTTGATGAGTTATGGAGCAAATCAGACATTATGCCAACCATCACAGCACAAAGACAAATTGTACACACAGTTGTTGCCCCCAAAGTGGGCACAGAATACAGATGAAACTTCCAGCAACAAATTCAAATGTAGTGAGAGTATAAGAAGTTTTAAAAGCCTATTAAGGTACAAAACCAATGCAACAACTGCCTAAGGTCTCGAGGAGGATTTCCTAAAAGAAATGAAAGGCAATTAGGCAATTAGGTTGCTGATGAACAAATAAACGCTCACCAAACAAACAAATCAATTTCAGGTGGAGTAAAATGTTGAGATAACAGGCAATTTAGAGTTCTGAAATGTATGAAGTTTGAGTGTCGCATCCTTAGTGTTAACCCAACCAGGGGACCAGTCATAGAGCTTCCATGCCCTGAGCTGACTTAGCTTATGTCAAGTAGTTATTTGGTTCCACCCAACTTCTATGTTACTATATAACATTATTTGAATAGATTTGGAATCTTGGAAACAGGAATTCATGTAGAGTAAGCAAAGTAGCAACATACATTACACAGAATTATTGGGATATACACAGAAAAAATACAAATAATTGCTGTTTCTCCATGAAACTCCAATTCCACAGCTGGAGAGACTGAGAGCTTTCTGGTACAGGGTTCAGGTTTTCTTTAGTACTTCATGTCCAGACGAAGAAAAACGCCCTCTCCTTTGCCAGGAAATAGTCTCGCCACTCACTTTTCTGCATCATTAAAGAGAAATGACTGAGGAGACTTTTCTCCTCACCTGCTTCATCTAACACACGCACGATCTGCACTTTTTCCCAGGCATGATATTTCACTACACAGCTGAAGGACAGCTGTCTTCTCCCATCTAATCAGGTTTAGGGAAGAATTAGCTAGTTTAGGTCAAACCTGACTTGGAGAAGTGTCCTCTTTCAATTGTCGTTCTTTTCAGCTTTCCCGAAACAGCACTTTTTCTTTGGACACTTTTCTAATGAAAACCATTTTTTCACCAAAAGATTATTGCCCTCATCAGTTACAATCCCTGTGCTCCAGAGAGAGTAATACCCTCAGCCATAGGTCTAGTGGAACTAGATCGATAACTTCAATCTTTCTGGTTTTCCTGACAACTGTGCTTTGGCTAACCAGCAATACCAATAAAGAAGCTGGTCATCTAACTAAAGTTTGTCCTGCTGTGTGTTTGGGTCTTGGGTTGTTTGATGGCTCCTCTATCTCGCAGGATGTGGTGCTCGTATTTAATGTATGCTTTTGGAAGGAAGGAATCGCTAATTATCTGATTGCTGGTATGATATTTGTCTGGAAAAATAATCACAAAATTTCTATGTGATCTGTGTTTTATTTTTCCCCAAAACTGCATTTTATCTATAAATGGTGAAGTCGAACAACAACGAAAAGAATTCTGTTTAATTTGTGATCCTTGACTTATATTATAATGTTTGCCTTAACAATAGAAAATCCCTTGGAGACGTACTTAACTTTTAAACTCTCCTTGATTGTGCAGAGAGATTTAGAAAGTCTCTGAGAATCTACCAAACAGTCAACTTTGATACTGTTCCAACAGTAATCAGTTTTCAAAATTAACGAGTAAGTATTTAATGAGCGCATCAGTTCAATTAATAGAGGCTGAAGAACTAAGTTAGTACTGCGTAGATGTATTACTTAGTCCTTGATGTCTCCAGTTCCTTCTTATGCAGTAAAAAACTCAAAAGATTACATAAAAGCTTCTCTAGTACAGTGGGTAAGATGCTTGCCCACATGCTGACTACCTGTGTGGGGGGTCTATCCTCATTTCACATGTCCCCAAGCTTTACCAAAGTGTCTTGGGCACAGAGCCAGGAGTAAGCCCTGATTAGCATCAGATGTGACCCAAACCATATATATAAAATCAAAATCTTACATAATCATCCAGACCCTTCCAGTAAATTATGATACATTTCAAAATGTAGATCCCTACTGTGATGTCAGCTCTTTATGTGTGAAATATTGATTTTACTTCAATTATAATGCCCTAAGAAATTCTTAGAATTTGAATACTATTGTAGTTCCTGAAATGTATGTGATTATTAATGGAAGTGAAAAAAAATTTCACTATTTTAAAAGAAAACAAATCTATATAACTCTAATTAAGTATATGAATGATCAATAAAAGCATGTGTTTAAATTATGTTGGATTTAATAGAAACCCCTGTATCCAAGCTCATATTTATTTACACTGGGTACTAAAATAGATGGTGTTGTACCAGAAGAACCATTGTAATTGTCTAAAGCAGGCATATTAACTGTGAAAGGCCATAAATGAGACACTGTCCTTGAAATTACTTATTGCATTATTTCAAGAAGGCATTGAGATCTATTCTAACAACACTGGTTTTGAATTCACAATAATATCATTTAAAACATGTCCTGCAAGGAATTTATGGCTTTTTCCTCATGCCTATGCAAATCCTTTTTGAAGCATAAATTGGAAAACAAGAAAAGTGCTTGCACCAACTGAGCAGCAGTGTATTAGCAACAACTAGGAAAAGAGACACAAGTTTAGCCCATTGCACCCAAAGACCCGGGGGCCGAGCTCTCTAGAGTGCAGGTGCTGCAAGCTAATAACATGATTTTGCTTCTTGGAAGATATTTGGATATCAAAATAGGCACATTAGTTGGGCATCCACATAAATAGTATTTGTTCTGTGATTTGCAAGTAGTTCAGTTTGTAGTGTAAGGGAGTTGGTGTTCATACCTAGCCATAGTTGTCTTATATACTCAAAATCTGCAGCTAATGCATATTTGCGTTTCTTAATTGATATACCTGAAATGATACTTTGGATTTTCTTGAGAAGCTAAATAAGAGGAAACAGAAGGTTCTCAAAAGATCAATGTCTATCACTGTACCACTGTCTTCCTGTATATCATCAGTTTGTTCGAGCAGGCACCAGTAACATCTCAATATGTTCTGTCACATGTGAGATAGCCCAAGGGCATCTGCCCACTGCAGAAACATAAAAGCCTCAAACTATTCCATCAGGTCATGGGATTGAGGTCTATAATTGTTACTGGTATTTGGCATGTCAAATACGACACAGGTAGCTTGCCAGGCTCTGCCGTGCAGGTAGAATATTTAGTAGTCACCTAAAAACTCGAGCAATTATTGAGGAACTGCGTGGCCACAATCAGCTCTTCTGCTGGGTAGAGCTCTGAGGAGAGAGGAGTCTGGATGTGGAAAATGGTGGCCCTCATGGTGTGGGGGTTCCTCTGGCTCCTTGCGAGGCTCTGCTGGGGTGGCGGGCCAGGTCTAGAACCCGACATCCCTCCCAGATGCCTCATGCTCAGCTGAGCACAGGGAGAGCAAGTAGCAGCTCTGCCCCGTGTGTGTGAGTCTCTAGATCGGCATACCTGGACTGGCCTTGAAAAAAACTGTCACTATCTCAAAAGATAGTCATGATTAAATATTTTCAACAATTAAAAAATAATAACAGATCACAAATTATCCCCCTAAGAACTGGTGCTCGGTGGCTGAATCTTTGTTTCTTAATTTCCTATAGGCAGAATTCTCTGTTGACTTGCCAGTCCCTGTCCTAACATCACACATAAGGATACTTGGCTTCTCTGGGAGCTGCTCACGCTCTAGGGTCCTAGAACATAAAGACGAAGGCGTTGGAGCTCTTGTAACTCAGATATATGCTGACCCTCCAGCAATTTGAAATATGTACAGATCCAGGGCTGAAGCAATAGCACAGCGGGTAGGGCATTTGCCTTGCACGCGCCAACCCGGGTTCGATCCCCAGCATCCCATATGGTCCCCCGAGCACTGCCAGGAGTAACCCCTGAGCATTGCTGGGTGTGGCCCAAAAGCAAATATATATATATATATATATATATATATATATATATATATATATATATATATATATATATATATATGTGCACAGATTAGAACATTGACAGAAAAATTACTAGAAACAGCACTAACTGGGATGTGCTTCTGGGGGAAACATTCTACGTTGGAACTGAATCCCAAAGCAGAATTTCCAAAAGAAAGAAAATGAATAATCAGCTTTCTTCTGTCTCTCCCAGCTGCAAAGGGGCTGTGCTGTTACCAGATGGGCTCAGGGCGCACAGGAGCAGCTGGTGCGCAGACTGCTGATCACCCTGGCAAGCCCTGGCCCCAGGAAACAAGTCCCTCACAGGCATAAAGTTAGAGAAGAAAGGGGAAACAAAGCTGATTCGCTTAGGAAGGCACCTCCCCAACTGGAGCAGGGGCGGGGAGGGGGAGACCTCTAGAGCAAATGACTTTGCCAGGTCATGCCTTGGAACATGTACTACCCCTTCTTGGGAAAGGGGATGCCTGCGTTGTGTTTATAAGACAAAAACTTACAAGGACCCAAAGGAAAGTGCCGTCTGGGACAAGGCTAAAATCAGACGCCAAACAACTCTCCTTAAGGAGACTCAATAGTGAGTCAATGTGACTTAGCTGAGTTCACATCAAGCTCCAAGTAACTGAACTCATCAAGTCATCTGTTCTCTTCCACCATTAACCACTTTACTCTGGTTATTTCTTACTACTTACAAATATTTTACGGGTAACAACAACTATCCCATGGGCAGCAACAGTGCAAGGCAGACAACCATTGGCATACATGAAAAAGGGGAATTAAATGCAGAACAGTACAGGTTAGATTTTAATAGTGGCGATAATATTGGTTTCTATTTATACCTAGCATATCTTTTAGCACTTTGCTTATCACAAATTGAGCTACAGGAATGTCATTTATCAAGTAATCAGAGAAAGGCTGAGACAAACAAGGATATCTCTTTCAAAACCTCCAGGCTCAAATCCTACCCAAGCAACAAAAAATTCTGCACGACAACCCATAGCATTTTAAAACTGTGACCCTTTTGCTGTTTTTCTCCGAATGTCACTGCCACTGCTGACTTGATCTCTTAGAGTTGGTGAAACCAAAGCAGAGCATTTAGCATGTGCCACGCTCGCTGTCCCGTCAGCTGGATCTGCAGAATTTCTTGCAGGATCCACCGGTGTCAGTGTGTGCTGAATAGGTGTCGTTTCAGGATTCCATGCCTGTCATCCAGTAGTTCTGTGCCTTTGGGGAAGTTGTGTGGCACTCCCTGACTGGTAGTGCTTAGGTGTGGCGGTAGCGGGTCTGGGGTAGACTGGTAGAAATTCACTACCTTCTAGAAACTCAGAAAGTGAAGGAAAGAACAAAATCGGCCAGACTGGCACATAACCCAGAAAAAAGTCTTGAGTCTTGCTTTTGCCAATACCATTCCCTTATGGGGGGCCATAATGGACAACATAATTAGTGCCGGCTAAGGGAGCAGGCATAGGGATGGGGGATGGGAAATGAGTCTCTGGTGGGGGTAGGGGGGCGGGCACACACCGGTGATGGGCCTGGTGTTGGACGATGAATTTTTCTAACATCTATATTGTGAAAAACTTGTACTTTGTAAATCGCAGTGTTTAAAAAAAATTTTTTAAAAGTTAATACCTTGAAAAAACAAAACAAATCAAAAATATATATATAGACTGACTACTGACCTGCCTGAGCAGGAGAACAGGATGAGGGTGGCAGGAAGCTGAGGGAGGAGGGGAGCTCTGTGGAACAAGAGCAACTCCTCGGGGAGCCAGGAGGCTCTGAGAGTCATACTTCACTGTTGACAAGGGCAGCGTCCCTCCACTTCTCTTCCTGTGACCCTCCTTCCCACAGTCTTGGCGATCAGGTAGTGTGTTAGTGGCAGGGCAGCCTGTGCCTCTCCTCAGGCAAACAGGACCACAAGCGTCTCCTCAGCAGAGAGCAGACGAGCCCCAGTGCCCGGTCCCGGGCTTTCTTTTCTCTGGATTAGGGCCTGTGAGGAACTGCGATTACCCACACACCTACTTAGGACATGACCGCAGAGCAATCTGCTTTCAAAGTGGAAAACTGTCCACGCCAGCCCCTCCCCTCTCCCCAGGCTCTGCAGTTTTCCTCTCCTCTCCAGCCCTGTGAGGCTTCCCTCCTTCTGAGCCTGCTGATAACAAAGGTTCCCAGCTGTTCTCTGAGTCCTAATCTCCAAACAGCTTTTAACAGGCTCTTCTCCTTCTGGGCCACTGGCTGCCAGGATTTCACACCAGATTGCAGGTATTTTAAGGAGTATTCCCAGGTTTAGGGTGAAATTTGGAAGCTGAAGCATTTGATCACTAACTTCTCCCTGTAGTGATTTGTTTTCCTTTGATGGATGATTGTGTGTTGTGTGCTGGGAGTGGCAGACAATTTTCCTAGATGTCTCCAATCAACCCAGAGTGATAATAACCTTTGCAAACCCAGGGCAGGTCATAATCTTCTCAACTAATCTTAATTCCCCGTGGTATATGGCTTTTATTTCCTTGTCTCTGTTACCTGAGTTTTTGAGAGTTTATGTAAATCTGGTCACAGGCTGAGCGCCTGTCAGGCAGGGGGTTCAGCAAAAGTCCAGCTGGGTGCCTCTGAATTTCTCCCTTGATGCAGAGCGGCTGCCCATTTATGCAAATCCAAACACGTGAGACCATTGTATCTCATGAGGACATTGAAAATAATTCAAAACCAACAATATTTTGAATCACTCAGGAAAGTTCTTTCCTTTTTGTCTTCAGTCCGCTGGAAGAGTTATTACTTCTGTTTTGTTTATTTTGGTTTGGAGGCCACACTCGGTGGTGCTCAGGGCTTACTTAGTCCTAGCTCAGGATCACTCTTTGAAGGGCTCAGGGTGCTGGGCTCAAATCCAGCTGGCCATGTGCAAAGCAAATGGCCTAGTCTGTGTACTATTGGCGTGGCCCTATTGCTTCCATTTTAGCATCATTTCCAGTCAAGAAGTCCGGGTATGAGGAGAATCTGACCTAACATTATAAAATTCACTGTCGTGGGGCCCAGTGAACACTGCGATAGAATCCTCCATCAGAATTTTTTAAAGTATGGAATTAGAAGATTGGAAACATAATTTTTGTCTCCCCTTCCTCCTCCTCCTCCTCCTCCTCCTCCTCCTCCTCCTCCTCCACCTCCACTTCAGCCTCCCTCTCTTCCTCCATCCCCTGGGGAGTTCAGCAACTTGTTTTAACAACTACATGATTCCAACTTCCTGTTACTCTGAATTAGAGCAGAAGGGGAACTAATATTTGGCTTTGCATAGAGGAAGTAAAGTGTCCCAAGCAAATGAACAGTACGTGTACTCGCAATAGACTATTAAGCAACTTAAAGGAATGAAATCCACGGCAGCTACAATGGAATCAGCTCTCCTAAATATAAGATGGCAGCTGTTTCAGGAAAACGAATATTTTTCATTGTTTTGACAGACATGGGGTCCTCTGAGTCCCAAAACCAAATCAAATATTTCACCAAAAACATACTGAATTTGTCCTTTATGCAAGAAACGTGTGATAAAAGTCATCACATGATCTTATCTGTTAGGAACTTGTGATAAATAGAGGTGGGTGAGTCTCAACCCTACTTATAAAAAGCTGGAATTTTAATTAATTTCTTCCTTCTCAGGAGTTCACAAGTTTTCTGTTCACTCAGGTTTAAGGCCACCTGGGAAGCCCTGGGTAGGAGAAATGAAAGAATCCTCAGATGGTACCTTGTGTGCTTACAGCGACATGGCCGGCGACCAATCTGTATTGTGTATGTATGCGTTGTGTTGGTGAAGAACACAAGAAAATTAAGCAGAGAAGGAGAAAATGGAGTGTCAGGGGCAGCTGCTCTTTGAAGGGGCGCTGTGGAGGTGGGTGTGGAATGACATTTGAGCAGACTTGAGGGAAGTTAGTTGGTAGCTCTGCTGATAATCTGTATTGGGCACAATAGTAAACTCCTTACATAGCTCTGAGTTTTGTAGATTTGTTTTCTAAATAATTCTCTACATACTTGAGAGTATGTTACTGGAGTGTTAAAATATCAGTGTGTATGTTAACACATAATATAAAATTTAAAATATATTAGCACACTGTTCCATTGTCTGTCTTACCTAACCTCTGACTCCCACATGTTTGTGATAATTTCCACCTAGAACTAAGCATTAAATAGAGGCAAAAAGGATACACATGACAACCTTTTAATGTATGTTCTGTAATCCATAGTCTGGAAGGGAAGGAAAAGATAAAGAGAGAGAAAGGGAAAGAAATAAAGAACCTGCCATGGAGGTGGGCTGGGGAAGGGGAGGGAACCGGGGACGTTGGTGGTGGGAGATGGGCACTGGTGGAGGGACGGGTGCTGGAACACTGTATGACCAAAACCCAAATATGAACTTTTTAATTGTATATCTTTTTATTTGTATATCTCACGGTGGTATAATAAAATACTTATAAAAATTTAAAATATAAAATTTATCTTATTAAAATTCATATATGGGAAGGAAATTAAGCAGGAAAAAGAAGTAAATTTGCACTAAGCATTGTACTTCTCTACCTCAGACATGAAATCGCCCCAAGAATGTGTGTTCTCAGCCAGCTCGTGTTGAGCAGGTTAACAGTGTCCGGTCTCACGCCCCCACTGCTCCCACGTGTGTGTGTTCAGCCTCATCCACACACACCAGTGTGCTATGCCAGTGAGGTCTGGGGGCTGGAAGACCTTGCAGGACAGAATAGCTCCTTCTCAGAGCCTGCTTACTTCTGCTTCTGATCTCTAGTGACCTTGCATCATATTCTGATTTCTGGGGTTCCAGGTTCTTTTCCCTGAGCTCCTCCCCTGAGATTTGTACTCTCTTCCAGTGGACTTTCAGCTTCTCAAGGCATTGTTGACAGATTATGCTTTCCAACTTTGCTCTTTGGCCTATAACTTTATTTCAACCAACAACCAGGGCCCTCAAAATCATGTAACTACACAGTAATAATTAGTAATAAACATACATATTTTGAAATCTATAAACTTAGGAATTGTTCTAAGATCTTAATATATGTCATTGTATGTAATGTTAATAACACCCCACAAATGTACCCTTAACCTCTCGTATCACTTGTATCATTTGTCTTCCTGTTGTTCATCAATTTGCTTGAGCAGGCACCAGTAACGTCTCCATTCTTTGAGAATGAGGTCCATTATTGTTACTGTTTTTGTCATATCAGATACATAGGTACATAGGTAGCTTGGCAGGTTCTACTGTGGCTCTGGATTTATCCCATGGGGCCCAGTCTGCTGTGTCTTAATAAAAAAAAAAAAATGAAGGGGACTAGAGCATTAGTACAGCAGGTAGGATGTTTGCCTTACATCTGGCTGGCCTGGGTTCAATCCCCACCATCCCATATAGTCCCCCAAGCTACCACCAGGAGTAATTCCAGAGGGCAGCCAAGAGTAACCCCTGAGTAATCACTAAGTGTGGCCCCAAAACAAAGTAAGAAAATAATTCTTCATGGCTTAAACTGAGAATTAGATCATAGGATCCATAGTTTAAAAAATTAAAAGCAAAGAGAAAACAAAAATATTTAAATATGTGTAATGTCTCAAAAAATCTTTCCCTCCCATATACTCTTTCTCAAGATGTTACTAAATGGCACCAATAAAGTACAAGAGACGAAGCCAAGAGATTAGTAAATGCAACAGAGAAAAAAGTTGAGGGAATCTGAGAAAAACAGTGATGAGAGGTCTCCAAATGACTGCTGTGTGCAGGACAGAGCAACAGCAGCTAATAATTCCTGTTAGCGTGATGAAATGAAAACTACAAATTTGAATAAACTATATAGGTGAAAACGACATAGCCATTCAAATATGTGTTCATGCCAAACCCACGTGCGAAAGTGGGTTTAGCTAAAAGATTCTTTTAGCTAAAAGAATCAACATGTTCCAGTTCTGAGTTAGAAGATAAGCAGAGAAGTACAGTTTCATAGAAACAATAAAAAAAATCCAATAAACAGTCTACTGCTTCTTTGATCACTTGATCACTTGAATCCTGTTATTCATCGATTTGCTCGAGCGGGCGCCAGTAACATTTCCATTGGACCCTATCACGTGCCAATGTAGCCCAATGGCATCTGGTTGATTCAGGAATATGAAGAGCCTCAAACCGTTCCTTCAGGGTTTTAACAAGGAAGTCTGACCATCTTGTAGGTGGGCGGCCATGTGATCTTTTGAAATCCCGTGGGATCCAGTCGGTAACGGCTCTAGTCCAGCGATTGTCTCCAAATCGCATTACATGTCCAGCCCATCTGATTTTCGATGCCTTGGCAAACGAGACAGCATCCCTGATTCTGGAATAGCGACGGAGGTCAGAACTCCGGATTCCTTCTCTCACTTGAGTGAGGCGTGATATTCCAAGCATAGCTCTTTTGATTCCTCTCTGGGAGACTCAAATAGCATTCTCATCCTGCTTTCGTAGGGCCCAGGTCTCTGAGGCGTATGTTGCTTCTTTACAAATTAATATAAGACCGAATAGCTTGATTCTGTTTGGCTGTGTTACAGTATAGAGGGTAGGACTTCTGCCTTGCTCGAGACCGACCAGTCCCCAGCCACATAAGGAATGTGCCTTGAACACCATGGGTGGGCCCAAAAACCAAAGTAGTTAAAAATAAAATTGATCTTTGCTATTGCTTCAGGTCACCTTTTCTATGTCCTGATGCCTTATTCTTCATCATATTTTGACCGTTGTTTCTAATGTAAGTATGGTTTCTTTCCTGCCTCCCTTTGCGGCTGGCACTCTGGGGGCTAAATTTTCCCACCAGCCACTCTCTTCCGTGTGGCCTAACCATTTTCCTGCCAAACAAATCAACAGGCCCTGCATCTACTTTCTCCTTTCTGTCTCGTGGTCACTTGGAGGAGTACCCTGCCTGTTTTTAATTTACACTTTTGTGATTCTCTCCATGTCGGCCACAGAGCAGAGAGCAGAAGAGTTGGGATGCTGGTTAAAATTCAGATTCCTGCATCCTGCCCTCGAAAATTGATGACTCAGTGGGTGTGACCTTGCATTTTTATGACAGTCTCTAGCCAAGTAACATGAACTGACATTGGTAAATCACTTCAGAGATGAAATATTGTCTTAGCATTTGACTTTCAAAGCTATCTTGTCTGTTTTGAAATGTTTTAATTGTAAATCAAAATAATAATTAAATATTTCTTTGCATGGGGATAAAAGACAATGGTGAAAAGTCTCCAGTATTATAGGGGTCTTTATAGTGAAAAGTCTTCCGTATTTTAGGGGACTTTATAGTGAAATGTCTCCTGTATTATAGCGGGTCTTTATAGTGAAAAGTCTCCTGTCTTATAGGGGGTCTTTATAGTGAAAAGTATCCCGTATTATAGGGGGTCTTTATAGTGAAAAGTATCCCGTATTATAGGGGGGTCTTTATAGTGAAATGTCTCCTGTATTATAGCGGCTCTCTATAGTGAAAAGTTTCCTATGTTATAGGGGTCTTTATAGTGAAATGTCTCCCTATTATAGGGTTCTTTACACTCTCCAGGGCTGCCAAGTCTATTTCTGACAGCTCCTGCGAGCCGTTCTAGAGCTCCTTAACAAGTCCTTGCCTCTACAGTATTTCTGAAGGTCACCTTAAACCTCCTGCACCAACGTTGAATTGGTTCCATTGGCCAAAAGGGATCACTGTATCACTGTCTTCCCGTTCATCATCAATTTGCTCGAGCGGGCACCAGTAACATCTCCATATGTCCTGTCTCATGCCAAGTAGAGCCCACGGGCACCTGCTTGCTCCAGGAACATAAAGAGTCTCAAATCATTCCATCAGGCTATTGGAATGAGGTCTATAATTGTTACTGGTATTTGGCATATCAAATATGACATGGGTAGCTTGCCAGGCTCTGCCATGCAGGTAGCATATTCTTGTAGTCATCTCTAGATCCAGCATTTATTGATGAACTGTGCGGCCACAAGCGGCCGCATGAGCCGGGTTGTGATAGGCTGGTCTGCTGGGTGGAGTTCTGACGAGGGGGAAGTCCGGATGTGGAAAATGGAGGCCCTCATGGAGTGGGGGTCGCTCTGGCTTGTTGCGAGGCTCTGCTGGGGTGGCAGGCCAGGGTTAGAACCTGCCATCCCTCCCGGATGCCTCGTGAATGACTGGGCACAGGGAGAGCCAGTAGCAGCTCTGCCCCATGTCTCTGCCCAAGAGGGATAAATTTTGAATTATTGCAGTATAAGCTGAGAATGCCTGTGTCCACTGTGATTTTTAATAATCAGATTATGTCCACCAAGTCTTATCATGTTATGGTATATGTGCACAGATATAATAAAACATAGAATCTATAAGTATCCAAATCCTGTGCCACCTTTCAGAGTTTCAATGGTCATAATATTTCCTCGTCAGCTCATCATAGTAACTTTACTGTGCCAAGCGCAGTAGCCTGAAAAGGTGAGACAGTGGATGGCGGGAAGTAAAGTAGATTTTACTGGGTGGCTCTGTACCTGCCTAGTCCTTGAAGATTGTCTTAAGTTTCACATATGTGGGGCCAGAGCGATAGTCCAGCGGGTAGGGGCTTTGCCGTGCACGTAGCTGGTCTGTGCCGACCGGGTTGGATCCCCGGCATCCCATATGGTCCCCCGAGCACTGCCAGGAGTAATTCCTGAGGGCAGAGCCAGGAGAACCCCCTGAGCATTGCTGGGTATGACCCAAAAAAGCAAAAAAAAAAGTTTCACATATGTGCATAGGGTCTACTACATCCATCACCAAAGGAGCACCCAGGACACTGAACACACCCAACACACCAAACACACCTACCACACTTACCACAGCTGCACACCAAACACACCCAACACACTGAACACACTTAACACAGCTAGCACACTGAACACAGCGAACATACTTAACACAGTTAACACACCTAACATACCTAATACAGCTAACACACCCAGCACACCCAACACACCGAACATACTTAACACAGCAAATACACCTAACACAGCTGACACACTTAACACACCTAGCACACCTAATACAGCTAACACACCCAGCACACCCAACACACCGAACATACTTAGCACAGCAAACACACCTAACACAGCTGACACACTTAACACACCTAACACACCTAACACAGCTGACACACTTAACACACCTAACATACCTAATACAGCTAACACACCCAGCACACCGACACACCAAACATACTTAACACAGCAAACACACCAAAAACAGTTGACACACTTAACACACCTAACACACTTAATACGGCTAACACACCTAGCACACCCAACACACCGAACATACTTAACACAGCAAACACACCTAACACAGCTGACACACTTAACACACCTAACACACTTAATACGGCTAACAAACCAAGCACACCCAACACACCAAACACACTTAACACAGCTAACACACCCAGCACACTGAACACACTTAACACAGCAAACACAATCAGCACTCAATACACCAGCACACCCAACACACCTAACGTACCCAGCACACCTAACACTCCTAACACATCTAACACACCAAACACACCTAACACACCTTTCAATCCTTCCTGGCCAATTTCCCCTCATACTGACCATAGTTTTCACCATCTAGAAGTTAGTTTTGTTTTTGGTCAGTTCTTTTGCTATATTTATAGTCCACAAATTAGTGAAACCATGTAACAATGATCTCATATTTCCTTATTACACTCACCATAATCATCTCAAGTCTAATTCATCTGATCCCAAATGGCACAGTTTCATTTTTGTCAATGGAAGAGCAGTAGTTCATGAGAGTATTTAATCCAGTTATCTATAGTAATCCAGTTATCTATTGTAGTTCATGAGTGTATACACCACAGCCCCTTTCATCCAGTTACCAATTGGTGGGCATTTAGGCTCATTCCATGTTTGGGCTATCTTGAGTAATGCCACATTAAAATATCTGTATTTTTTTAATTCTTGGTTAGTATTCTTATAGGTAAGGGAAGGACATGGTACTTGGGATACTTGAAGCCAAACTGACAGGAAATGGAGTCAGAGCACACAATGAGCCTCTACACACACACGCACACTACACACACACTGCATACGCACACCACACACATCACACATACATACACACCCCACATACACTATACACACTGCATACACTACACACACTACATACACACACTACACACACCACACACACATACACATCCCACACATACACACACTACATACACAAACCACACACACGTATACACACACCACACACACATACACACAGGCACAATTATGATCAATTTGTTCACAGTAGTTCAAGAGTCCTAGTGGCTGTGGAAGAGGTGTGGAATTCTGCGTCTAACTCCTGGTAATGAATGAAATGATGGGCGTGTGCTCTGGAGTTAGAGATTTGGTTGTAGGGTAATGTGCAGCTCCGGGGGATCCAGGGAAGAAGTCAAGCCGTACTTGCTGAGTAGAGGAAGCCAGGTTTTTTGTTTGAAGATGGGGATAAACTCCCAGGTAGGCTTAGGGGACCGGAGTTAGTGGTCCAGTGCCAAGGTCCCTGAACATGAACATGAAGATGACCCCAGTCGCCCAGCGGTGCATGCGGACCATGTAGTCAAGTGGTTCTGAAAGTTAAACCCAGATCAGACACATGCTAAGTATGCCCCAACCACTGAACTGTCTCCCAGCTCTGCTAGTCCATTTGGGTTTTTGTTGTTGTTGTTGTTGGTTGATACTTTTATTGAGACACCGTGCCATACGTTAGAAGGCTGTGCATGGTTGGGTTTAAGTCACACACTGCTTCAACCCCAATCCCTCCACCAGTGCACGCCTCCCACCACTGGTGTGCCCCTTTGCCTTCCTGCCACACTCCCCACCCCTACCCACCCCCCCCAGTCTGTCTCTATGGCAGGCAATTTCCTTCCTTCTCTCTCTCTCTCTCTCTCTCTCTCTCTCTCTCTCTCTCTCTCTCTCTCCTGTTAGGCATTATGGTTTGCAATATGGATACTGGGATGTTACCGTGTTTGTTCTTTACCTGTTCTGCACATAGGATTTACACAGTTGTCATTTATCACGGTCTTGGTCATGGTGGGCCCTTCTTTATCCCAATTTTTCCCCAAGAGGTTAAAGTGGGTTTCCAAGTGTGGACCAAACCTCTTGGCTTGTTTCTGCTGTCCTGGACCATTTCAATCAGTAGTTGAAACAGGTACTGCTTCCTCTCCCTAGAAATACAGGCCTTTGGGGTGCTGCATCAGATCTCGCTCCTTCTGGCCTTTCTCCCAGTTTTGGAGGTAGTTTCCATATTTCTTACATGTCAGAGGTTTCAGATCCAGAAGGCCGGGGCTTCAGTGCCCTCTGTCCAATCAGACTACCCCTTCCTGTTTCGTCAATCCGGGCTGCTTTGAAAGGAAACAGCCATTGAGAGGTTTTGAGGAGAGGGCCATCACGAGGGAGACTTGAGGAGAGGGCCATCTTAAGGAGATTTGAGGAGAGGGCCATCTTGAGGAGATTTGTGAAGAGGGCCATTTTGAGGAGATTTGAGGAGAGGGCCATCTTAAGATTTGAGGAGAGGGCCATCTTGAGGAGACTTGAGGAGAGGGCCATCTTGAGGAGATTTGAGGAGAGGGCCATTTTGAGGAGATTTGAGGAGAGGTCCATCTTGAGGAGATTTGTGAAGAAAGCCATTTTGAGGAGATTTGAGGAGTGGGTCATCTTGAGGAGATTTGAGGAGAGGGCCATCTTGAGGAGATTTGAGGAGAGGGCCATCTTGAGGAGATCTGTGAAGAGAGCCATTTTGAGGAGATTTGAGGAGAGGGCCATCTTGAGGAGACTTGAGGAGAGGGGCCATCTTGAGGAGATTTGTACTTTCAAAGGACCTCTTTGACTTTACTGGTGGAGATGATACTAATAGCACTGAGTGGGCAGAGGTGAGCATTTACGCTCCTCTACAGTACCTGGGACCCATGGAGGTCCCGGCGTCCTGACCCCGGCCTTCTGGGTGGGCAACGTTTTGGCTGCTTCCCTTCAAACCCACATGTTTTCTGACCCTAACATTTCCCTAGCTAGTTCAGAAGCAGTTATTGCATCTGCGTTTTAAACCAGACTCCAACCATGAAACCACCAAGAGTTTCAATTTAATTTCCCTTTCATGCCCATTCACACCTTCACTCCTTTTGAGAAAAGCCAACTATTGATACTGATAATAAGCTCATTTTATGCTTTGGAAGGGGGAAAAAAAGAAGCTCAGCTGAATTCACCATTAAATATACACTCATGCTGGAGCCTACATTTAAGTCAAGCTCCTATTAGCTGAGAAAAGAGTGTCCACTGAGGTATGAAATGTTTATTGTGGCGAGTTCCTGCAAGCACTGCCAAAAGAGAGATAGGATTTTCAGGGGCTAGGAGCTCACAATGCACAGGACATGAATTATGTATATCCGTCTCCTTAAGACAAATCAGCATAAATTACCCCAGAGGGCAGGCTGCAGGATTTGGGGGCCCCCTGAAAGAAATATTGCGTCCTGGTCTCCTCAGTATCAGAAACCTCAAGACGTGAGTGAGGCGAGAGAATGAGATGCCTGATCACAGCCTTCAGTGCTAGGCAGGGACAGCAGCCAGGAGCCCAGCAGCGACCTGCGTTTCTGAGCATCATCTGTCAAGGTACCAGCAATCAACACGTGATTATTATTCGCATCAGCCCAAAGCATGAAAGTAATTGAGTGAAAAAATCCTCACATTATGTGAAATGATTACCGCTTTGAGCCATAATAAACAATGATCTCGCCCTAGTGCGAGGCTGCAAAGCAAATGAGGCTGCCCGCCGCTGGGGCAGTGCCGGAATCATTACTAGAACCCAGAACCATCAACCTCCACCCTCTACTAAGGGTTTGATTTAGTTTCCAGAGCTGGGGACAGCAGGAGATGCTGTTGAAACACACACCCCCACCCGGTGGCAGCCTGTGTGCCCGCACTGGGGGTGTTGGCTGGCTGGCACCTTCTCCTTTGCTGGGCTCAGGCTCCTGTTCCCACTTGATTTCCATGATCAGTGACAATGTCCATTATGGAAGTGACTGGAACATAGAGCCTGACTTACTGTTAGTTGTCAACCAGGAAGCCGGATAAGTGGCAACAGGAGGCATAAGGAAGGAAGGGGAATTAATTGCCAAGGTCGGTGCTGGCCTTCTGCGAGTGCCACGGGGCTGAGTGATGGCTGTCAAAGGGCTCTTTGCCGGTGGCCCTCGTTCCCCAAGGAGACTAAGGAACTTCAGTGACACGTTGGAATGGGTCCCCCACAAACTAGTTTAGGAAGAGTTGGGGGATAGCTGTGCGGACATCTGTAGCAGGTGTTTGGGTGTGAAGTTTCCTTACGTGTAAAGCGGCGTTTCCTGTTTGTCCACAGGCACGTTTGCTCCCGGCCGGGGCACCCTCTTAGAAAGCACAGGATTCACAACCATCCGTACCGCATGGTTACAGTTACAGTTTTTCTCAGAAAATATCACATGAACACATTATTAGGAAAATAAAGGGCTACTTTTAGCTTCATTTCCAACATCTAAAGAACTTGGAAGTTGATACTTCACCTTTCACAACTGGAAAAAAATCTTAATAAACTGAAAACCAATGTCATATATTGAACCCTTCAGAAAAGTCAGGATGCAGTGCCAAGAGAGCCCCTGAGATCCAGAGAGACTTGCCATCTCCATGCCCGGGGCTAAAAGCGAGCTGCTGTCGCTCACAGCTCTGAAGACCAGAAGCCTAAGAGCAAGACAGCAGTCTACCTGGCACTGGTGAGAGCCAACATCTCCATTTAAAAACTGCTGCATTCTTGTCATGTGGTAGAGAAAAAGAACTGTGGGAATTTCCTCTATGATGACTTTAATCCCTTATAAGAGCTTAGTCTCCATGACATCTAAACCAAATTACTTAGACAGTTGCCCCTTGAAGATCTCCCACCATATGCATTTTAGGGGACACAGGCTATAATACAGGTTAATTAAGTATCAAAACAGATTTACTTAGCTGTTCAGATGATTCTGAAGGCAAAAGCAAGTAGGAAGACTTCAGCAAAAGCAAGACTGAAGGCAAAAGCAAGTAGGAATTTTGATAGACTAGCTAAAGATTAAGAACTTCCAGAAACCATAGTCTTAAAGAGAATGTCAATCTTTTGTGGGCTTTATTTCCAGGAACCTCACTGAGTTCTCACAGTTTAAAGCCATGAAACATCTCTAAGATCTAACAGAGAAGAAGAAACTCCATTTTAACTGCTGTGAAATATGCTGTTTCCATAACACTCTACTCTTTTGTGGAGGAAAGAACTCTCCCACCTGAGGAAAAAGATGTTTACCTGCCTCTAGAATCCTCTAGTTTCTTCTTTTACCCAGTATGGAAAGAGAAACTATAGCTTACTTAGTCATAGCCTCAAATTACTGGCCCATTGATAAAATAGGATTTATAATAACGTTATAAAACACTTGTCCTCCACTCACCTTCATACACACTAGCAGGATGATTGTAGTTGGCCACAACTAAAAGAGTGACCGTGTGTCAAATATTTTTATGAGGGAGGAAAAAAAATATTAGAGACATTTGAAGTTTCTAGATTGTGTAGCTATAGTAAACATTAGATACAACTCAGCTCATATCCATATAAAATTAAATTTATAGGGCCAGGGAGCCATAGTCCAGCAGGAGGGCGTTTGCCTTGCACATGGCCAGCTTGTGCTGGCCGGGTTCGATCCCCGGCATCCCATATAGTCCCCCGAACACCGCCAGGAGTAATTCCTGAGTGCAGAGCCAGGAGTAACCACTGAGCATTGCCTGGTATGACCCAAAAAGCAAAATAAATAAATACATAAATAAATAATTAAAAACTAAATTTATATACCTGCACTGTGATAGGCTGCTATGTATGAGTGGATTTAAAAGAAATTAAAATGTTTATTGCAAAGTTTCTATCACTATCACTATCTTCCCATTGATCATCTATTTGCTAGAGCGGGCACCAGTAATATCTCCATATGTCCTGTCTCATGCTAGTAGAACCCAAAGGCATCCGCTTGCTCCAGGAACATAAAGAGCCTCAAACAATTATATTAGGTCATGGGAATGACCTAATATAAATGTTACTGGTATTTGGCATATCAAATACGACACGAGCAGCTTGCCAGGCTTGCTGTTCAGGTGACATACTCTTGTAGTCACCTCTAAATAAAGTAATTATTGATGAACTGCACAGTCGCAAGCCGGCCTGTGATAGTCTGGTCTGCAGGGTGAAGTTGTGACGAGAGAGAAGTCCGGATGTGGAAAATGGCGCCCCCATGGAGTGGGGGGGGTCTCGTCTGGCTTGTTGTGAGGCTCTGCTGGGGTGGCAGGCCAGGGCTAGAACCCGCCATGCCTCCTGGGCGCCTCATGAGCGGCTGCGACAGGGAGAGCAAGTGGCAGCTCTGCCCCATGTCTGAGAGTCTCTGGTTCCAGCATACCTGCGCCGGATTGAAACAAAACTGCTGCAGGGTGGGTGTTGATGATCTGGGCTGTGATAGACTGGTCTGCTGGGTGGAGTTGTGACGAGAAAGAAGTCCGGATGTGGAAAAGCGGCGGCCCCCATGGAGTCAGAGGGGGTCGTCTGGCTTGTTGTGAGGCTCTGCTGGGGTGGAAGGCCAGGGCTAGAACCCGCCATGCCTCCCAGGCGCCTCATGAGCGGCTGGGCACAGGGAGAGCAAGTGACAGCTCTGCCCTCTGTCTGAGAGTCAGGATGGCCGAGTGGTCTAAGGCGCTGTGTTCAGGTCACAGTCTCCCCTGGAGGCGTGGGTTTGAATCCCACTTATGACAAAGCTGTAATTGCGAAGTTTAGTTTTACACAAAATATTTTCAAAGAAATAAGACCGTGTCTCTCTGCCCTGGTCAGAGTGGTCTATTCCTTAACCTGTCCCCTCTCAGACTTCCAAATGAAAAGCTTCCTCCTAAGAACCAATTCTCCTGGTCCCTATTTTTATCTATCTATCTATCTATCTATCTATCTATCTATCTATCTATCTATCTATCTATCTATCTATCTATCTATCTATCTATCTATCTATCTATCTATCTATCTATCTATCTATCTATCTATCCATCCATCCATCCATCCATCCATCCATCCATCCATCCATCCATCCATCCATCCATCCATCCATCCATCCATCCATCCATCCATCCATCCATCCATCCATCCATCCATCTATCTATCTATCTATTTGTTTATTTGGCTTTTTTGATAGCAGAAGAAAGTTAAAAAAAATAATGCAAAACTAATTTTAGATAAGTCTGACTTTGGGAGAAATAAAATCATTAACGATAAAGTGGACTACTAATGGGAAAGAATCAGTTCTCTGATACATAAAAATCCAAATTGTGATTACAGCTAACCACAGACATCGAAATACATTGGCAAAAGCTGATCTGACTATAAGAAAAAATTAGACAGATTCCACATTGCAACTGGAAAATTGTAACAGTCCCCTTCAATAATTAATAGATGAGTAGGCAGAAAATCAGTACGGATGCGGTTGACCCAAGTAGCACATGGCTGATCAGCCTGAACGATGTGACAGTTTAGGCTTCTCCAGCCAACAAGAGTGCAATACATTTTTCTCTAGCTCACATGAATGGTCACCGGGAGAGAGCATATTCTGGGCCTCAATACACACCCTACCCAATTTAAAATCATTAAAATCCTGAAAGTATATTCAGTTATAATAATGCATTTAAAGCAGAAATTAAGAAGAGAAAGATAGCTGCAAAATCTCAAGATGTCAGTAAACTAGTGATACAGTCAGTAAAGGAATCAAGTTCTAAAAATATTTTGAAATGGACAAAAAATAAGGTTTTTCAAAATTTGTCGGATCCAGTAAAGGTAGTGTCTCAAGTGCAACTTATGGCATAAAATGCATTTATTAGAAAAAATTGGACAAAAATCAGTGATCACTTTCCATCACAGACAAGCATAAAATGAAGAGAAATTTATGCCAGATATATCAAAAGCTATGACAAAAATTAGACTTTTTAAAATTTAAGTAAAATATAACATTGAGACAAAAATATGTGTTTCCAAATATTCACAATATTCATCCAGGTAGGTTAATGGGGGAAAGAGAGAAAAATAAAAGTACCATATTAAAAATAAAATTTCAGACTAGGTTTAATCCCAGGCCCTCCAAATGGCCCCAGAGAGTTCTCACAGACCCTCACTGAAATTTAAAATAAAAAGAAATCACCAAAAACTGTCAGAGTGGTGTATTTTGTGAGCCCGGGCTGGAGACTGGCCCATCTTAGGCTCATTTATCACTGCGTGGATGAACGCTCCACCCAACCCAGCCCAGTTCCTTTGATGGCCGGTACCTTCACCCTAAATTCTGGAGTCACCAGGGTTGAATCTTGGCTCTGCCACCCTCTATCAGGAGAAGAGAGGCCTTAGGGACTGCTCCTATGTAACCCCAAAGCCCTCAGCGAAGGATGATGGCCCTCTCCTCGTGTGGGGTGCTGGTATGGGGTGACCTGTAGGAGCGGGCCCATGGGGGTCCACCAGCCTTGATCCAGGTACTGTAGAGTCCCTTGAGCCCCCAGAAACTGTTGTGGCCACCCATACCCTCCCAAAACAGAGGCCAGAGCCAATAGCCTGGCAGGTCAGCGTCAAAGGCTGTGGAGGGGGATGGATATCCGGGTCCCTCTGCATAAATATAAGATAGATAGATAGCTTGATTGATAGACGATAGAAAGACAGATAGATGATAGATATAGATAGATAAATTGATTGATTGATTGATGATAGATGATAGATAGATGATAGATTAGACAGACAGATTGATTAATCAATAGATGATAGACAGACAATGAATGAATGGATGGATGGATAGAGAATGAATGAACGAATGAATGAATGAATGAGTTAATGAATGAATGAATGAATGAGTTAATGAATGAATGAATAGATAAATAAATAACCTATTTTATTAATTAATTTGGAATCTTCCATTGTTCTTCGCAGAAATTCTGAGAGTCGTGGGAGCTAGGTGGTGGAAGCTAGGTGGTGGAAGGAGGTCAGGACCAAGGGGGGAGATTTCTTAGGGAAACGGGCTCTGCCGCGCCATCTCGTGGCCTTTCTACGGAAGTGTCGTGGCCTGACTTTCCAGCGCTTACGTTTTCCTGCCTTGGGGTTGCTTCCATGTTGAGTCTGGGGCAATTAAGGCTTGATCGTTAATTGCCCCAATCGGGCCGAGCAGCGCTAGCAGGGCAGTTAGGGCTCCTGCCTTACATTCGGTGGTCGGCTCCCCATAGGTTCCTCAATCATGCCTGGAGTGATTCCTGAGTGCAGAGCCAGGTGTGGCCCCCAAACAAGAACAAAAATCTGTAAGGAGAATATGATTTCAGCTTTCTCTGCATGAAAACAGAAGCTGCCATACGCCAGAGCTCGTTCTGTGTGCAGTTACCCTCTGTGACCGCTCTGATGAGCGTCCGCCAAGGCATGTCCCAAAGCTGGCACCCACTAAAGTCAAGGTCCCAGAGACTGTAGGCAGGGAAAGGGAAGTGACCTTGTGCACATCGCCCTGCGCCTCAGTCTTGGGCCAATCCTATGTGTCCCTACTACACTCCCTCACAATGCATTTCCCAGGTCTTCCCCTGGATACTCTGACCTAAGTTGTCCCTGGTGATCTTGATTTTAAGAGGCGCCTTAAGTGATTTGGACAGTTAGTTCAGCTTGGGAAATACAGGCCCACTTTCTCTGCATCTGACAAGGGCAAGGGCTGGGATACCAGCACTTGCACGGGGTCGTTCAGTTTGCTGAGCTGGTTTTTAGACTGAGAACTGGTAGCCAGAATGCAATTGGTTTTGCTTGCTTGCCTGTCTTAGGGACACACATTCCATACTCAGGGCTTGTTCCTGGCTCTGTGCTCAGGGATGGCTCCTGATGGGGTTAAGTGTGGGAACCAGATGTGGTGCCAGAGAGCAAGTCAGAGTCAGTCACTGTTCAAGGCAGAAATCTGAGCCCTTTTGATGCTTATCTGGCCCCAGATGGTATTAAGAATTTATTTGATCTTATGTTGGGATTATCAGTTTATTGAAGAAAAGTTAGAAAGTAACGTTGAAACAAAAACAATCACCATGCCTCAATATAAACCTCATATAGTGACATACATTTTTATATATTATATCTTATACCTCATATATTAACATACATTAACATACTTTTCTCACTGATACCTCTTTTGCATACATATTTAAACATGTCTGTTATATATTATTTGCTATTGGGTTTAATTTGACCATAGGTTTTATATTTCCCCACTTCAGTAACTGAAGAACAAGATCGATGCTTTTTTAACTTCTATACATTTGCAAAACTCCTCTCTGTGGAAGCTCCATCTTTTCATGAATAAGCGCTCTGGTTTTTGTTTGTTTGTTTTGGGTCACACCTGGCAATACTCAGGGGTTACTTCTGGCTCTGTACTCCTGGAATTACTCTTGGAGGTGCTCGGGACCATATGGGATGCAGGGATCCAAGGCAAATGCCCTCCCCACTGTGCTATCGCTCCAGACCCAATGCTCTGGTTTGTTTTTATTTTTTTCAGAGGTAATTTCTTATCTTGTAGAAAAATTGAAATTTCAACAATACAGTTGATTCTTATTAATGTACATTTTCCAGAATATCTTAAACACATAATTTTAGGGACAGAAAAAAAGTAACAGCCCTCTTATTATTTACATATTAACCTCAATTATTTCATTAGGAGTTTTCTATTTAGAAATTTGGCAGCAAAGATTATGTTTTAATTAAAAATATCAATATATTATTTAACTCTTCACATGCTATGTATTTTTGTATTAAAATTTAATTAAAATTTTCACGATGACAGAAAAATTGTGGATTGCACTTCTGCCCATATTTATTCATGTTTATGAAAATAATAGTCTATGAATATTAACACATATAACATTTACCTAAACTTTTATAACTACCATTATAGAATTATCTCACACAGACCTTCTCAAAACATATAAATATATAATGACCACATGGCCCCAGGATCCAATTTCTAGGAGTTTGTTCTAGGTAAACAAAATTTTATATTAACATAAAATAACATTATTATTTGTAGGAGCATTATTCATAATCATCAGAAACTTTTAAAGCTAATGTCATAAACAAAATGTCACCTTGTTTCTTTTAATTTTTCTATCATATAATTAATTCTCTAATTACATTTTGGTACATAAATTTCAATGTGCTTATCGTTTCTTAAACTCCCGCATTTGCTGATAATAGGATCGTGAAGAGTGCCATTTAATTGATCTAATCCAAGGCACTTCAGTGTAACTGGATAATATTCTAATGCTCTATTCTAGATATCTGCACATGTATGAGAGCCTAGCTGAGCTGTGGCAGGAATTATCAAAACACTAACTTGCACTTCTATCAGGAGACTGTAACGCAATTATAATTAAATGCCCATTACTCATTAGAAATTGTCACATTTTTCCACTTTGGTGAATGTCCTTTATTTTCTTCTAGCTCAGAAGGCTAATTTTAAGAATAATTCAATTTTTCAAGTCCTCAAGAACACCAACTATGCTCATGTGTTTCTAAGAATAATTAAACAAAGCATACAGATTATTCTGTTGTGATTTATGGCTGGTAACTACATCCTACACAACTGAAGTAAGAAGGCTTAAATGCTACAAATTATCATTACATTTGGGAATGCAAGATGTTAAGGTGTGAAAAATTTTATTGCAGAGATATTGGAAAGAATGCCAAGGTATGTACCTCTGCACCTGAGCTATTTAATAAGTTCTGTTCTTTCTAGGTGTTGAAAGGAAACTATGAACAAAGAAAGCCCTATTCTTGGTCTAGAAATGTATTTTTATCTAAAAACTCCATGAGCACTTATAATCTAAGATGATGAGAGAATAAGTTCAATAAATGAATTTTTTGAATTTTACAACTGGATTTACAATTCCAGATGCCTCTTCTTCCCATTAATATGCTAAAACCCTACCATAAACAAAGGCATTGCCTTTGAAATGAAAACCAAGATACTCGTTAAAAAATTTAATGTAAGGGCTTGATCAAGTACAGTGGCTAGACCCATGACTTGAAAGTGGCTAACTCCAGCTCCATCCCTGGTGCCACATGACTTAGCCCAGTGACTCTCATAAATAAGCAGTGCTTATATCAGCATTTTTAGACCCTTGGGATATTAAAATGATGTCATGTGAAAATTCACATAATGGAGGTCCTGGAATAAGAATTAGAGACCAACTGAGTGAATGGAAGTCAGGGTGTCCACGGGAAGGAAACAAAGTCAGAAGGGGCTTTAGTCAAAAAAAAAGATTGAAAACCCTGACTTAGATAAGCAGGCTAAGCTGTTGAAGAGAAGACTATGGGGGCTGAAGGGGCTTTCGGGGATTATTTCCTAAGGGAGGAGGTCAAGTGGGGTAATTCATCTGAAATTATATGATTATCTCCTGACTCATAGGGCTAAGAGTATTGAAGTAGTATAGAAACTAGAAAATCTGACTTTGATTAACAAAGGTTCTGTGTCTTTTCCTATGAATGGCAAATCATGAAAAACCTGGAAAATGTTTTTTTCCCCATCCTTAAAAGCAAGATAGGCCCACTGGGGAAAACACTCTAAACTCCTAAGTAGGGAGAACATGAAATCAACATGGGGCCTCTTGCTTTAGACCACGGCATCCTCCCAGAGAAACAATTCATCTGAGCGTTCACACGCTCATCTCATAGTTATTTTCTCTTGGTCTCCCCCACCACTACCCAAAAGACGGAGAAGGAAACATTATTGTACATGGTGTAAAAAGAAAGACAATCCCCTTTTGTGGTGTTTCACTCAATTCACAAGGAAACAGGGCTTTTGACATGAGGCTGGTTTGAAAGGAAAGATCACCGGCTCCCATTGGCACCCAGATGAGGAAAGGAGCAAGATATTCCTCTCATCCTAAGTGGGACACTCTGGGAGAGCCTGTTTGACGAACCAAACCGACGTGCCTCTGGATATGGGCAGTTATTGGTACACGGCGCTGCCTTGTATATAAGACATGCCCTCAATTTTCTTACTGGCTGTCTACTACAACAAACATTCTCCTAAGACTGCCTTGCTGGTAATAAATCAGAAATGCTTAGCCAAAATCTTCCTCAGACTTTGATGCCAGGAATACTCTTAAAGCTCTCCAGAAAGACAACAGTCACTACAGACCTTCACGAGTTCCATGACTTCTAAGACAAAAGAGAGAGGAGAGGACCTATATAAATCCTCAGCCATCAGCCTGATTTCTTAATATAAATCATCAGATGCTTGTACATATGCAGCAAACTTAAGATATGGGCATGTATAAGGCTTTTCATTGCAGTGATGCAACCACTACTCACCCCTAAGAAGTCTTTTACCCACCCTAGTGTGCACGTCAGAGGTGCTTACACCTGCCTTACCTCCATGCACCCCATTCCTGCTGCTCCGCCCTCAGAGCAATTCACACAGCATTTGTTTTTCCGCCTCTGCTCACCTTGCCCCAAGGACCTCACCTTCTACTCCCAAATGACCTACAAAGGAATTCTCCAAACCAATCTAATTCCAGTTGTCAAGTGAATTCCAGTGCTGAGAGTAGTTTTGTTTTGTTCTGTGTTGTAGTTTCATGTACAGAAATCCCCACACTGCTTACTGGAAATTAAACTCAACCTTATTCCTTCGTTATTTTCTTACAGGGCTTCTTACTCTCACCCCACTCCCCAGATCACTTGATAATTCTGGTCTTCCATGCATCCCTTCCCAGAAGCACTGTGTACACTTGATTCAGGAATCAGGAGCTCCTCCATTACTGAGGTCACAAGGAACACGAGCTCATTTCGATTGTTTTTAAAGTGTTCTAGAAAATACCAGGAAAGCTCAAGGTATTCTTGACTCCTTAAGATCACCACAAGGACCAATTTAGGAATAAAGCTCCTATGAAAAAATCTAGAACCTTCATCCGATTTGAGCCAGGAAACCAGCTCTTTATTCTGCATTACATATTGATTCAGATTCCATGTAAGATTTTACATAAAAAATATCATAAAGCTGAAGGAAATGAACACTTTCTGCTATAATTACTGCCCTACAAAGCAGTTTTACCTAACTGAATATTTCAGAGCAATGTTTAGCAAATATTATTAAAGTGTCATCAACAGTTTTAGAATATGCACAAGGATGAGCAGATATCAGACTAATTTTTAAAAAATATGTTTGTTATCACCCGCCCACCAAGAGAAATGCATATTCTTCGGCTGTTCCTCTGCAGTCTCCCTCTTGCTAAACCCCTAGCGACCGTGAGTCGGTCCACCTCTAGCCTCTGTAGATGACTTCTGTAGGTGCACTCCTAACATTCTTTGGACTTGGTGACTTCTTTCTTTTCTGTTGGTGTCATGTTTGCAATAGTCAACATGTTGTGCTGTAACAGGTCTTAACACATATCTATTTAAAAGCATCCATTTATTTATATCTAGACATAA
The DNA here is from genome assembly GCA_021461705.1 of Cryptotis parvus. NCBI lineage: Eukaryota > Metazoa > Chordata > Mammalia > Eulipotyphla > Soricidae > Cryptotis > Cryptotis parvus. The sequence goes on from JAJIBD010022410.1 coordinate 294,217, forward strand.
CACATTTTTATTTGGTACATCTTAGTAGGAAATAAAGTTTAGGGGCTGGAGTGATAGCATAGTGGGTGGGGTGTTTGCCTTGCATGTGACCCTATGGGGTTTGATACCTGCCACCCCATATGTCCCCTGAGCACTGCCAGGAGTAATTCCAGAGTACAGAGCCAGGAGTAACCCCTGAGCATCACTGGGTGTTGGGTGTGGCCCAAAAAAAGCAAAAAACAAAAACAAATTGCTGCCCCGGTTTGATAGGTGACATTTTCCAGTTAAGGCAGAGCCTGGCAAGCTACCCGTGTTGTATTTGATATGCCAAATACCAGTAACTATTATAGGCCTCATTCCGGAATGGATTGTGGCTCTTTATGTTCCTGGAGCAAGCAGATGCCCTTGGGCTCTACTAGCATGAGACAGGACATACGGAGATGTTACTGGGGCCCGCTCAAGTAAATCGATGAACAACGGGAAGACAGTGATACAGTGATACATCTTAGTAGATACACATAAGGCTATGTTGTCTATTTTTCATCTATCTTCATTGTAAAAATAAGCAACTTTATAGGTATGTTTTATTCCTTCATTTACCACTTGATGGTTATTGAGGTCTTTTACTTTTCCCTTATGAATAACTGTAATTCACACACAGGGCTTTGCATGGCTATATATTATGCTTTCTCTTGGGCGTATAACTAGGAATGGAATTTTGAAACACATGGGAAATCAGTGTTGCTGTAGTAACTTTCTGGATCACATGGTATATCAGTGTTGCCAGGGCAACTCTCTGGGTCACATGGTAAATCAGTGTTGTCATTGTAACTCTGGTCACATGGTAAATCATTGTTGCCATAGTAACTCTGGGTCACATGGTAAATCAGTGTTGCCATGGTAACTCTCTGGGTCATATGGTAAATCATTCCTACCAATGATTTACTTCCCATGTAAATACATCATTGTCCGCACTTTTATTGTAAGTTGTTTTCTAAATTATAGCTGTCCTAACTGGTACAGGGTGGAATTTCTTTGAGTTTAATTTTTCCTTTTCTGATGCTAATGTTAAGTATCTACTTACATATGTAGGGGTCACTTTGTAAAATACATTTTCTTGAGTGACCTTGGTTTATAGTACCATCAGGTAGTTATTTTTCTATCATCCTTGGAAAAATATCTTCAAATGTGTTACCTATTTTAAATAAGGTCATTACCTATAATTGTTTTGTAAGAGGGTTTTTTGTATACTCCAGATTAAGTCATTATAGAAATGTAAAATTTCTGGCATATATTTTTACCTCTTTGAATAGAATTTCTTTGAGGTCTTGTTTGCATTATAAGAACTTTTCATTTTTATGGAGTTGACCATCTTCTTTTCTTCATATACTTCTGATTTTGGTATTAGATATAAGAAGACATGATTATGAAGGTTTCATAATCTTCATGTTTCAAAATCTCATGTCTTCTTCAAAGGAAATTTTAGTATCTAAAGTCACTTGTCTTCCCGTTGTTCATCAATTAGCTCGAACAGGTGCCAGTAACATCTCCATTCATTGGGAATGAGGTCCATTAATGTTACTGTTTTTGGCATACTGAATACACCACAGGTAGCTGTCGTAGCACTGGGTTCATCCGGGGCCCAGTCTTTTTATATGTCAGACCATCAACCATCCAGGGCCCACAGGGCAGAGCCCTGGGGTTGTAGACAAGCCTGTCTCCTGTCTGCCACCTGCTGATGCAGCCGGGCACTGCAGCCATACTTGCAATACCTTGAGGGGCAGGAGTATTTAAAGTAGGTGTATAAAACATTTTAATTTCATTTTTGTTTACTGTGAAGTAGTGGCTCAACTTCATTCCTTTGCTTGTAGATATCACATTTTCCCAGAATAATTTGTTTGGCAAATGATCATTTTCTCTTTGAATTGTCTCAGAGTTTATCAAAAATCAATTATTGTAAATGTAAGGATTTCTTTTGGAACCCTTATTTCTATTTCATATGTCTGCCTAGCCTAATAATAACTTCACACTCTTGCTTACAGTTAGTTTTACACAATTTGAAGATGAGAAGCACACATTTTCTTTCTTCTTCAGGTGGTTTTGGATGCTTGTGTGCCTTTTCATTACACATGTATTATAAGATTTGTATCTCCATTTCTGCAATAGACAACTGGTAATTTGGGGTTTTTTTGTATTTTTTATTTTTTATTATAACACTGTGAGACATACAATTACAAAGGTGTTCATAATTGGTTCTCTGTAATACAGTATTCCAGCACCCATCCCTCCACCAGTGCCCCATTTCCACCACCAATGTACCCACCCCTCCCACCCACCCCCAGGCTGCCTCAATAGCAGGTAGCCCCATTTCCTCTCTTTCTCTCTCTGTCTCTGCATCTCTCTCCCTCTTCTTTTACACATTGTGGCTAGCCCTGAAGATATTTAGTTTATCACTTAAGTCTCTTTGTGTATATTCAATGGTTAGTTTTAATCTGCCATTACCATTTCCCACACTTAGTAAAACACTGGTATCTATTTGTATCCTATTAATGAATGCAGTCATTCTATATCAGACAACTGGTAATTTGAAAGTGATCGCATTGAATATGTAGATCGCTTTGGCAAGTTTGTAGCTCACGTTGGAGAATATACTAATAATATTAAATCTTCTAACTCATGAAAGTAGGGTGTCTTTATATTCATTTAGTTTGTCATTGTCTCAATAATGCTTTTTGGTTTTGAACTTCTTTCACAAAATGTATTTCTAAACATTTTATTCTTCTCACTATTACTCTGAATGAAATTTTATTTTCATATTGTATGTAAATACACATTTGTATTCTTTATTCAATTTGTTATGACTTTCAATGCTGTTGTGGAGGTTTTTTTGTGGGGAGTATTGGTTTTGGCTTTTGTGCTCAGTAATCACTCTTGGTAGGGCTTGGAGAGCTATATGTGGTATTGGGTATTGAATCTGGATTGACCATGTGCAAGACAGGTGCCCTATCTGCTATGCTATACTCTGACCCACTTAGTCTGCCTTTAAAAAAAGAATGACTCTCTTTGGAATACCTACCTTTCATGGATATTATCTCTGATTCTTTATTTAAAAAATTTTATTATACCACCATGAGATGTACAAATACTTTCTAATGATTCTTTCTAATGCCTGTTTCTTATCATCTTTACATCTTTAACATCTTTACATCTCTGTGTTTATGGACAGAGCATCCTGAATTCTTGCAAAATTCTATTATTTATCTTTCTTGGATGAGAGTACCACACCCAGAGCTGCTCAAGGGGTACTTCTGGCTTTGTGCCATTCCTAGTGGCAGAGGACGAAATACAGACTGGGGTTGAATCAGTGTCAGCTGCACACAAGGGCAACACCTCGACCCCTGTGTTGCTGGCATCTCTCCAGCACATCTATTATCTCAAATAATTCTTGTTGATTACTTTTTATTTTCTATATAGATACTTATGTAATGGACAAAGATCTTCAGTTTAGAGTCTGGGCGTGATTCATACCTTTTTCTTGCCTGTACAATTTCTTCTGTTTGTTTATGAGCTGTACTTGCAATGCTTAGGGGTTGCTCGTGGCTCTGCACTCAGGAATTACTCCCTTCAGTACTTAAGGGACCCCTAGGGATACCAGAGTTTAAACCCAGATAAGCCGGTGCAAAGCAAATGTCCTGTCTGCTGCATTAATGTTTCAGTCCTTTAGTATGATTTGTACTAGGAGAGGACAATTATACTGAGTTTTCTGTGGTTTGCAGGAGCATCATTGTATCTTCTTGATTGTATTTACATAGATTATATTGCACGCATATTATTTATTTTCAATTTATGCATTAGGTAGATAGTACTATATGTTTAAGAACAAATGTTATAGTTGCCAACTATTTCAGATACCAGAATTCTGAAAAACCTCATAAGGGATTAGTTTAGGCTCATTTTCTATCAGTTTGCAATTTATAAAATAATCTTTCTTGGGGTCTCTTCCCGGTTCTTCTCACAGAATGTGTGGTAACCTTTGCAGTCCACTCCTGAAAGCAGAGCAGAGTAATACTGTCAGCAAATGTTAGAAACCCAGGGTAGTATCAGAACATGTATGACAGCCCTCATGTCAACACAAGCGGTCATATGGTGAAGAAGCATTGAGTATACACACTGCTCTCTGTGAATACTGCTGTGTGGATTTCATAATCAGAGAAGAGCTTCCCTAATGAAATTTCTGGATGTTAGGCTATTAGGGATTGGTGCCACAAGACACTAGGAAAAGGAGACCAAACCAGGAATACGAAAACTCTAGTTCACAAGCTTTCTTTCTTTGGATTTTAACCTAGTTGCTTATGTTTCCTCATTAATAGGAGATGATGTGGCTATCTACCCCAACTTCAGGGGTTCGCTATGAAAATGAAGATGAGTAATAGACGGTCTTATGCTGTGTAACTTTATTTCACTCGTACAGCCTCCTAAGAGATTGGAATTAATTTGTTAGCCCTCACAGCAAAACAAATAGAAATCATTTCATTTTTCCAAGATTTTATTCAGGTTATAAGAGCATCTAGTGACTAGGAGATTTCCCTAAAGGGTTCTTTGTTTTAATTCTCATTGAGTGTACTGAAGTGCTTCCACAACTAAGAAGAATGGGGATACCTTTCTGAAGAAAAATATAATTAAAAGTGAATTTTCACGATAAGGTTTGCTACTTGTTCAGGAGTAGTAATTTAGAGGCACTGCCATGAAATTTCTTCATTTTTATCATGTTTAACTCAACTTTTTGCTACCATTCTTGCCTCCATATACCAAAGAAAATGCTTCTAAAGCATCTCTTTGGTTTGGGATATTATTGTTCATATTATCGTCTCCTGGGTCTGAAGTCTCCTTGTAATGCAGTGTAGGCTTTGGACATGAGTGTTGATTTTTAACTTCTTAATTAAGAAGGTGGGTTAGATGACCTGCCTCTGAGGGTTTCTGTGTTGTTTTTTTCAGTCTCTACCTACCTCAGTTCCTAAGTATAAAAATTTTTATTATAAGCACCATAGGCTACTTTGTTTGAAAAATAATAGTTTGACTTTAAGAACTAAAATTTAATCTAGCAGTCAAGTGAAATACAAGTTTGCTATATTTCAAAACACGCAAGAATGAGTTTTGTTCACTACAGCATTCCCAGTATTTAGTTCATGTGTGTGCCTAATACTTCTTATAAGCTCATTAAATAATTATTACACAAGTGAATTAGTGAGTTAATGAAATTAAATTATCTCGGTACATATGAATTAATTGCTCCCTAAAGTTGATCAATCAGAATTCTTTGTTGGGCAGTGCTTTTCAGCTGCAGTGGATGATTATTTCTGAAACACGGGAAGACAGAGTGGACTGTGAACAGTCTTGTTTAACCTTCCTGATCTCACTGGCTAAGCTGTCTAAACTGGTTGGTGTCAATGATAATGGCAATGGTTTCAATGATAATGGTAGCATTAACGTTTCAGATGAGATGCTTTTAAGAGAAAAGACACAGGAGTGGGATGGGGGGTGGTGATGGAGCAAGTGTACTCAGGCAAGGCATTTGCCTTCCACATGGCAAGCCCAGGTTTGATTGCCAGCACCCCACGTGGTCCTGTGAGCACTGCCAAGAGTTATCCCTAAGTACAGAACCAGGAGTATGCATGAACAGAGCCAAGTATGACCTAAAGTTAAGTAGGTGGGTAGGACAGAAAGAGGGAGGGAGGGAGGGAGGGAGGGGAGGGAGGGGAGGGAGGGAGGGAGGGAGGGGAGGGAGGGAGGGAGGGAGGGAGGGAGGGAGGGAGGGAGGGAGGGAGGGAGGGAGGAAGGAAGGAAGGAAGGAAGGAAGGAAGGAAGGAAGGAAGGAAGGAAGGAAGGAAGGAAGGAAGGAAGGAAGGAAGGAAGGAAGGAAGGAAGGAAGGAAGGAAGGAAGGAAGGAAGGAAGGAAGGAAACACAGTTGGAAATTTTCCCTACTGGAGTTTTAATCTTTCCATGAGATATCAAAGTAGACATCTAGAGTGAAAGATATTGTGATATTTATAATATTACATATATAATATATGCATACTCACTATGATATTAATATATATACATATATATAAATTATATATTTTATGTACATTTTATATATATTGCTGAGTTTCTGGAATTGAATTTGTGCTCTGTATTATAGATCTATCTCCTATGAGTCATTTTATATATTTCTATTTTCCATCTTTTTTTCAGTTTTAGAACTTATTTTAATTACAAATCTTTTAATTTATTTTTATTAATCACCATGCAATGGACCATTAAAAAGCTGCCCATGATCGGGCTTCAGGCATCCAGTGCTCCAGCATCAGCCCTCCACCAGCGCATCCTTCCCAGCACCAATGTGCCCGTTTCCCTCCCACCCTCCCTAAACACCTACCTCTGTGTCGGAACTTTTCTTTTGTCATTCTCGCTTTCTCTTTCCTTTTGTGCACTGTGGGATTATGAATCCTTTGTAAGAGCAGTTTCCTTATGATTGTTCCTCCACATCCCCTCTCTATTTTGATTTCTTGTCAAGGTTGGTTTTATATTTTAATCTACGGTAAGGATTACTTCATTCTAATCCCCAGGTGGCACATGTTTTCTATGGCCTTTCTCCCCAATGAAAATGGACTTTGTGTTTCAAGTTTGCTTTGACTGAAAAACATTTACAACAAATATAATCTCTCCCTTATACTTTTCTCTTCCTTTTTAAGAAAAAGAAATCCCAGAAAGAGTTCCATAGAGTAGTACAGCTCTCCTGATAGCACTGGAAATAAATCTTAATGTCTTTCTCTGGGATATGCCGAGATGATTCTTCTTGGAGATCATATCATTCTTCCTTTTTCCTCGGTGATAATTACTTATCAGTACACACAGGCTTATTCAGATGATGCTGATGCAACTGGGGCTACATGTCTAGGAAGACAGACAGGAACTGAAGTCTCCTGAAACCAGTCCTAATAGCTTTAATAGAAAACAGACAAGGAAAGAATACGAGGCCACACTATCTCAAAGTGATAAGACCATCTGTGCATTTTATTTTCTCATGATTGTTTTTTTTTCATCTCTGTTCTGACTTGTCTGCCTGGAGAGGTAAGGATTTGCAAAATGCATTTCTGTCAAAGTAGCAATGAAAAGAAATGATTATACATTAAGAATACATCCAAACTTACTAGCATTTTTGCTTTCCTCATATCTCAGAGAAGATCTTAGAAGGAAACCACCCTAGCACAATACCCTTGAAAGAAACAGGTCTATAGCAAAACTGGACATGAGAGTGTTTGAATAAACCTTTGGGTGAAAAACAGAGCTTGAGGGTCAAAGAGATGAGTTATAGGTCTGAGCACATGCAGCTTCGCCTGGGAAGGCCTGGGTTTGAATCCCCAACCCTGTGAAACCAGTGGGTCGCAACCCCTGCACAGAGTTAACAGTAACACATGAGAACTCCATGCTTGGCTAACAAGTGAAAATAAATCAATAAAATTAAAGGAAGAAATTTTGTATTTTTAATCTGCATATCTATTTGGGATATTTGACACTGTACTTCCCAGAATATGGAGAAAATTGACTACAAAGTATAGGCAGGAATGAAGGTGAAGAAAAATGCACAACAGGAGGAAGGGATAAAACCCCTCTTGCCCAAGGAGATATCTGGAATTTCATTTTTCTTCACATGATTGCAGATATTCTGAGTTAGGTAGTCCACACGTACAGAGAACAATGTACATAGGAAAAGTTTAACATGACTGTTTCATGTGGAACTTGAATCTGTATAACCACAGTTGATCACAGCTGGACAAAAAGTTTATATTTCAGATTCACGTGCATTTTGATATTTTTCTCCTTCCAAGATAGGGCCTAACCCACTCTCAAATACATATCCATATGCATAGTGAAAATTATCTCCATGTTTAATAAAGTCAAATACCTGAGTGCATGTAAACAAAACCCTCTTGCTGTATCTGGTATCTTTGACTAAGTTTCTCGAGAATCTTAAAAATTATGTGATATAAAAATACAAAACTATTTCTGGAAGAAATATGTATTATGCATTGTGTATACTTACGACTGTGCCATAGTTTCTTCTATATTTCATGTAATTCTTTATGGTTTTCCCTCTTTATTTCATTATTTCAAACCATCCATATTTATATTTCAATCCTTCTTTGGTATCTTTTTCTTATTAACCATCCCCTTCCAGAATAGAGGAAAGATTTGCTATAAAAGAAAAATATTATTTTTATAACAACAACTTGATTGTCAGCTTTTGATGTAAGATTGTTGAAGTTGTTTTTTAGTTGAGAGGACATTGATTTACATATTGTATAAGTTTCAGTCTGCCCCTCAAGGTGTGGCAAGTGTGGCTGCGGAGCCCAGCTGCATTGGCAGGTGACAGACAGGAGACAGGCTTGTCCACACCCAGGGCTCTGCCCCGTGGGCCCTGGATGGTTGATGGTCTGACATAGAAAAGACTGGGCCCCCTGGGTTGAACACAGAGCCATGGCGGAGCCTGACAAGCTACCCGTGGTGTATTCGATATGCCCAAAACAGTAACAATAATGGACCTCATTCTTAATGAATGGAGACATTACTGGTGCCCACTCAAGCAAATCGATGAACAACAGGAATACAAGTGATACAAGTGATAAGTTTCAGAATGTTTTTATCACATCTTTTGAAACGTAACTTTATCCAACCCTGACCATCACTAAAGTGTTGAAATAACTTTACCTTCTCCCTTTGGGGTTCCTTCCCTCTGTGTCCCACCCTTTCTCTGTGTTCCACCCCTCCCTCTGTGTTCCACCCCCTCCCTCTGTGTCCCACCCTCCATCTGTGTCCCACCCTCCATCTGTGTCCCACCCTCCATCTGTGTCCCACCCTCCTCTGTGTCCCACCCTTCCTCTGTGTCCCACCCTTCCTCTGTGTTCCACCCCCTCCCTCTGTTCCACCCCTCCCTCTGTGTTCCATCCCCTCCCTCTAACTTCCTTTTACTTGAATAATGTCACAGGAATTTTGATAGACACTACACTAAACTTAAGCTAATTTTTTAACTCACTATGATTACATGATACCAACTTTCTCATAGATCTGTGAAATTTCCAACTGATCAGCAAGATTTTGACATTTCTAGTCATCGCTTAGAGTTGTATTCTTAAACCATGCCAAAATGCATAGTACTTTTTCTTTGCTAGGTTCTCTCTAATAAATGAAAATTTATCATATGCATCTTTTGAAGTCAAGAACTGACAATAAATGAAACCTAGTTTCTCATTTCTAGTTATTCTTATCTCATGTCTCCTTTTCTCCGATTGCCTCTTTCTCTGCTTCTAATGAATCTTTTCCAAGTGGCTCTGCCATTTTCCCATAGTACCTCAGGGAGAGTTATGACAACATAAAAAAGCAATGAAAGGGTCCTGATGTTTAGGCATGAGTCTGCCACTAAATAGCATGAATGTGGAATTCATTGTGATGGGAGAGATTCTGTGACTTTTTATCACCTCGGTTTATCTGTCTGTGAATTGAGAGAAGCAAACCAGCTGAGTTCTAAGGGTCTTCCTATTCTGGGATTTGTGATGGTCTCTAAGATATTTCTGACTTAGAAATTCTCTAAGAGCCCGTCAGATCTGCAGCTGTCTGAGAGCTCTGTGGAGCCCTGGAGTTCCTGGGGTGCCGCGGGGCTACGGCAGCTCAGTGAAGAGAGGCGGTATCTGCTTCTCTCTGCACCACACGCTTTGATCTATTTTAGATACTGGCCTTCCTGATTAAGAGTTTGTTTGAAGAAAGAAGTCTGTTTTTAAAAGAAGTTTTGAAAGGCTCTGTACTAGATTAAGAAACTTCCTTTAAAAGTGTGCAAAAGCTATCGTTATGAAGATAATGGATCTGAAATGGATAAAATCTAGAAATTACAAAGATTGTGAAGATCAGCTCAGCTGAAACATCTTATAAAAGTAATCGTGAATTAGTGTCAGGTTTATTCACTGTTCAACTAGGCATTAATCTACCATTTCACTGGGAGGAGAGAGGAGAGCAGCAGGTGGCAGTGTGTTGGTATTAACTCTAGGCACTGCGCAGTGGTTGCCAGCTGAGAGTCTATGTAAAGTTTCAACCAGGCTGTGTGATAATAATTGTGAGATCAGAGGGAAGTTGTTTTCTGTGTGTGTTCTTGGAAGATGGAAAATACTTGGGTGTATAGTACTTTCTCCACTTTTAAAAGTTCTACAAATCTGACAAAAATGTCCTAACTTTACTGCACTTAGCACCACGTTGAGCATTCTGGTGGTACTCAATAAATGCTTGTCTGTTTGAACAGTTTGTCAAGAATACAGAGGATTTGGTCCAATGAATAGTTTACCGATCTGATAAGCATAGAACCATCTAAAACTTCTGTGTATAAATAACAGCATTCTAACAGTATCTTTATTAAAAACTTCAAATCAAACCCCATGGACTCCAATTTTTTTAAATTTACTAAGAAGAACGTTAAAAGAAAATAACACCCTATTTCCCTTCTCTTTTTCTTTCTATTGTCGTCCTCTTTTAACTAGGCTTATTAATACTGTGTCTGGACACATAATATATTTAGTCTGTTTTTTTTCAGGACAAGTGCTTTATTTTTTATATCATTTTCTTTTTTTTATTAAACATTTTATTATACCACCATGAGACGTATAATTACAACGTTGTTCATGTTTGGAGGTTTCGGTCACATAGTGTTCCAGCACCCCACCCTCCACCAGTGCCCATTTCCCACCACCAATGTCCCTAATTCCCTCCCCCCTCCCATAGCCTGCCTAAATGGCAGGTTCTTTATCTCTTTTCTCTCTCCCTCTCTCTCTTTTCCTTCTCTTACACATTGTGGGTTGCACTACATACACTTAGAAGCCATCATGTGCATTTTTTGCCTGTATTTAATACTCAGTTCTATGTTGGTATCAGCCCTTTTGACATTTATTCACACATGTTCCCTTCTCTATCTTACCTAACCTCTGATTCCCACACGTTTGTGGTAATTTCCACTTTTGGTAAGATCACCTGATATATTTATGTCATGCAAATAAATGCAGTCATTATATGTCTCTCTCTTTCCTTCTAATTTCACTCAACATGATCCCTTCCATGTCCATCCATTTATAGGCAAATTTCATAACTTCATTTTTCCTAACAGCTGCATAGTATTCCATTGTGTAGATGTACCACAGTTTCTTTATCCAGTCATCAGTTCGTGGTGTGGATGCAGGGAAAAGAGGACTCTCATACATTGTTGGTGGGAATGTCAACTTGTACAACCTTTCTGGAAAACAATATGGACATTCCTCCAAAGACTAGAAATTGAGCTCCCTTTTGACTCAGCCATACCACTCTTGGGAATATACCCTGGGAAGCCAAAAACATACAGCAGAAACACAATCCACACTTTTATTTTCATAGCAGCACTATTCACAATAGCCAGAACCTGGAAACAACCAGTATTTAGTCTGATTTTTTGAAAGCTACTCAGCAAAGTTAACCAACCTAAATGGTGTATAAGTTAAAAGCATATTTCAAGGTTTAGAAAAGTGTCGTAAAAACATTGTTCCCACCTCTTATATTTCCTCAGCAGCAGTTTTTCATGGATTGTCATTTCCAGCTTCTCTGTACCTCACATCTCTCTTCATTGAGCCTGTTCTGTTCAGTATGGAAAATCAATATCACATCATTGTTGCATTTCTGAGACAGTGTTGGAAAATAACGCAATTCCCTCAAAAGTTCATTGCGACTACCTTAGCAACAACGATTTGGTATCATTTATAGATCTAATATTGACTGAGAGACTTTAGTCGTTTGAAATCATTCCTGCCCTCTGTGTATCATTTTCATTATCTATATTAAATAACTGTGTTTGAGAGTTGCTATGTCTCAGAAGTCAGCCTTTGCCTCTCTTTGCATCTTTATACAGCTATACATATGTACACATTTACATACATGAGCTTGTACACCTTAGACATGATTTTCCCCCTCACATTTTGAAGAAAGACTTCGAGTAAAGCACCCAGAAGCTCAGACTGACAGTCTCTACAAGGAGCTGAGTCAAGGAAACAAGTCACTTACCATAGAATAGTGTCCCTCTAGCCAAAGCCCGGGAGTATCCTTCATGTATGATTTAGCCATTCATGTGATTGCACATGTGAGACTCTCATAGATGGGGCAGAACTGCTCCCTGCTCTCCCTGTGCCCAGCCACTCATGAGGCACCCAGGAGGCATGGCGGGTTCTAGTCCTGGTCTGCCACCCCAGCAGAGCCTCACAACAAGCCAGACGCCCCGACTCCATGAGCGCCGCCATCTTCCACATGTGGACTTCCTTCTCGTCACAACTCCACCCAGCAGACCAGAGTATCACAGCCTTGCTCTGCGGCCGCTAGCAGCCACATGGTTCATCAATAAATGCTTTATTCAGAGGTGACTACAAGAGTATGCCACCCGCACAGCAAGCCTGGCAAGCTGCTCGTGTCATATTTGATATGCCAAGTACCAGTAACATTTATATTAGGTCATTCCGATGACCTAATATAATGGTTTGAGGCTCTTTATGTTCCTGGAGCAAGCAGATGCCTTTGGGTTCTACTAGCATGAGACAGGACATATGGACTCTAGCAAATAGATGATGAACAGGAAGATAGTGATAGTGATAGTGATAGTAATTGCACAAACACAGTCATTCGTGTGATGACATGTATGCATATGTGGTCTCTCAATTAGACTCTATGATTAAGTTGAAGGAGTCTATAACACCAAAGGCAAAATACACATTTTAGCAAAAAATATCTTCCTTGGGGCCAGAAAGCTAGTGTAAGTGGTTAGGGATTTACCTTCTACGCCACCGACCCCAGTCCGAACTGTCAGCACCACATGTGGCTGCCGATCACTCTCAGAAGTAACTCCTGAGCACTGAGCCAAGAATATCTACTGAGTACTGACAACTATAGTCCCCCAAGTAACTCCTCCCTGAAAATGTATCTTCATTGTATTGAAACTTCATTAAGAAGTCTTAACTTAATCTGATAAATGCAATGTTATTGCTTAGCACACACCAAGTCCACAATCAAAGCTAGTGCTAATTAATCGATTAATAATTAAGTAATAGAGGGTTATAGTCTGAGTAGGAATTTGACTATCCATTAGTGAAAGGACCTATGGAGTCCTGGTGTCAATAGGGCAAGAAAGGTGCCAAAGGTCACATAAATTTCAGAAAGAATCAGATTAGTCTTGTCTAGATCCAAATACTCTCGCTTAGAGAATATCATGTCTCAAGGTGCTAATGACCTGAGAATCTTACCTCAGAATAGAGGCCATTATATTTCAGCTGTAGTTTTGCTGAATTCCACAGAGAACAGTTTGACCCTCAATTAATGCACATCTTAAGCCTTTTACATTCGCCAGGTGAGTGCGAATGTATATAATTAGGCCTTACCTTGTCTAGCCTGCTTGGTTCACCCAGTTCCAGATGTTGCAGAAAGCTGTTTTAACTTTGATAAAACCTTGGATGAAACCAAAAGAATCATATGTGTCAGAAATAGCTAGTGGTCTTGTAACTAATATTTCTAAATTTATGTATGTAAATATTCCATTCTTCTTTGGGCAATTAAAATTCCAGTTTGACGTATATCTGAATAAAAGCTCACTGATAACCAAATCCCTAAAGTCAAAAATGAAAATATACATCGGTTTTGTGCACATGTAAATAGCATTTCTGGATATCTTTATACATTTTCAACCCTGTTAGATACTAAGGCTGGAGGAGAAAAAAATAAAATGGTCTCTTTTTATGGAATTTTAATTTTAGCACACTAAAACACATAAAAATCAACTCTTAAGAAATGAACATTCATTAACCTATGCTAAAAAGGTAAATGTTAAAAAAGGGGCAAAAACAATAAGTCAGAATTTATAATGATAAGTTGTTCATGAGATAATAAGGATAATACTTAAATTTATCCACAATTTAGCCTCAAAATACAACTTTCCTGTTAAAAAAATTCATCTTAACCCTGGAAACTTGTGAAATGGCAAATGTGTTACTGAACATTAAAGGGATCTTAAATTAAACTGCAATTCAAACACTAACTCTACCTCCCAAAATACAAATATCCATAAATTTAGTGGTCAAGTCATTGGTGCCTTTTGTCCCAATGACCATTACTACATGGCTGTCTTCCTCGCCAATGACAACATATTCCAGTTAATTTAAAAGAAAAAAATCTGTTCTCATTGTTGTGAATTGTGGCCTTCTCAGTAGCATTGAGACTGATCCAAACATCAACCTCATGAGCCTGTTAGGGAAAGTCTGTCACTCTAATTGGTTCTTCCTCTCGTTTTGGCAAGCTCAGTCTTAGAATGTGAAGTTTCATGCAAGGCTCCATTTATTTGATTAATAAAATAAAGCCAAAACTACAAAACAAAAATCTACCACTTTAACCAATGCTATCTTCCATCATCGCCTCTAATGTCCGTGCACACATGTAAGTTGTCTAGAGTGTCAATCCTGTTTATCATTTTTACTTTCCACTACATTATTAATCTCGTTCCTAGTTGCTATTCAAACTGTATTATTGGCCTTCTTATAACTACATTGATCACACACTCTTCTATTCTCCTTGTAGCCTTCAGTTCCAAACATGTCAGAATTTTCATATCGTATGACTGTTTTCCTTATTTTTTTCCTGCTAACTGTACACAGCATATTCTCTCATCTCTGCCCCAGCAATTGGCACAGGGATGACGTTAGGTTTCATAAATAGTTGTTGAATATATCAGTGAAAATGTATACATTACATTCAACCAATACATCCTCTTTATATGTCACTATTTCTAAGGATAATATGTAAATGTTTTCCTCTTTTATTCATCTATCTATAGTCCTTGTGTTTGGTATTAAAATGTTACAATACATAAAATTGAAAAGCATACAAAGAAATCACATTGTCAGTTCAAATTTAGGATAAAGGTCTGGGTATACATTTTCGATTAAAAACTCGTCATACTGGTGGTGAGTTATTTCTGACCACAGTCAAAGTGTGTGTTACCATTAACACCTTTGTCAGCAAGTTGCCAAAGGCAGGGAATCAATCTGAATACCCAGGACAGGAATTTCCCATGGTTCGTGTGTGGGGTTAACTAAAGATAGTCGGGTAAATGAGGGTATGATTTTGGAAGCTTATGGAAACTGATGGAAAAGGAAGAACAAGTACTTTTATAATGGAAGATAGTTTAAATGACTAGTAACAGGCATTGCCACACCTAATAATTTTAACAGGACTGTCTATTCACCACAAAATAATGCAAATATCATTAGGTACTTCCTTTGACAAAAAAAAAATTAGTTTGTGCCTCCGTTTTCCCCTCAACAATGCTCAAGTGCCCAAGGAGCCCTGCAGTTGGGAAAGAGAAAGTGTAATATCTGCCTAATGGGAAATGATTTACATGATCTTTTTAAGTGATCATTTCCGTGATCATTTATGTAATCACATCCCTATGTTTATGTGATCAGTGTATGAGTTGCGTTCCTGTGCCCAGAGCTGCTCTTCACATTCTCCACTCCTCCCTTTCTTTCTCTATCCTTTCCATGGGTAACCAACCCCAGTGTCTGAAAATAAGGATGTGTGGACACCTGGCATCTGTCCAGTCTTGGGTCAACAGCACTAATTATGATTGTGGGTGAAGAGCACAAGTAAACTGGATCCATCCCGATCTAGGTACAGGATCTAGAGGGCTGGTAGAGGTGATCTTGTAGATCACTCCTTACTTGCTTTGGGGTAAAAACACCAAAACCACAGGTGAATTATCCCAGAGAGAAAAATCATTCTTTCTGTGCTCATCTAAGGAACCCCGAGACACCCACAACTACACACCTCAACAAAAGAGGAAAACTCTATCGGTTATTATGTTTACTGGTCTGGAGTGAATGTCTGAATATAGGAACAGTGAAAAGAAAGGAATCATCTTTATGATTGGGGAGCACAGCTGGCAGTCGGGGCTTCCTCCTTGCTCTCCACTCAGGAAACATCCCTGATAGGCTTTGGGACCATATGGGATGCCAGGGAGGGAACCCGGTGTACCGCACACAAGGAAACTGATCTGCTTTCTCTGACACCTAGTTTTTTTGGAAACCTAGTTTTTATGTTTTAAAGGCTTTTATTTTTTTTTTATAACGTGAGGTTGGCCTCTGATGGCCGTGACCTATGTCACGATCCTCGGGGATTTTTGCTGGCTCTTTGCTCAGGATGCTGAGGTCCCCTGGTGCTGTGCTCAGGTGTCCTGGTGATGCTCAGGGGACCATATGCAGTGCCCAGGGCTCAACCCGGGCCAGCCAGCAATAGTGTGAGCACATGATCTGCTGTGCCCTCGCCTGCCCAGGCACTGCATATATTTGGGCTAAAAGCTTCAGGGCTAATATTCTCCACTGAATTAAAGAAATGAGGAGCTTCATGTATTTGGAACTAGTAGCTCTGCCAAGGTTCTGAACTCCAGCAATACTTAGGAAATAAATAGTATAGAGACCGTCAGGTCTGCCAGCCTTCTGTTTCCATGAGAACCATTTGACAACACTGTCATTTATCATAAGCAAATTAGAAAGTAATAAGTGAAAAAAACATTAAATATGATTCTGTCGTCAAGGAATACTCAAATTGTTTGAAATTGCAGAGTAGAAATTACCCATAGTCGGGGAAATTTCTAATTTTATCAGTCAAAAAGGTAGAACATCATAAACTTCATAAAAGTCAACTGAATTACTGTACCCATCAAGCCTGTATGGGTCAGAGTAGAAGGAAACACATGGTATTGGCTAAACCAGGCATACTGGCAGCTCATTCAAAAGAATAACAGATTCTGAAGCAAAAGAGTGCATTTATGTAGAGACGGGGCTTGGCTGAGGTCCGTGACGGGTTCTTACCTACAGCTCTCCTCTCTTGCATTCTACTGAGTTTCTCTAATGTAATAGCATATAAATAGCAGACTTGGTAAAGAGGGTGAAATCATAAAACCTTGGTTTATATTCCAACTCTGCCGCTTTCTCACATCAGCCTGGTCAAATGATTTACCTTTCCTGATTTGCTTCCCCTTCTCTGGTCTAAACAAAAAATCAGTCCTAATGGGGAGAGAACATGTATATGAAAATACACGATACAGCATTTGATCCATGATTACCGTGTCCTTTTGCTCTGGCCATGGGCTTCAGTTCCTGGTACACGCACTGCACTGTCTTGCCTTCTTAAATGTTTATGCGGACCTCTGGAATGACATCAGGACCACCCATAGTATTTCACTGCACAGCCTGCCAGGGCCTTCCCATAATGCATTTCATTCTATAATTCCTGTATAACAACAATTCTAACTTGTTTAAGCAGATACTTTCCAAAAACACATTGTATTTTTTAAGGGTGAGGCAAGGAATAAGATAAACACCCCATCTGTGAGGCACTTTGGTCTAATAGGAAACTGAGCAACAAAAATGACCAGTTATGTATATAATAAATATATAACTGTTAAATATATAATAAAATTCCCGGAATTTAAGAGTTCACTGTTTTGTCCTCTGGTTTTCTACTTCTGTGTCTTCTCTTTCTCAGGAAGTCAGGTGTACCCCAAGGTTGGCAATAATAATTCCATACAAACCAAGTTCCTGGGTGTCTCACCATCTCCTTGCCAGCAAATTGCTTTCCCCAACATTGCAATTCCCTTTCCAAGAGGAATTGCTGGGAACAGCCCCTGTCTCTCCTCGCACATAATACGGGTGTGAAAGTGCTCTTGCTCAAAGAAGTTTCTCAGGGTAGAGATGAAATTGAAAATCCCCAGTACTAGTCAGAATGACAAAAGAACATGTTCGGTTGAATTCTTACCACCAGCATCTCACAATGCAATTTTCACTCACTACAGTACATTCTTAATATCTCTTATATCTCTCTTCTGTTCTGTTTATTGGAATAGTTAGGTTGGCATTGGGAAATTTCACATACTTTTCATATAAGGACTATTTTTATCAGTTAAATATTAAATGAGCAATTATTGTAGTGGTAAAATAATAGGCACTAAAATTTGCCACATATCTTATTCCTTACACGTTGTTAAATATTTTTAGGATTTTTCAAGTGATGTCAATAACACCATTGTAAATTAGGTATTATCATTCTCAATTTGCAGATGAGACAAAATATCAAAAGGTTATATCATTTGTGGGGCCAGAGCAATACTCCAGTGGGTAGGGTGTTTGCCTTGCACGTCGGCCTGTGCTGGCCCAGGTTCAATCCCCGGCATCCCATATGGTCCCTCGAGCACCGCCAGGAGTAATTCCTGAGTGCAGAGCCAGGAGTAACCCCTGAGCATCGCGGGTGTGACCCAAAAAGCAAAAAAAAAAAAAAAAAAAAAGGTTATATCATTTGTATCAAAAATGCATAGCTAACTCTCCACATAATAATTCAAGTAAAGGGCATTCATAATCTAAGTGCAGTGGCTTATTGACAAGAATGAGAGAAAATATTGAGGTATGGTAGCTTTGGGTGTTAGAAACTTCTGTGGACATCTTGTTTATTGCCTTCCTATGAAATTCCAAATGTTTTTAAAGAGGCACTTAGAATCTCATTTATGGGCTTTACTGAGGTGTGACTAATATACAAAACTACCCTATACATAATTAATGTATACAATTGGATCACTGTCACTGTATCACTGTCTTCCCGTTCATCATCGATTTGCTCGAGCGGGCTCCAGTAACATCTCCATATGTCCTGTCTCATGCTAGTAGAGCCCAAGGCATCTGCTTGCTCCAGGAACATAAAGAGCCTCAATCCATTACGGAATGAGGTCTATAATTGTTACTGGTATTTGGCATATATATGAAATACAACACGGGTAGCTTGCCAGGCTCTGCCGTGCAGGTAGCATACTCTTGTAGGCATCTCTAAGTCCAGCATTTATTGATGAACCACGCGGCCGCAAGCGGCTGCACGAGCCGGGTGCTGATAGGCTGGTCTGCTGGGTGGAGGTCTGACGAGAGAGAAGTCGGATGTGGAAAATGGAGGCCCTCATGGAGTGGGGGGGTCGTCTGGCTTGTTGCGAGGCTCTGCTGGGGTGGTGGGCCAGGGCTAGAACCTACCATCCCTCCTGGGCGCCTCGTGAGTGGCTGGTCACAGGGAGAGCCAGTAGCAGCTCTGCCCCATGTCTGCGAGTCTCAGTTCCAGGCTGGTATTATCACTTGATCACTTGATCACTTGATCACTTGAATCCCGTTATTCATCGATTTGCTCGAGCGGGCGCCAGTAACATTTCCATTGAACCCTATCACGTGCCAATGTAGCCCAATGGCATCTGGTTGATTCAGGAATATGAAGAGCCTCAAACCATTCCTTCAGGGTTTTAACAAGGAAGTCTGACCATCTTGTAGGTGGGCGGCCACGTGATCTTTTGACATCCCGTGGGATCCAGTCGGTAACGGCTCTAGTCCAGCGGTTGTCTCCAAATCGCATTACAT
Organism: Cryptotis parvus; assembly: GCA_021461705.1. NCBI lineage: Eukaryota > Metazoa > Chordata > Mammalia > Eulipotyphla > Soricidae > Cryptotis > Cryptotis parvus. The sequence goes on from JAJIBD010022410.1 coordinate 313,720, forward strand.
GTCCAGCCCATCTGATTTTCGATGCCTTGGCAAACGAGACAGCATCCCTGATTCTGGAATAGCGACGGAGGTCAGAACTCCGTCATTTGGATAAGTTTGGATATATGTATAGTTACTATCATTACAATTGAGGTAATACACATTCTCAAACTGCCCCAAATGTTCTGCTATCCTTTTGTTTTATATCAAGAATATTTCACATAGAATCAGTCCTCTTAACATCATTATTATTCACCACTAATATTTATCACTATAACAATAATTATCACTATCTTATGTATCAGATATATGGAATTTACCCATTTTACATAACTGTAAATTTTTTAAAAAATATTTGACTGCCGAAATTTATCACACTTTTACATCAAACAGATTCAAAACCTAAAAGAAGTGGGAGAAAAAATAAGTACATGTTGTATTCCACGATCCACAGAGCTGATGTGTTATGACACTCGCCCTGAGGACTGAGAGACACCCTCTCTCCTCATTCAGAAGAAGAATGTCATAACATTCCGTGGTCTCATTTCCCCTCGATTTATATCGCACCTAAACTTCTAAACTAAAATAATTCAGAATCAAAAGATACGTGTGTGCCTAATTCATTTTCAAACAGAAACACTACTCCCCTTTAACCCACCTGAAAACTGCCCATGCTTATGGCTCTTATTTTCTATCTGATTCTCCTCAAACTAACCATGACTGTAAGAGCTAAAATTGGTGTAAATTATTGAAACACAGATTTTCCCACACTGTTGAAATGAGAATAATTCTAATATCACCACACCAGGTGTTCTAGGGCTACTTAAAAATAATTAAAGTGGCTGCACAAGAGCGTCTACGTAGTGGATCTTATTAAAGGTCAGTCTTCTCATCTCACTCTTCCTCTATTTAAAGGACAAGAGTTAGCTAGAACCTTTATTTCAGAACTATAATCACAGAAAACAGATTAAGTATTATGCTAATTTTAAGTGCCCTGTGTTAAAGTTTCACCTTCTATCCCCCTCCAAAAGAATTGTCCTATACTTCTCCCAGACATTAACCCAGAGCCCAAAGTACAGATTTACTATTATTTTGGTTTACTAATTTCGGTCACCAAGAAGCCGATATCACACTATGGTAATGAAATGCAGGATAGGATGTTAAGTTTTCCTTCAAATTCAGAGCTTTTCTTTTCTTTTCTTTTTCTTTTTCTTTTTTTTTTTTGATTTTTGGGTCAGACCCAGCAATGCTCAGGGGTTACTCCTGGCTCTGCACTCAGGAATTACTCCTGACGGTGCTCTGGGCACCAAACAGGATGTCAGGGATTGAACCCAGGTTAGCTGTGTGTAAGTCAAACAGCCTCCCTACTGTGCTGACGCTTTGGCCCCAGAACTTGATAATTTTTTTAAAATTTGATTCAGGAAACATGGTTTACAACATCGTTAATGATAATGGTGCCAGGCTCCGGTGCTGCCAGCACTGCCAACCACCAGTGTCGCCGACCCTTCCCCTGTGTCTCCGAGTCCTCTTGCGTCTCCCCTCCCCGCCACCCTTAATAGGGTCTAGAGCTGACTTTCGGTGCCTTTTATCACTGGTCATTTTTCATTCCCTGTCTGTGTTTCTTTTTGACCTACATATGAGAGAATCCATTGCTACTTCTCCCTCTGAGTCACACAGGTTAGACTGATACCAATTCCACTGCCACTGAATAGTGAACTGCAGGATTTAATTTTTCTTATAACTGAGTAGTATTCCATTGTTTGTATATGATATAGCATTTTTAATCTGTTCTCGGGCACATAGCTTGTTTATATATCTTGGCTATTGTGACTAGCACTGCATTCAACTTGATCACTTGATCACTTGGTCACTTAATATCCTGTTATAAATTGATTTGCTTGAGCGGGCACCAGTAATGTTCCATGTGACCCTATCATGTGTCAGTATAGCCCAATGGCATCTGCTTGCTCCAGGAATACAAAGAGCCTCAAACCATTCCTTTAGGGTCTTGACGAAGAAGTCTGACCATTTTGTAGGTGGACGGCCACGTGATCTTTTGGTATCATGTGGGATCCAGTCAGTAACGGCTCTAGTCCAGCGGTCATCTCCAAATCGCTTTACATGCCCAGCCCATCAGATTTTCGAAGCCTTGGCAAACGAGACAGCGTCCCTGACTCTGAATCATTGACAGAGGTCGGAGCTCTGGATTCCTTCTCTCACTTGAGTGAGGTGTGATATTCCAAGCATAGTTCTTTTCTATTCCTCTTTGTGAGACCCAAATAGCGTTCTCATCCTGCTTTCATAGGGCCCAGGTCTCTGAGGCATATGTTAATTCAGAGAGAATGGTGGGGTCAAAGAGATGTGGCCAGAGCTGGAGGTTCTTTGTCCTTTTAGCTATTTTTTTCAATGCTCTCAAAGGTGTTCCACACTGCTCTCTTCCTCCTTCGCAGCTCAGGTTTTAGGTCATTCATCATGTTGAGTTCTCGACCTAGGTACACATAACTGCTGCATTCAGAGATGTTTGTTCCATTGAGAGTGAATGGAGCTTCTGGAACTAGTTCATTTTTCATGAACATTGTTCATGTTTCATGAACATTGTTTATTTTTCATGAACAATCTTTCCACATTCTTAGTCAAAGTCAACCAGCATTTGTGCCGCTTGGCTAATGTTTGGTGTTCTTACAAAGATGTCATCAGTGAAGCGGAGGTGGTGTAGTTGCCGACCATCTATCTTCACTCCCATTCCTTCCCATTCTAATTGTTGCATGACATTCTTGAGGGTGGCGCTGAAGAGTTTTGGTGAAATGGTATCACCCTGCTGAACACTCTTTTGAATGCAAGATGCCCTCCCAATGTAAAACCAGCAGGACAGTTCTACTGTTAAAGAAGGGAGACGCCCACGACATTGGCAACTATCACCCCATACGCCTGTTGTCCGTTATCTACAAGCTGTTCATTCGAGTCATCATGAACAGGATTAGCAGAACACTAGATGAAGGATAACCATGCGAGCAAGCTGGTTCCGAAAAGGATTCAGCACAATCGACCATATCCACACAGTAACCTAGCTCATTGAGGTTTGTAGAGTTTTCAAGATACTGCTCTGTCTCACGCTCATTGATTTAAAGAAAGCCTTTGATTCTGTGGAGACCAAAGTGGTCACTGAAGCCCTAGCTAAACAGGACTTTCAAACCCCATGAAGATTCTTTGTGAGCTGTATTACGGATTCACCACCAGGATCTCACCATTCTACAAGGAAGTGATCACTGCAATGAACACTTTAGTGCAAATATTTTTTTTAAATTTAACATATTTCTTTTTTTGGGGAGAGGTCACACCCTGCGATGCTCAGGGGTTTCTCCTGGCTCTGCACTCAGGAATTACTCCTGGCAGTGCTCGGAGGACCATATGGGATGCCGGAAATCGAACCCGGCCGGCACAGGCTGGCGCGCTGCAAGGCAAACGCCCTACCCACTGGACTATCGCCCGGCTCTAATTTAACATATTTCTGCTCCTTTGTTATGTACTAAGAAGTAGAATAGCCATACTATATGAAAGTTCGATCCTTAATATTTGGAGGAAGTTTCCATAAAGACTGAAACAATGTCCCCACAAACAGTGGATGATGATTCCCACCCCAGTGCCACTAACACTGTTATTACTGCTTGGTGCTGTTGTTCATGCTTTCCTGGAGTGGGGGTGACATTGGCAAGAGACACTCAAGCCCCCCCACCACACACACACAGAGGGGACAATCCTATCAGTTCTCAATTCTTCAATTGTTTGTTTGGAGGCTACGTCTGGGAATGCTCAGGATTTACTTCTGCCTCTGATCAAGGATCATTCCCGGGGTTCTTGGGAGACCATATATGGTCATGGAGACTGAACTTTGCATGATCACGGTAAGGTAGCACCTTGCCTGTCTCTCCTGAACTCCAGCCCCACTTGAATAACTGGTTTGGACAGTTGAATGTGAAGGATGCAATATGGCTATGGCCCTGCTAACAGACGTTTAACGGAAGTTAGTAATTAGATGTTTGTAGCTAAAAAGGGAAATGTTCAGAAGACCTAATTCCATTTACCCTGGTATATTTTCAGGCAGTGGTGCTACAGCTCGTTGCTTAAGGATTAAAGTCTGCGTGGCTCTCACATATGAGATGCATTGGCCAGGTCTACATGCATTCCTCCATTGCTAATAAGCAATCATGGTGGCCGTAAGGTTTATAAAGCCATGAGCCTCACGCATCTGATGTGTATCGCACCTAAAGAGACACAGGCTCAGCCACCAAAAAAGACAGTAAAACATCTCAAACTAGCATTACTCAGGATTATGAAGGGAAACAGAAATTCACCAGCAATGAATCTCAAAATGCCTTTTTTGGAATTTTCCCATAGGATTTTCCCTAGCCTACGGAGCACAGTTCCTCGCTTCCAGGACCCCTGCAACAGCCCTTATATTCCTCAGCTATGCTTTGTCCTTTGTTCTGCCCCCCCCCCACACTTCTTTTTTATCATTCTTCTAATGTACAAGTCTATGAGCTATCCAAAACCACTTTTCTCGGAGGGAAAGGAAGGGACAGCACTAATGTAAAATCCTGGCTCTAGCCATTAGGTTAGAAGTTTAGATAATGAACTGGGCTTGAGTAAAGGGTGCATCACATAGGATGGACTGAAGTCCTAACTGAGGCATTTGATGCTGTTACCAGCTACTGCCCAGCGGAGTACTGCAAATCACTAGTAGGTTAAAAAAATTCTCTAAAAACTCAAACATAAAGCACTCACAGCTCTTTATAAATATATAATCGCTTTGTGAATTTTACAACTACATATGCTATATATGAATTACTATATATTATATAGCAATATATAATGTACATATATGTGTATATGCAATATATTGCTATATAATATATAGTAATTCATATATAGCATATATAGTTGTAAAATTCACAAAAGGATTATATATTTATAAAGAGCTGTGAGTATATGTATATGTGTGTATATATGATATATACACACATATATATGTGTGTATATATTATATATACACATATACACATATATATCTAATATATACATACATATATACACACATAGATATATACATATATACATAGATATATACACACAGATATGTATGTATATATCTATACACATATGTATAGATATGTATATAATATATAATGTTACACATGTATAGATATGTATATTATATATATTATATACATATGTTATAATATATATATTTTATAATATATATAACATATGTATATAATATATAATTTACACATATATGTGTAAATTATATATTCTATACATATGTTTATATATGTGAGTATATGGGATGGTATATATATGTGTATATATTAGATATATACACACGTATACACACATATATATCTAATATATACACACATATATACATACATAGATATATACACATATATACATAGATATATACACACATACATGTATGTATATATCTATACACACATATATACACATATTTGTGTGTATATATGTGCAGTTAACCTATGTCTTATGTCTTTTTCTCTTCTTTGGAACAAAGAACAGTCCATTTCTATCTTAGGTAAAATGTTGCATGACAATAAAAATCCAACCCTGGAAGAAAAAAGTCAGTTGGCATATTACAAGCAGACTGAAGTAAAATACAACAAAGGAATAATGAGCTGTAGCGGTGGAGGGCGCTGAACTGGAACTCAGAGGTTTCCATCACAACCTTTGCTGTGCCACCAGTTATCTGTGTGAACTTTAAAAGGTGACCTTGTGCCTTCTCTGATCCTCCTCCGCTTGAGCCCTTCTATTGATATGGAAATCTAGACTTTTCTTTGTCAGATGAACTTACTGAGGAACCTAGGAGCTGCTCAGTCACAAACATTATCATCATGCTGTTGTGTCTCTGGTACATTCCTGACAGGGCCAGGCACATAGTAAGCATACAAGGACTTTGGGTTGAATTCAAGAAATTTTACCTTGGTTCTAGGTTTTTATTCTTCACTGTCTTTGTCTCTGTTAAGGTCCCTTTTACTTCAAGATTGCCAAATTCTTTTGGACTCTGCACTTCAGAAGCAAAATATCAGTCTTTCAATGTTCTATTGTTGGGATGGTAATATCTTCACTAGCTAATGCTCTCTGAGTTAGCATTGATATTTACAGAGCCTCTGTGTTCCATGCATTTTTTATAAGTAGGTAGCATTTTACACATTGCGCTGAAATGAATTCTCCATTTTCTCTGAGGCAGGAGATGATATATTAATACACTTACTAATTATTAGTATCATGATTCATGAAAATGCTCTAAAGGGTGCTTGAATTTAATTAAAAATTTTAAGTGTTATGTGTTTTCTATGTGTTCAGTGTATTGTGAGGTAAAGTTAAGGAGTCTGTTGTGAGATAAATGCAATCAAACTCAGTGTCTATTATGTGCAGTATCCAACCAGACTCAGTGTCTATGATGTGCAGTATCTGACCACACTCGGGCTATCATGTACAGTATCCGACCACACTCAGTATCTACCATGTGCAATATCCAACTAAACTCAGTGTCTACCATGTGCAGTATCCAACTAAACTCAGTGGCTATTATGTGCAGTATCCAAAAAACTCAGTGGTTATCGTGTGCAGTATACGACCAAATTCAGTGGTTATCGTGTTCAGTATCCAACCAACGGTGGTTATCATGTGCATTATCTGACAACTATCTATCTATCTATCTATCTTGTGCAGTATCTGACACACTCAGTGTCTGTCATGTGCAGTATCTGACCACACTGAGTGTCTATCACGTGCAGTATATGACCACACTCAGTGTGTGTCACATGCAGTATCCAACCATACTCAGTGTCTATCATGTGCAGTATCTGACCACACTCAGTGTCTGTCCTGTGCAATATCCGACCACACTCAGTGTCTGTCATGTGCAGTATCCGATTACACTCAGTGTCTGTCATATGCAGTATCCGATTACACTCAGTGTCTGTGATGTGCAGTATCTGACCACACTAAGTGTCTATGATGTGCAGTATCCGACCACACTCAGTGTCTGTCATGTGCAGTATCTGACCACACTCAGTGTCTGTCATGTGCAGTATCTGACCACACTCAGTGTCTATGATGTGCAGTATCCGACCACACTCAGTGTCTGTCATGTGCAGTATCGGACCACACTCAGTGTCTGTCATGTGCAGTATCCAACGACACTCAGTGTCTATGATGTGCAGTATCCGACCACACTCAGTGTCTGTCATGTGCAGTATCCGACCACACTCAGTGTCTATGATGTGCAGTATCCTACCACACTCAGTGTATGTCACATGCAGTATCTGACCACACTTAGTGTCTGTCATGTGCTGTATCCGACCACACTCAGTGTCTGTCATGTGCAGTATCCGACCACACTCAGTGTCTGTCATGTGCTGTATCCGACCACACTCAGTGTCTGTCATGTGCAGTATCTGACCACACTCACTGTCTGTCATGTGCAGTATCCGACTAGACTCAGTGTCTGCCATGTGCAGTATCTGACCACACTCAGTGTCTGTCATGTGCAATATCCGACCACACTCAGTGTCTGTCATGTGCAGTATCCGATTACACTCAGTGTCTGTCATGTGCAGTATCTGACCACACTCAGTGTCTATGATGTGCAGTATCCTACCACACTCAGTGTATGTCATGTGTAGTATCTGACTATACTCAGTGTCTGTCATGTGCTGTATCCGACCACACTCAGTGTCTGTCATGTGCAGTATCCAACCACACTCAATGTCTGTCACGTGCAGTATCCGACCATACTCAGTGTCTGTCACATGCAGTATCTGACCACACTTAGTGTCTGTCATGTGCAGTATCCGACCACACTCAGTGTTTGTCACGTGCAGTATCTAACCACACTCAGTGTCTATCACGTGCAGTATCCAACCACATTCAGTGTCTATCATGTGCAGTATCTGACCCTGCTCAGTGTCTGTCATGTGCTGTATCCAACCACACTCAGTGTCTATCACGTGCAGTATCCAACCACATTCAGTGTCTATCATGTGCAGTATCTGACCCCACTCAGTGTCTGTCATGTGCAGTATCCGACCACACTCAGTGTCTCTCATGTGCAGTATCCGACCACACTCAGTGTCTGTCATGTGCAGTATCCGACCACACTCAGTGTCTGTCATGTGCAGTATCCGACCACACTCAGTGTTTGTCACATGCAGTATCCGACCACACTCAGTGTCTATCACGTGCAGTATCCAACCACATTCAGTGTCTATCATGTGCAGTATCTGACCCCACTCAGTGTCTGTCATGTGCTGTATCCGACCACACTCAGTGTCTGTCATGTGCAGTATCCGACCACACTCAGTGTCTGTCATGTGCAGTATCTGACTACACTCAGTGTCTATCATGTGCAGTATCCAACCACATTCAGTGTCTGTCATGTGCAGTATCTGACCACACTCATTGTCTACCAGGTGCAGTATCTGACCACACTCAGTGTCTACCAGGTGCAATACCCAACCACATTCAGTGTCTATCATATTCAGTATCCAACCACACTCAGTGTCTATCATAATGCAGTATCCGATCACACTCAGTGTCTATCATATGCAGTACCTCAACTGAGCATGTGCGTTGTACTACACAGTTTATGAAACACCTTTTTACACACCTTCTCATTATCTTCTCACACCTATGATATGGGATAGATGCTACTGTTAATGGCAGTTAACAGTCAGTGAGCTGAGCCTAAACAACATCTACGTCATTTGTGCAAGTCCACAAATCTGAGGGTGAGGCTCACATCTATGTTCTCTGTTGTCACAAATCCAGAGTCAGCATGGCAGGAATCGAAACACTTGTTTCTGGAATTCTTGGTATTAATTAATAAGAATTAATTCTTAATACTAAGAATTAATTAATAGTCTTAATTAATTCTTAGTATTAATGTCCCACATTTGCTACTTATGAGCTATGTGAGCTCAAGATGGCAAATTACTTCTAGTGTGGGCGTGCCTTTGATTTCCTGTTCTCAGAATGGAATGAAATAGAATCTAGAGCCTAAGGTATTAGGGGAATTGAGTTAATGTTCTTAAAACAGAACTCAGCACATGGAAAGCACTTGACAAATGTGTGTGTTCTTGCACTGTATGCGCCTGTGACGTTTGTGTGTATTCATGCCTTTGCACACCTGTGAGTGTTTTCACAACACTGAACTACTCGCATTTGAAAAATCTCTCACATTAGCTCTTCAATTACGTTTGGTTTCTTTGAAACAAAGAGCTAATTCCTGGGGGCAGCCTGATTATAAATTATGTGTATTTATGAGAAGATTGTAAGCATGCATCAGACCATCCATTTGGGAGCAGCCTCTGACAGCCTCCCAGTGTGTAGGAGAGAAACAAGGACCACTCTGACTCTAAGGAAATCTTCATTAACAGACTGCTCAGATAAAATCCCCTGCCACAGAAGCTGACGGCCAAGTAACCATGAGGCCCACAGAACATAATGCAAGTTGTAATTTAAAATTGGATACAGGAGAGAAAAGTTGGTTTTTTTTCAGAAGCGGTTTATAGATCAAACATAAGATGAGAACTAAATGTCTGCCCAGTGTATCAAGTAAGGAAGCAGGCAGTAGGCTTGTGAGTTCTGTTCCAGTCAATTTTATTGATTAAACTTCAAACTACTGAGCATGCCTCATGTAGCTTGGATGTCTAAAAGCTGCTTTGAATTAAATGAGGAGGACCCAATCCAGCAGCAAGGGAGTAGAACGACTGTTGTATTTGCTTTATAGTCACTCAGAATTAAGGAGCCAAACTGAGTTTCAAAGATTTCAGGGTCACAAGTGTTAATTTTATCATTGGACTTGGAGTCGCCATGTTTGACTTGCTGGCCTTTTGGTAATCTAGACGGACATGAAGCTACACTTTGAAGAAGGCAGGCCCAGTGGCCACAGTGCCCTCCCTGGTATGTTAAGTCATAGCCTGGGTTTATGTACGGTTTCTGCTGCATGTCTATGTCAGCCTCATTATTTAGCCTTCTCATCATCTTCAACTCTCTATGTGTAAGTGAAGGTAATATCTTAGTATTGTCTGGACTATATGAGATAATATGGGGATCTATGTTCAGCACATAACATGTACTTAAGTATTTGTTCTGAGAGAGAAAGAAAAAGAAGGAAGTCATATACACTGGCTTGTAGAGAAAGAAATTCTGGAAAAATAGAGATGGGAGTCTGACTTGTTAATCAAATTTTAATTTGACGAAGATCAATGAAAAGCCTTATGTGTTTTCTACAAAGACAAACTCATCAGCAATCCCAAGCAAAATCTAGCCAGGTTATGTCCTATTATTAGAGAGCAATATAAATATAAATTACCTCCCTTAATCGGCCTGTGGTTTACTTTTATGCACTGAGCTTCTGTTCTGTATGGAGGGCACAAATCTTCCAATTACCTTGTGTTCGTAATTCATTATGTCGTATTAAAAGCTGACCCTGAACACGGGGTGCTCATCAAGTACCACTAGTGACCACTGCTCCCACTGCCTTCTGGTGACCCATGCTCACTGGGCTTCCTCAGAGATAAGCCGTGTGAGGGCCAGCAGTCAGGGATGATCTTCCTTTATCCCAGGTAGGTTAAGTTCTTATATTTAAGATCAAAGCACCTTTGGCTTCGATTTTAAGTATCGTGGCTGAGTCACGTTGATCTGCCACTGAGGACAAGATGTGAACAACAACACACCAATGAGTGACAAAGGAAAATGGTATTGGCTTAATGACACAGGAGAAGCTGGAAACTGCCAGAACAGACATCTGTAGTTTCATCAAGATGGTTAAATGCAGTCTAATCATCTTGTCAGTGGTGGTCGAAATGCCAAATATTCTCTTCAATAACATTTCAATATCGCTGCATTGTAATGCATTACATAATTGACATTATGTCTCTTAGATACAGAATTGATGATAATGAATGCATAGAACCTTGAATGGTGATTGTCTGATGGCTATTAGATCTTTCTGGAAAGGCAGTTTCCTTTGAAGTCCTGAGATTTAACCTGAAAAAATAATTATTAATATAAAATAGTTTTTTTTTTTTTTTTTTTTTTGCCAAGGAACTAAACGAAGAAGTTAAAGGCACAAAGAGGCATGTGGCTTCCTACAAGTGCGGGCATTCCCATTAGTCTTCCCGACCTTCCATTTTAAGGTGGTTTTATTAGTAACCACTGTTTGTTTTTCCTGTTTGAACAGTAAAACTTTCTTGTCCCTTTGTCCCCAGTATCAGACCGAAATCCTCACCAGCAACTGAAGTGTAGGCTGACGCCTTGAGTATCTGATGTAGAAAATAGCTACTCTAGATCTCCGGCTTTGACCCCTTCAGATGTTCACACAAGGTTTGGGCCCGGATCCAGCTTCTGTAAATAATTATGCTGAATACACAGGAGAGGTGATTGATCTCCTTATGGCCCATCCTTATGGCCCACACTTGGAGGATGCCACATGCCTCTTAGTGCCTTTAACTTCTTTGTTGGTGGAAGGGGGACAGGGATTGGGTCTTACTGGGCAGTGCTCAGGGTCTGTTCTTGCCTCTGTGCTCAGGAGTAATCTCTAGCAGTGCTCAGAGAACCAAATGTACCAGGAGAGCTACATGCAAGGCAAGTGGCTTCTCTCCTCCGCCACATCTTATTGCTAGACATATTCAGAGCGATAAAGCCAGAAGTTCTCTACAGTTCTTACTCACATCAGAGATAGGATATGCTTAATTTTGTTAAATTAATTGAGGTAAACTAAACTCTGTTGACTTTAGTTTTCCTCTTTGTAAGTCACTGTTATTTATGTGACAGCAGGAAGTTTTCACTTATCCAGAAAACCTTTCTTTGTTTCACTAGTATCACAGGGTTGCAGCAGAATTATCTTCCAGAAAGTGAAAACGTTAAGGCTTAAATATAACTGTATGGGGGGGTGGCTCCCCTTCAGGGAGGTCCCAAGACCCCAGGCTCAAAGGGACCTCCTGTGGGTTCCATTGCCTTAATAGGGTCTGGTGCTTCATCTCGCTGCTTGCCTCTGCGGGATCCTCGCCTGGACCTGTCTCTCTCCCGGGTTCTCCTGCAGGCTGCTCTCTCTTTGGGGGTTCTGTGTAGACTCCACTCGTCAGGGTCTTTCACTTCCGGGTGTCTCTGTTCAGGGCTTGATGCTTCTGGTCCTCACCCAGGCCGTCTCCTGTCAGGACCCTAATCCGTAGGTCCTTTCAGCTCAGGGCTTTTCTCTTCAGAGCTTCTGTTCTCTGGACTCCTTGGCTGTGCCCCTACTTCACCATGTCCCTATTTCCCTAATTACCTTGTTTCATCTTTTGCTACCATGTCTTGTGTCTCTGAATCCCTATCTAATTTTTTGAGTTCCTCCATGTTGCTCTTCTGCCGGTGGTCCTAATACTCAGCAGCCCTGGAGCTCTGTAGCCTGTAGCTTTGATGCCAGCCCTTGGGCTCAGGCTCCAGGCAGGCCTTATGGCGCTGGTGCTGGCCCTCGGGCCTAGGTATCAGGAGCAGCTACTCCTCCCTGGTTCTGGCCATCCGGCTCAGGCACCAGGGGGCCCCATACCCTAGGTGCTGGCCAGGTACCAGAGGCCGCTACTGTCTCCGTCAGGAAGCTCCTCCTCCCCCCCCCCGCACTCTCCTGGGGCCCCTATTTATAGTCTCCACCCAGTTCAGAACCCTAGCCTCCACTGTCTTAACAGACCTTGGGACTACTGCACCTTTAGGTCCCACATTAGACACAAGCTAGAGAACAGACATGTGTGGCTCTGGTTTGTGTAAAGATACTATAGTTTATCATGCTCTTCCATTTTTCATTGAGTTGTATCACTGTATCACTGTCTTCCCGTTCATCATCGATTTGCTCAAGCAGGCACCAGTATCATCTCCATATGTCCTGTCTCATGCAAGTAGAGCCCAAGGGCACCTGCTTGCTCCAGGAACATAAAGAGCCTCAAACCATTCCATCAGGTCATGGGAATGAGGTCTATAACTGTTACTGGTATTTGGCATATCAAATATGATACAGGTAGCTTGCCAGGCTCTGCCGTGCGGGTAGCATACTCTTGTAGTCACCTCTAAATCCAGCATTTATTGACGAACCGCACAGCCGCAAGTGGCCTCACGAGCTGGGCTGTGATAGACTGGTCTGCTGGGTGGAGTTCTGATGAGGGGAAGTCGGATGTGGAAAATGGAGGCCGTCATGGAGTGGGGGGTCATCTGGCTTGTTGAGAGGCTCTGCTGGGGTGGCGGGCCAGGGCTAGAACCCGCCATCCTTCCCGGGCACCTCGTGAGTGGCTGAGCACAGGGAGAGCCAGTAGCAGCTCTGCCCCATGTCTGTGAGTCTCTCATTGAGTTGTATTACTAGCAATGGAAGAATATAAAACCACCTAAGAAACAGTGCAGAAGATAATTTTAAATCTAGTTTGGTACAATAATTTATATATTTTAAGTGTATATTAAAAGCCAGCAGAGCTGTGCCACAAGCCAGATGACCCCCACTCCATGAGGGCCTCCATTTTCCACATCGGGACTTTTCTCTCATCAGAACTCCACCCAGCAGACCAGCCTATCACAGCCCGGCTCAGCAGTCTTTTTTTAAATCCGGCTCAGGTATGCTGAGCCAGAGACTCACAGACATGGGGCAGAGCTGCTACTGGCTCTCCCTGTGCCCTTCTGCTCACGAGGCACCCAGGAGGGATGGCGGGTTCTAGCCCTGGCCCGCCACCCCAGCAGAGCCTTGCAACAAGCCAGATGACCCCCCACTCCATGAGGGGCCTCCATTTTCCACATCGGACTTCTCTCTTGTCAGAACTCCACCCAGCAGACCAGCCTATCACAGCCTGGCTTATCGAGTTCCACCCTGCAGCAGTCTTTTTTTAAATCCGGCTCAGGTATGCTGGGCCAGAGACTCACAGACATGGGGCAGAGCTGCTACTTGCTCTCCCTGTGCCCTTCTGCTCACGAGGTGCCCAGGACGGATGGCGGGTTCTGGCCCTGGCCCACCACCCCAGCAGAGCTGTGCAACAAGCCAGACGACCCCCCCACTCCATGAGGGCCTCCATTTTCCACATCCGGACTTTTCTCTCGTCAGAACTCTACCCAGCAGACCAGCCTATCACAGCCCAGATCGCGCGCCAGGCGGCCACGCGGTTCATCAATAAATGCTGGACTTAGAGATGACTACAAGAGTATGCTACCTGCACGGCAGAGCCTGGCAAGCTACCCGTGTTATATTTGATATGCTAAATACCAGTAACAATTATAGACCTCATTCTGGAATGGATTAAGGCTCTTTATGTTCCTGGAGCAAGCAGAGGCCCTTGGGCTTTACTAGCATGAGACAGGACATATGGAGATGTTACTGGGGCCCGCTCGAGCAAATCGATGATGAACGGGAAGACAGTGATACAGTGATACAGTGAAGTGTATATTACATATGTAAGCTTTAATCCCATAGTCGTCTAAATTTCTTCTTATCATTTGTGAAAAATGGCTGAAGTGATTACCCCACGATCACCAAGAAATAGTGACCAGGAGCCCTTAGAAGCATTCTAAGGACTCCTGGTCTACTACTAGTACTTGAGTATTACTCTCTCAATATTCCTGGCAATGCTCAGAGGACCATATGCAGTGGCAGAGATAGAATCCAGGTGGGCCACGAATAAGACAGCACTTTACTTTCTGGACTACCCTCTAGCACACGGTTTAGAATAAGATTAACACACCCTTCTATTCTACTATTTATTAATTGTGAGGCACTATTAAGTGACTTAACTTCTCTGAGTTATTACGTTCTTGCATAAAACAGAGGTAATGTCATTTTTCCTCTCGGGGATGATATACGAAGGGATTGGTGCAGGGTTTGCCAAAGATAAACTCTCAATAAATGGTACCAATTTCTAATACAAAAGATACAACCACTTTGCCGCAGTTTTCAATTTCAAACTTTATAGCATTGTTTAGCAAAACGTGTGTGAATTTTCTAGAACAACATAATGGTATCTTAGGTCCAGGTATTTGATTATATATTGAAGATAACTTTAAATTGGTCCAGGAGAGACTCTAGGGGAAAAAATCCAGCTGTTAGGGGCCTGTTTGGTCCATTTGAACTCAGTGTCCCTCCAAGCTGTCTATTACATTATTCAGTTCAGCTAAAGAGCCTCCTTAGAGTCTAAAGAGACCTGACAAGTTTTTTAGAATTCAAGATGGAATCAAGGCCACGGCTGAGTCTTACATCCCTCCCAGGAGCAAAGGTACAAAGACAAACGAGTGCACAGCACAGCCAGGTTGGAGAAGCTCCTGTATGGGATGTCCCTTCCCGAGACTTAGCCAGGAAGAGGAGCTGAAAGCTCTCAGGCACGCTGCTGAACTGAAAATGATGTGTTCAGCCCAGTCTACTGGGGCTTGTTTGTGGAGCCTGAATCTGGGGCAAACAGCTTGCCACATCTCTGAATGTCTGGCCTCAGCGCTTATTTGAGATCTATTTCTTTCCTATTAAAAATAAAAACAGTCGCAGTTATTCTTTGGCATGAGCTGTTTTCTGGAAAACATTGTGCCAGCATGAGATTGTCAGACAATTGTATTGGAGAGTGACATATTCTGGCTCCCATGTGACATGGGAGCAGTTCAGAGAATCACTTTAAATATTTCACTAACACAGTGGTAAAATATTTAAAGAGTGTATCGTGAGAGTGCCGCTGTTTTTCAAACTCACATTCCTTCATTTCCAATAAAACTTGCCTTCTGAGGATTTACCGCTAAGAACCATACCTCGAATATTATTATTTGTAAGAAACGTTTCTGAATAGTTTATTTTTATTTAAAACTAGTAGCTAGGGGGTCATAGCAACCCAGGATAGTGCAAAAGCAAAAAATAATTTTGTATAAAGATAAAGGTAACATATAGGGGAAAAAATCACTGAGTGCCCTTCAAATTCTCTCTCTGCAGGAGCAATGAATTAGTTACCCAGGAGGACGCAGACCCCGGCAGTCAACGCTTTCTAGTTGTCAGGGAAGATTAATTCTCAGACCCTCACCCACTAAGAGTGACTGGGAAAAGCCTCCCCCATTTTCTGTCTGTGGTGTAACTAAGCATCCTTCCTTTCTCCGTCATCCTTAATTTCATGAAAGAGGAAAACTGAAGACGATGTCCAGTGTTTATCAGAACGTTTAAAGTGGCTTTCCGTGAATACTGCATAATTACTGAGAGACGGCATCTTATGAATTTTCAGATGTTTATTTCTGATTTTCTTCTTTCTTTTCCCAATGTTCACAAAAAGTTTACCACATAAGGAGGCTTTGTTAGAAAGTAAATTTCTTATGGAATTTCTTACAGAGATTTACGTGTTTGGAACCAAACTTGAATCAAAAACGATACAGAAGGTTCCACTGGATATTATTGGGGTGGTCCAGTTCACTGCATAGTCCTGTCACAAAAATAATTCTTTTCCAGCTCGGCTGACTCATGTTCTAGCATCTAATCACCATGAATTGACTACAACATTTATATTGGCACTTTTTGACAATTTCATAAGTTTCCTTCCTATGCTTAATATTTTTTTAAAAAGTTAAGGCAAGGAGGAGTGTGTAAAACTGGGGATACTGATGGAGGGAAGGGATACTTGTGAAGGGATTGTTGCTTGATCATTCTATGCCTGAAGCTCAATCATGAATAACTTTGTAATTTATACTGATTCAATAACTTACATAAAAATTATTTTAAAGCCAACCAAATAGAGCAGTGAGGCGAGCAGTATGCCAGAAAGGAGAAGCACCTTTTAGTTTTTTGCTGAAATCTTCACTTCTGTCTTACATCTGGGAAGGTTCAAATGTGACCATTTTAAAGCCTGTGTGAAGCTAATGATAATTCCAAGTAAATGCTTTTCTTTTGCAAGGGCTTTGTAGATCAATTTATGTTGAATGTATCTAGTGTTATTGGAATAATAAACTGTCTCATAGTGTCAGAGATACTTTTAAAATATGAATGGGTTAAATACAGGCAATTAAACCTTTCTGCATTTTCTCACATAGGAAATTGACTTTACACTTAGTTTTGTACTAGTTTTAAATTGTTAAGAAATTTATTTTGATTATTTGTGTCATAGATTTCATTCTGAACTGATTTAAACTTTTATTAAAATGCCATACACGTGTACTACATCCACCAGAGACAGATCTAATTACCCTTTACATTAACTCATATTTTTAAAATGGCATCAAATCTAATCCCATTTTACCTAACGATGTAAGTGGGACAGTTATTAATGTCCCCATTTGATAAATCAGTTAGATGAAGGATGGAGAAGTTAAAGAACTTACCCAGTCACCCAGTTATTGACAAAAACAAATTAATCCAATCATTACCCAATAATATTGCACTATACTTAATGCTGTTTCAGGTTCTACCAGCCACAATTTTACCTTCCATCTAGTCACATATGGGATATCTCTTTTTTTTTTTTCTTCTGCTCTACTTGTAAGAAGAGTAATGTATACAACATAAAAGCACGAGAAAGTATTTGTGGTTGTATTGTTTACAGTGTGGACATGAGCAATACACATGTGCTGCCTATGTACCAGCATGATAATCATGGCAATTACATGTAGACTCTGAAAATTAACCATTTTTGGATGTCATAGTTTCTACTCTAGCCTTATATTTCGTATACTTTGGATAATATCCACAGATATATTTGTATATATAATTTATAATATTTATGGCAAGTTTAATTCTTTTTATTAAGCAATAAAATTTTCTTTTTATTAAACAAAAATAGACTGTGCTCTCAGGGTACAATTTCCCCTATTCAAAATATATTATCACACTGCACAGTACATACTAACATTTGAAAACTAAATACCCTATATAAATCAATGAGAGTAAATGCAATAACAATATTTTCTTTTCTGCTTCTAGTCTGTTAAACTTAATAATAGATGCCAAAAAGTGTGTTCAGTAATTAGAATAGTGTTTTTTTTTTACCCTTGGAAACCTTTAGTGCTAGGATAATCTCTGAATGTAGTATGCAATTCTATGTGGCATTGAATAAAATAATGGCGACTAGCATTATATGGATGATGGTGCATGTTTTTCAAAAATGTTCACACCGACTCCAAAGGAAGGTGATTTCCTTGTTTTCACACCATCGTACAATGCCCATTCATTTCTCCCAGCCTTACAAGTGCTCCTAAAGCTTTGACTATAAACCCATCATGACTCCTAATAAGTGTGCATATAAATAAGCCTCCGAAAATGGAGCTGTTTCCTTCAGTCCTGGAAAGAGCAGGGAGACTCTCCAGTGAGGGTAATTTAAGGAGTGCTGCCCAGGGAAGTGCCCCTCTGAATTTCCTGTGGTATCCTGGAACCTCTAGACCCACACACAGGCAGAAACTGCAAAGGCAACTCTTTTATCAAAGTGCGAATAATATACTTACATGGAAATTGTGAGGGTGTGGCAAGATTTTTCACTAATAAGAGCAAAATGTGAAATCTGTAAAAACTTGGACATATTAACAAGCAGAAAGAATCAATGTCTGACTATCAGTGATCCATTAGGGATCACTTTTGCTTAGCCTTGGGTGCACCTGCTTTCTTGAGCAGAAGTGAAAAGTGTGGGGCTACTGCAATGTACTGATTCCATAGACACAGGATCTAGGTATGCGGGGGGCATGTGCCACCACACCTGGAAATATTCTAGCTATGATCCACAGGCAATTGCTACTCGTCTGATCCTGGATAAAATGAAAATCCAGGAGACTGATAAATGAATTAGCAGGTCTGTCGGTTACTCTGAGAGAAGTATTCATTCCAGAAACAATATGAGGGTCTGTCTTTGAGGCTACAGAGTCCCTTTCCATTACTTCCAAATAATGGAAAGAATCTGCCTCCGGACACCTGAAAGCTGGGGTGAGCAGGCAGGGATGGTCTTCAGATGCGGTGAGTTTCTTCCCAGGCACCAGATTGAGTCCTTCAATCCTGGCGAATTCCAGGGTCACCACAATCTTCATAAGTCAGAGAGAATTCTGCCTTTTCCTAGGAAGTGTGGATTTCTTCAAACAGATTTTTTCTAATCTCTTCTCTTCATTTGGGAGAACTGCCATTCATCACCTGAATCAAAGACATCTACAGTCACTTGAAAGCAAAGCGCAGTGAAGGGAGAGAGTTGAACGATCTCCCTCTGCACATTCTGAAAGACAGGAGGCCCTGAGTTCGATTCCTTTCATTACATGACCCTCCACGACCCCGTGGCCGATCCCTATTTCCAAAAGTAAGATGAAATAAATAGGAGTTGTGACTCCTGCTTGGACCTACTGCATCAGAAAAAATTCCATACCTCCCACCCACTCTCCCCAAACAGTTCTTTGGGGAGAGTTAAAATTAAAAGTTCCCAAGAGAACTCAATGTGTTAGTTGGAATTTTGGTGTGTTAGTGGTATCTTTTGCACTGTTGAGAGAAGTAAGGGAGTGAGCTGAATGGATGATTGATGAAGACATCCCAGGTCAGGGGAAAAAAGCACTTTTGACTGCTGCTATCAGCCTCAACACAATTCTCTGCATAATATCCACGATTCTCAATACAACTATCTATGCAATATCCAGGATTTTCTCCTCTTATTAAAAAGACAGCAAACCAGTCCTCTGTTCTCGGGCATTTAGGTTGTTTCCAGATTCTAGCTATAGTGAATAGCGCAGAGATGAATAAAGAAGTACAGATAGTGTTTCTGCTATGTGTTTTTGGTCTCTAGGGTATATTCCCAGGAGTGCTATTGCTGGATCAAATGGGAGCTCAATATCTAGCTTTCGGAGGAATGCCCATATTGTTTTCCAAAAGGGCTGGACCAGTCGGCACTCCCACCAGCAATGGATGAGAGTGCCTTTTTTCCCCACATCCATGCCAGCACCGGTTGTTCTTGCTGTTTTGGATGTGTGCCAGTCTCTGTGGGGTGAGATGGTACCTCATTGTTGTTTTGATTTGCATCTCCCTGATGATTAAAGATGAAGAGCACTTTTTCATATGCCTTTTGGCCATTCGAATTTCTTCTTTTTTGGAAGCTTCTGTTCATTTCTTCTCCCCATTTTTTGATGGGGTTGGTTGTTTTCTTCTTGTGGAATGCTACCAGTGCCTGATATATCCTGTATATTAACCCCTTGTCAGATGGGTATTGGGTGAATATCCTTTCCCACTATGTGGATTGTCTTTGTATCTTGGTCACCGTTTCTTTTGAGGTGCAGAAGCTTTTCGATTTTATATAATACCATTTGTTTATCATTGCTTCCATTTGTTTGGTCAGTGGTGTGTCGTCTTTAAAGATACTTTTCGTTTTGATGTCATAGAGCGTTTCTCCTATGTTTTCTTCGATGTACCTTATAGATTCATGTCTGATATCGAGATCTAGAATCCATTTTGATCTGACTTTTGTGCATGGCGTTAGAAGGAGGTCTAAGTTCATTTTTTACACGTAGCTGCCCAGTTTTCCCAGCACCATTTGTTGAAGAGGCTTTCTTTGCTCCACTTAATATTTTTGCTCCTTTATCGAAGATTAAGTGGTTGTATATTTGTGAGTGCGTTTCAGGATACTCAGTTCTATTCCATAGGTCTACGGGTCTGTCTCTGTGGTTCATCTACACTATGGAATACTATGCGGCTGTCAGAAAAGATGAAATTTACCTGCAAATGGATGGACATGGAGTCTAGCATGCTGAGTGAAATTAGTCAGAAGGAAAAGGACAGATATAGAATGACTGCATTCATTAATAGGATATAAATAGATACCAGTGTTTTACTAAATATGGGAAATGGTAATGGCAGATTAAAACTCACCACTGAATATACACAAAAGAGACTTAAGTGATAAACTCTAAATATCTGCAGGGCTAGCCACAATGTGTAAAATAAGAGGGAGAGAGATGCAGAGAAACAGAGAGAGATAGAGAGAGAAAGAGAGGAAACTGGGGTACCTGCTATTAAGGCAGCCTGGGGCGGGGTACATTGATGGTGGAAATGGGGCACTGGTGGAGGGATGGGTGCTGGAATACTGTATTACCAAGAACCAATTATGAACACCTTTGTAATTGTATGTTTCACGGTGGTATAATAAAATTTTTTTAAATAAAAAAAATAATAAAAAATAAAAAGACAGTAAAGCCTTTTGTTCTTTCCGTTTCAAAAGACTAGGGTTGCTGTTAGTGTAGTAAGCAAGGTCAGCTCCTGTTTTGATCACTATGATGCAGACCAGGGTCTGCTCTATGAAATAGTGACCGGCTCATGCATGTGAAGGCAGCTGGAGGATCAGTAGGAGTTTGAGCAGTGTTGGAAAAGAGGGTTGTGTTGTGCAGGAGGGACTCTCCCTTGTCGAACACACTTTCAGAGTCTTTCTTAGAGGGACTCTCCCTTGTCGAACACACTTTCAGTCTTTCTTACACCCCAGGTTTCTCAAATGTTGCTCTTCTTTTCAGACAATCTTATCTAATTAACATCTATTTTTCACTTCTTTACACAGCAATCAGCATTCAATTGCCAGAACCCAGCTGCTGATGCTAAAAAATACTGGAAAATCAATTTCATACAATAAATCCTCAGATACCCTCACCATCTCTTCAGACTTCTTGATTCCCCCCTCTTTATTTCACCTGCAAATCTTTCATTCCTTTTTTATGAATGCTTTTGTGATTTTGGTTCTGTTCCAAGACTGAAAAAAATAGGAGAGTACCAAAAGGTGGCATATAAACAAACACTAATAGAAGCATTAACTTACATTTAAGGATGATAAGAATATCAACTACAAATTACATTTTGTTTGGTTTTAAAGAACCAAGCTAATTTGAAGAACATGTTACATAATATTCCTGTGCCTGTTTGCTAGACAGAAACATCTCCACAAGAAAAATGTTGTCATCGGTTTGTACATTCATTAGTTTCAAGAAACATGATCACTGAAATCCTTCCCCAGAGGTCTAATGTCTAATATATTTAATATGATTAATTATTTGCATAAGAGAGAAAGAAGATGAAATAAGAAAATGTAGAGAGGAAAGACCAAAAAACAAGGAAATGGGGAGAGAGTAGTAAAAGGAAATGTCTTGGGACTTTTTATGTTGGTGACATGGACAGTAACTATACACCGTAATTCTAGAACATAAGATTGTAATATATTTGATATGAATAAATGAAATAAGTTTAGCATAACGTTAATATGAACTTCGTGATGAATTTATAGAACTATAAACTTAACTAATGCATCTGCTTCAGCTCCTTGAAAATTTTCAACACATAGCTGACAAATATCCTTAACATTAAGAAATTGAAGCTCTCTGAGTTTGTATAACATGTTTAAAACTTTCCACCAGTTGCAAAATAACCACATAATGGAATGAATGTGATTGTCCAAAATTTCCATTCCCTTTCTACGGTGTCTACTTTTATCATTATCACTTTCCAATTGCCTGTTGCTTATTGATTCCAAGATTTTGAATATGAAATCAACTATCTAATTCTCACACTATCGATAAGAAAAGAATACAGTTTTCTGTACAAGAATTTCTTGAGGTTCAGAACAAGGAGTGAGAAAGGTAACATAGTTCCTTAGGAGTTAATAGAATTCCTAAGGATCTGTCTCCCCATAGCAAAAGATGAGCACAAAAATCAATGCTATTTTCTCGGCGAAAGAGCGAGCTTGGCACCGTCACAGTCTTCTGGTTGTAATGATAGCATAGCCCGGTGAAGGGAGGAGAATTTGCTTAGTTCTAGCCCAAAGTCTTCTTACTTGAATTCAGTCAACTTTTTCATAAAACTAGGTTATCAAAGAAATATATTTTTCTTTAGCTCTTCATTGAAAGGACTCAATTAATTTCAAGAGCAGCACCCAGGAGAAGATGAGTTAAACAGAATACTGAAGCCCAGGGAAACAAGTGTCTGCGCGTCAGAGGGAGGCCTGCACAGTTCGTGGGAGTGGCCACACAGCTTCCTTCCCCGGCCAGTCTGTGCTGGGGCTGCCCAGCTGTGTTATGAAGACAGCCCCATTTCTTCAGGGGTATGGTCACTGTAGAAACCGTATCACCAGCTCCCTCACCTGAGTGCTGACACTCGGAGAACACGCACTCTCAGCCCAGTATTAAGTTAGCAAACGGCTTCAGAGATTCTTTGCTTCAGTACTGACTGGGATTTATGTTTTAAGGAAGAAACTCAGTTAGTATGTGGAGTCCACGGCAGACCTGGGTAGTCGTAACTCAGCCGCTGACTACCTGAGCAGCCCTGATCTAGTTACTCCAATATCCCCCCAAGCTTTAATTACGTAGTTATTCTCCTTTTCTAAAAATAATTTACAGAATTAGGACTAGTTAATCAGAAAGTTCATAGTTTAAATCCCATTTTTAGCTGCATGGACTTATACATTTAATCTAGTGACTCATTTTCCCCATCTATAAAGCAGTAAGCAAGATCATTCTTATCTCAAACCAGGTTGGATTGAATACTTAAAAGTACAATGTATATGGGGCCAGAGCGATAGCCCAGCGGGTAGGGCGTTTGCCTTGCACAGAGCCGGCCCATGTCGGCCCAGGTTCGATCCCGTCATCCCATATGGTCCCTCGAGCACCGCCAAGAGTGGTTCCTGAGTGCAGAGCCAGGAGTAACCCCTGAGCATTGCCGGGTGTGACCCCAAAAAAAAGTACAATGTATATAAAGTGGGTCTGAATGTTTTTACTATCTTAAAATGTAACATAGGAAGATAAGACCTATAAATAATCTATCACAAAGTGGGAGTTTGTCTGTTTTCTGACCACCTTAGAAATTAACAGGCCTCGTGGCCAGAGTGATAGCGCAGCATGTAGGGCGTTTGCCTTGCACACGGCCAGCCCATGCCAGCCCGGGTTCGATCCCGGAATCCCATATGGTCCCCTGAGCATCGCCGGGAGTAATTCCTGAGTGCAGAGCCAGGAGTAACCCCTGAGCATTGCCAGGTGTGACCCAAAAAACAAACAAAAAAAAAATTAACAGGCCTCTTTTTAAAGTCAGTGTTTTTTTCTAGTTTTAATGAGAAATAATTGACATGTATAGCTAAGGTGTACATAGCTAAGGACTGATATGTGTGTGTGCATGTGTGTGTATGTATGTATTATGAAGAATGCCCTGTTTTTCCAAACCAAAGGATTTTTGACAGTACTGTATATTTTGACATATATATAAAACACACACACACACACACACACACACACACATATATATATATATAAAACATGACAATATTACTTTAGCTGATATCCGTCTTCTCATTTAGATACAATTTTTTAATTCTCTTATAAAACATTTTAAAATTTACTTTTAACAAACCTCCTCATCTAACAGTATTAGCTGTGGTCACCCTGTTGCACATTACATTTGTAGAACTTTCTTCTCTATAGTTGGCAGTTTTTGCCTTTGGATGCCTTCCTTCACATGAGCCCTATGTTCTGTCCACGGCAAATAAACATTGTTCTCTCCTTTCTGGAAGGTTCTCTGTGATCTGCACAGAATACCAGGGGAATTTATTGGTATCCATGTTGTCGCAAGTGGTAGGTGTTTTTAAGTTTTAAAACTGAATAATATCTCATTGTACATATAAATATAAGACTTTTATTCATCCATCAATGAACACTTTGGTTATTTTCGCATCTAGACTATTGTTAATAACACTGCAAGGGGGAAAAAATGGGGGATGCAAATACCTTTCTAGTGTTTTGTTTCTCTTGTTTAGAGACCCAGAAGGGAATTGCTGTGTCATAGGGTAGTTCTGTTTTCCATTTCTGAGACTCCTTTATCTGCCTTCCACAGTGGTTATACCAATTCATAGTCACCAACAAGGTGCAAATATTCCTTTCTTCCAGACCTTTGCTTACTTTTGTTATCCTCTTCTTTTCGATGATGACGATACTCTTACAGCTGTGACATGAAGTCATATTGTGGTTTAAATGCATTTATCGAATAATTAGGGATATTTTTCTTTTTCTTGTTCCTATTGTTTATATTCTTAGGAGAAATGTCTATTCCGTTTCTTTGCCCATTTTGAAGTTATTTGGTTCATTTTTGTCGTTGAGTTCTTTGTATAATTTGGATATTAACACCCTGTCAGACAAATTTTGCAAGTATTTTCCCATGCTATTTACTGTCTGCTTGTGGTTTCTTTCACTGAAAAGGATTTTTTTTAGTTTGATGTAATCCCACTGGGTTTGTTGTTGTTGTTATTGCTTGTGTTATGAGGGTCAGATAAGACGAAGAGGGCCCAAGTGAAAGGGCTTTATTCCTAAGTTTTCTCCCAAAAGTTTCATGGTTTTAGTATTCTGAGTGGTGAGGGATGAATCAGTTCTATTCTTTGTACACCTAAAGAGCTAACTGTCCAAGCCGCAGCATTTATTGAAGAGAATGTCTTTTTTTTTCCCTTGAGTATTCTTTGTTTGCTTGTCAAATAATGATTAAGAAAAAATATAATTTTCTTAGTTTGGCTTCCAGTTAAGATTTTCCCTATTCCTAAACACTTTAGAAAGGATTTTATATGAATATTGACTCGGAGTTGTAACCCTGATAAATTTGAGTTAAAACGTCAAATGACATTAGTTTCTATAACACAAGATAAAATTGTTAGATTTCACTTGTAATATATTCTGTTGTTATACTCTGAGTTTCTTCATGTCTCATCTATTTTTATCTTCATTTTCAACTCTGAAAAAAAATCTGTTTGCTATGACTTTATTTTGGCCTTTATTCAAGGTTATTTCTGCAGGTGAAATAATTAGTATGCGTGTTACATGAAGATAAATAAATATACACTTTAAGATAGGTTTCTCTATCATTCTAGATATATTTAAATGATACAAATGACTAATAGATAAAATTCCTTGGGGCCCAGAGCAATAGCCCAGCGAGTAGGGCATTTGCCTTGCACACGGCTGGCCCATGCCGGCCCGGGTTTGATCCCCCGGCATCCCATATGGTCCCCTGAGCACCGCCAGGAGTAATTCCTGAGTGCAGAGCCAGGAGAAACCCCTGAGCATTGCCAGGTGTGACCCAAAAAGTAATATATATATATATATATATATATATATATATATATATAAAATTCCCTAGATGTTTTTGTATATTATATTTAGCATATACTATATATATATTACATACAGTTGTTACTTATGTAACAACACACACATATCTGAATTTTCAACTAAAAGAAAAAACATGAAATAAATGAAGACTTATCTGTTCCCTTATAGAAGTAACTTCAAAGAAAGAGTATTAAAATTTGTGTGGTCATGACAACCCTTTAATGTATGTCCTGTAATCCACAATCTGGAAGGGAAGGAAAAGAGAAAGAGATAGAGAGAAAGGGAAAGAAATAAAGAACCTGCCATGGAGGTGGACTGGGGGAGAGGGAAGGGAACCGGGGACGTTGGTGGTGGGAGATGGGCACTGATGGAGGGATGGGTGCTGGAACACTGTATGACCAAAACCCAAATTATGAACATCTTTGTAATCGTAAATCTCACCGTGGTATAATAAAATACTTAAAAAGTAAATAAAATAAAATTTGTGCAGTGACTGGTGCCAAGCACTAAGATGAAAACTGCTTTGGGAGCGTAGTCCTTGAAAGGAAGGGGAGGGTTGAGTTGAGATAAGAAGGCTTTAGTACAGTTCCCATACTGTGTTGTCAGACATTTGATATTTAATATGGCAGCCTTTCTCTCTTATTCATCTTCTAGAATTCATACAAAGGAAATAGCAAATGGAATATCAGAAGTAAAAATCTATTGCCTATACTTTAAATGAATTTCCTCAAATATAAGAGGCATTCGGTGTGATAACCTGGTCTTAATAGGTACAAGATATTTGTAATACTGGATTATTGTGGAAATTAATTAAAATTTTCTGTTAGTCCTTTATAATAATGAAGAGGAAGCTAAATTTAAGTACCTCATAATACTTAACAATAAGAAATTTTACCTAGCACAAAACATTATTTTGTTTCCATACTGAGTGCATACACACACATACCCCAATATTGTATGTATTTTATATGTGTATGTATTTCAATTGCTTTTCATAAAAAATTTGTACAGTTTTACTCTTAGGGCATGTAAATTTTAATAGATCGATTTCAAAAATACATTAATAATTGTATGTGACCCAGAGATTCAATAAAACGACAGTTGTAAGCAAGGACTGCCATCCTTTCATTTTTTTTTTTTTGAGTCACACCCGGCAATGCTCAGGGGGTGATTCCTGGGCCTTTGCTCAGGATTTACTCCTGGCGGTGCCCAGGGGACCATATGGGATGCCAGGGATCGAACCTGGGTCTGCCGTGTGCAAGGCAAATGACCTTTCCGCTGTAGTATCGCTCTGGCCCCCATCCTTTCTTTGTAAACAGTACACTACTATGTCAATTATCAATAAAAGGGAACTACCTGTGCAAGATACACCACACACTCTTCCATCAGAACACAAATTGGCAATAAAAGAAGGATCATATGTGAAAATAGCTGCTATTAGGGTGGCCAGCATCTATTTCTGGACCCTTTTCACTGCCTTTTTCTACAGTTGTGTTCGGAGTATTCAGTTGCGGAACACTATTAAAAGAAGGCACATCCATGTCCATCCTAACAGTGTAAATACTGCTAGAGCAGCTAGTACATATGCATATATATAATATAAAGGGCAAAGTCACTATTATAAAATTCACAGGGAAATAAGAAATAGGAAACTAAAAAGGAGCTTACAATCTGCATTAACTTGGTAGCAGTGCTGATTAAATAACCAATGAAAGAACAGTCATGTCTGTATAATTATGTATTAGAACAGAGATTTCATGTAATTGAATTTCAAAGGTTCTCATTGTATATTTTAATTTTTCTTTAATTTCATATAATAAAATGCATGGCGATAACACTTAAAAAACAAACTGAAGAGAGAGACAGAGGGAGGGAGAACAGAGGGTACGACACTTACCTTGCACATGCCTGACCCAGGTTTAATCCCTGGTACCCTCTAAGGTCCCCTGAGCACAACCAAATACTAGGTAAGTCCCCAGAACAAAATGTAACAAAAGAAATGCTATCTTTCTATAAAATGTCCATTCTAATCATAATACCTTTGCATATTTTCTTAAGGTAACATTATACATAGGAGTATTACTCTTACTATGGATATACATTGTATGCTAGATCTTTACTTTAAAAAGTCATGGAAGAATTTTCCACAAAAAGTATTTCAATCAACAATACCTTTAATCCATGATCAACTGAAAAATAAAGGGATAAATCTATAAGTAACTATTTCTTTGTGGGGCTAGGAGGTGGTCTACAGAGCCAGGGTGCAGACCTTGCAGGCCTAGCATGCTAGAGATCTCTATCTCCATATGCCTCCCTTATGACCCTCAAAAACCACATTAGTGACCCCCCAAAAGGTATACACACAATCACACACAAGGTAGATAGATGGATGGATGGATGGAATGATGGACGGACGGATGGAAAGAAGGACGGATGGACGGACAGATGGGTGGATGGGTGGATGAGTGGATGGATGAATAGATTCATGGATAGATGAATGTGGATGTGTGGATGGATGGGTGCGTGGATGGAGGCTGCGTGGATGGATGGATGCATGGATGGAAGGATGGGTAGATGGATGCATGGATGGATGAATGGATAGATGGATGGGTGGATGGATGGATGGATGCACGGATGGATGGATGGATGCACAGATGAATGGACGGATGTGTGATGGATGGATGTGTGATGGATGGATGTATGTATGAATGGAGGGATGGATGTATGCTTGGATGAATGTGTGGAATAATGGATGGATAGATGGATGGATGTGTGGATGGATGGATAGATGCAAGCGTGGATGGATGGATGCGTGGATGGATGGATGCGTGGATGGATGAATGCATGGATGCATGGATGGATGGATGCGTGATGGATGGAAGCAACGGATGGATGGGTGCTTGGATGGAAAGATGAATGTGTTAATGGATGGATAGATGCATGGTTGAATAGGTGGATGCGTGGATGGATGTGGAAGGATGGATAGATGGATGGATGTATGCATATCTGGGTGGATGGATAGATGTGTGGATGGATGGAGGATGCGTTGATGGATGGATGGATGCATATCTGGATGGATGGGTGGATGTGGATGGATGATAGATGCGCGGATGGATGGATGCGTTGATGTATGTATCGTGGATGGATGGATGGTTGGATGTGGATGCGTGGATGGATGGATGCGTGGCTGGATGGATGAATGGATGGATGCGTGGATGGATGGATGGATGGACGGATGGACAGATGGATGCGTGATGGATGGATTCGCATGGATAGATGGATGAGAGGATGGATGGATGCATGGATGGATGGAGCGTGTATGGATAGATGTATGAGTGGATGGATGGATGCGTGGATGGATGGATATATGTGCGGATGGATGGAGCATGGAATGATGGATGTGTGAATGATGGCTGGATGGATCTGTGGAGCGATAGATGGATGGATGATGCGAGGATGATGGATGGATGCATGGCTGGATGGATGAATTGGATGGATGCGTGGATGGATGGATGCGTGGATGGATGGATGCGTGGATGGATAGATGGATGTATGAATGGATATATGATGCATGGATGGATGGATGGTGCATGGATGTGGATGGATGCGTGGATGGATGCGTGGATTGGATGGATGCGTGGATAGATGGATGAATTGATGGATATGTGAATGGATGGAAGGATGGATATGTGGATGGATGGATCCGTGGATAGATGGATGAGTTGTTGGATATGTGGATGGATGGATGCATGGATGGAGGGATGTGTGGATGGATGGATTCATGGATGGATAAATGGATGTGTGGATAGATGGATGGATGCGTGGATCGATGGATGGATGTGAGGATGGATAATGGATGGATGCTTGGATGGATTGATGGATGCGTGGATGTGTGGATGGATGGAAAGGTTGGATGGATGGATGAATGGATGGATGCGTGGATAGATGGATGGATGCGTGGATGGATGGATGATGGATAGATGGATGGAAGCATTAATGGATGGATGAAGGATGGAAAGAAGGTTGGATGGATGGATGATGGATGAATGGATGGATGGATGGAAGCGTGAATGGATGGATGAAGGATGGAAAGAAGGTTGGATGGATGGATGATGGATGAATAGATGAATGATGCTTGGATGGATGAATGGATGGATGCTTGGATGCGTGAATGGATTGATGGATGGATGGATGGAAGTGTGAATGGATGGATGAAGGATGGAAAGAAGGTTGGATGGATGGATGATGGATGGATGGATGATGCTTGGATGGACGAATGGATGCATGCGTAGATGGATGGATGGAAGTGTGCATGGATGGATGGATGAATGTGTATATGGATGGTAGATGCATGCGTGGATGGATGGATGGATGTGTGGATGGAGGGATGTGTGGATGATGGATGCGTGGATGGATGGATGAATTTATGCATGTCTGGATAGATGGATGCGTGGATGGATTGATGGATGCGTGGATAGATGGATGGATGGATGGATATGTGGATGAATGGATGGAAGTGCAGATGGATGGATGGAAGGATTATGTATGGATGGATGCTTGGATGGATGAATGGATGGATGTGTGGATGGATGGATGGAGGGATGTGTGAATGGATGGATAGAAGCATGGATGGATGTGTGGATGGAAAGAAGCTTGGATGGATGGATGGATTCTGGATGGATGGATGGATTCGTGGATGGATGGATGTATGCGTGGATGCGTAGATGGATGGATGGATGCGTGGAGGCATGGATGGATGGATGCATGGATGGACATGTGGAGGCATGGATGGATGGACACGTGGGGCGTGGATGGATGGAAGGATGAATTGTTAATGGATGAATGGATGCGTGGTTGTTGAAAGGGTGGATGCATGGATGGATGGGTGGATGTGTGGTTGATGGATGCATGGATGTGTGGATGGATGGATGGATGTGTGGATGGATGGATGCGTGGATGGATGGATGTGTGGATTGATGGATGGATGGATGTGTGGATGGATGGATGCTTGGATGGATGGATGGATGGATGGATGGTTGGATGGATGGATGGATGGATGGATGGATGGATGGATGGATGGATGGATGGATGGATGGATGGATGGATGGATGGATGGATGGATGGATGATGTGTGGATGGATGGATAGATGGATGGAATCGTGGATTGATGGATGGATGCTTGTATGGATAGATGGATGGATTGTGCATGGATGGATGAATGGATGTATGGATGGAGGCATTTCTGGATGGATGGAGGTGTGGATGGATGATAGATGCATGGATGGATGGGTGCGTTGATGTATCGTGGATGGATGGATGTGTGGATAGATGGATGCGTGGATCGAAGCATGGATGGATGTGTGGATGGATGGATACATGGCTGGATGGATGGATGAATTATGCCTGGATGGATGGATGTATGTATGGATGCGTGGATGGATGCATGGAGAGTGGATGGATGTTTGGTTCGATGGATGTGGATGGATGGATGGATGGATGGATGGATGGATGGATGGATGGATGTGTGGATAGTTGGATGTGTGGATGAATGGGTGGATGCATCTGGATGAATGGATGTATGTGTAGATAGAAGGATGGATGCATGGATGGATGAGTGTGTTGATGTATGGATCGTGGATGGATGGGATCGTGGATGGATGGATGGATGGGTGGGTGGATGAATGCATGCATGCATGGATGTATCGATGTGTGGAAGGATGGATGGATTGATGCAGGATGAATAGATGGGTGAGTGGATGGATGAATGGAGCATGGATGAATGTTTGGTTTGATGGATGTGTGGATGGATGGATGCAAGCTTGATATATGGATGGATGCGCCTGGATCTATGGATGGATGGATGCATGGATGGATGGGTGTGTTGATGTATGGATCGTGGATGGATGAGTGTGTTGATATATGGATCGTGAATGGATGGATTGTGGATAGATGGATGCGTGGTTGTATGATGGATGCTGGGTGGATGGATGGATGTGTGGATGGATGGATTGATGTGTGGATGGATGGTTGCATGGATGGATGGATGGACATGTGGATGGATGGATGGATACATGGATGGATGTATGGATGGATGGTTGCATGGATGGATGGATGGACATGTGGATGGATGGATACATGGATGGATGTATGGATGTGTGAATTGGTGGATGGATGAATTTATGAATGGATGGATGAATGCGGATGGATGCTTGGATGGGTGGATGGATGCGTGGATGGATGGATGCTGGATGGATGTATGTGTGGATGACTGGATGCATGGTTAGATGGATACATGGATGGTGGATATGTAGATGGTTAGATGTGTTATGAATGGATGTGTGGATCGATGGATGAATGGATTTTGGTTGGATACATGGATGGATGGATCCGTAGCTGGATAGACCCATTGATGTATGGATGTGGTATGGATGTATGTATGTGGGGATGGATGGATGCGTGGATAGATGGATGGATGTGTGGATGGATGGACAGATGTGTGCATGGATACATGGATAGATAGATGCTTGGATGGTGGATGCATGGATGAATGGATGCATGGATGGATGTTTGCATGGATGGATGGATGGATGGATGGATGGATATGTGAATAGGTGGATGGGTGGAATGAGGGATGGAGGGATCTAGGGATGCATGGATGCATGGATGGAGCGTTGGAGGGATGAGGGGATGGAGAGATGGGGAGATGGAAAGAGATTGAGAGATCCAGTGATAGAGGGATAGAGAGCTAGAGATATATTTGATTTTAGTCTTTTGTGAATGGTGAGGAATGAATTCAATTATATTCTTTTACATATAAGAAGTCAGATATATATGTGTTATTACTACATATCTACAGTAATAATATATATTAGTATAGATATACTGTATATCTATAGTATCACTTGTCTTCTATTGTTCATCAATTTGCTCTAGCGGGCACCAGTACATCTCCATTCTTTGGGAATGAGGTCCACTATTGTTACTGTTTTTGGCATATTGAATACACCATGGGTAGCTTGCCAGGCTCTGCCATGGTTTTCTGGGTTCATCCCATTTTTCCCAGTTTCTTTTTTGTGTCAGACCGTTGATCATCCAGGGCCCATGGGGCAGAGACTGGGGTGTAGACAAGCCTTTCTCCATCTACCACCTTCTTACTCAGCCAGGTACCACAGCCACACCTACAACACCTCGAGGGAGTATATCTATAGTAATAATATCTATATTAGTCATATATATTTTATATAACTAATGGGAAAATGGTTTAAATTGAGTACAATACTATCACTACTTGGGGCCAGAGTGATGGAAGAGCAAGAAGGGCACTTTCCTTGTACCTGGAGAACTCGAGACTGACCCTGGACATCTGACATGGTCCCGTGAACCCCACCAGGAACACTGCTGGGTATGGCCCAAAGCAAAAACATTCACGACTCATTTGTGTGTCTGTAGCACTGCTTTACACGTAGAAGTTATCTGGGGGGTCCAAGCAATTACCCCATGTGGTCTCCCAAGCCTGACAAGAGCAGGAGTAAGCCCTGAGCACTGGGAGTTTTGCCTCACCCACCCCTCAGTTAAAGTTATCTAATATGTTTTTAATGAACTGAGTAGACTTTCTTAGAAGTAGTTTCCCACTTTCTTGGAAGGGATCCAAATAATTAGTTGCTATCAGCTCCTTAAAGTAAGGAAAGTGCCTCTAAATATTTACTAAAATTAGAAGCAAAGCTATATTATGAATATTTTGGGTTTTAAAGAATTACATGGAATTGAATTAACTTGTTTTCTGAAAACAATGATTTTGCATCTATTTTTCTCACCTATAAAGTAGCCAGGAAATGTTAAAATTCTATAAGCCAGAATTCTAATAATGATATCATGTGAACAAGATTAGCATTTTAGTGGAAATTTTAGATGCAATTTTCTTTTTTCTAATTAATTAATTAATTAATTTTTAAGTATTTTATTATACCACCGTGAGATATACAAATAAAAAGATATACAATTAAAAAGTTCATATTTGGGTTTTGGTCATACAATGTTCTAGCACCCGTCCCTCCACCAGTGCCCATCTCCCACCACCAACGTCCCGGTTCCCTCCCCCTTCCTCAGCCCCTCCATGGCAGGTTCTTTATTTCTTTCCCTTTCTTTCTCTTTCTCTTTTCCTTCCCTTCCAGACTATGGATTACAGAACATACATTAAGAGGTTGGCATGTGTATCCTTTTTGCCTCTATTTAATGCTCAGTTCTAGATTGGCATTAGTACTCTCACTGTTCCATTTCTGTCTTACCTAATCTCTGACTCCCACACGTTTGTGATAATTTCCACCTTTGACAAGACCTCCTGATATATGTTTCACTTGACCTTGGATATTGGTATCATAATATATATATATATATATGTATATATATATATATATTTATGCCATGCAAATAAATGCAGTCATTCTGTATCTGTCTCTCTCCTTCTGGCTAATTTCGCTCAACATAATCTTCTCCATGTCCATCCATTTATGGGCAAATTTTATGACTTCATTTTTCCTAACAGCTGCATAGTATTCCATTGTGTAGATGTACCAAAGCTTCTTTATCCAGTCATCGATTTTTGGG
Source organism: Cryptotis parvus (assembly GCA_021461705.1). Lineage (NCBI taxonomy): Eukaryota > Metazoa > Chordata > Mammalia > Eulipotyphla > Soricidae > Cryptotis > Cryptotis parvus. Next base: position 348,418 of record JAJIBD010022410.1, read on the forward strand.
CACTCTGGTTGCTTCCAGATTCTGGCTATTGTGAATAATGCTGCTATGAACATAAAAGTAGGGATGGTGTTTCCGCTGTGTATTTTTTGGTTTCCCAGAGTAGATTCCCAGGAGTGGTATGGCTGGGTCAAATGGGAGTTCAATTTCTAGTCTTTGGAGGAAAGTCCATATTGTTTTTCCAGAAAGGCTGTACCAGCCGGCATTCCCACCAACAAAAGCACTTACATCAATAACCATCAAAGTTGAAGATTTATTTTATAATATATCATTATTTTAAGTGTTGTAAAAAACAATTTAATGAGAACTTTTATCACTAGTATTTTAGATCACTGACAGATCACTAATCTTTTCCTGAATAATTTATAAACAAATAAGTATATCTACAAATAGTATACTAATACTTAATATCAGTTTATATTTACTTAGTTTGAAAATGGCTAAATATTTCTTCCAAATCTACTTTTACATCCTCCCAGGTAGCAAAATTAGAGTTTTCAGTCACAGATTGGTTTATCTACATGACTAAATTCTAGCCAATGAAATAGGAGCAGAAATTATGAGTAGTACTGTCAGACATGGTTCATGAAACTATGTTATGCATTACTCTCCATGTGCATTTTTTTTGCCGGGTGTTATGGAAAGGACTTAAAGATTTGAAGATTTGGGAGATGGAGGAAAAACCAAATATACAGACAAATTTGGTAGTACCTCCATGGAAATGAACTAATAAGCTGCTCATTTAACTCACTGGGATTTCAGGATTTATTTGCTACAAGAGCTAACAGAAATTTAAATTTCTTGACTTTGAATGTTTCAGGTGGAATTTAAGATAGGCTCTTGTGCCTAAATAGCATCAATAAAGCTAAAATGTCTCCATGCTTTCAGCCCTAATTAAAGCCAAGTGGTATCAAGAGAAAACCTACATAGATCAATACTTACATTTTAAAATCCAATTTTTCATAAAATAGATACAATTCAGGAAAAGTATACCTAAAAGTATTATTTTCCATTTGATCTTATTTCCCACAGTCAAATTTAACCACCTGAAGTAGTCCTCTGTGCATACACATATGTTAGGTACTGGCTTGTGTGGGCCTAAAATTAGGCAGGTACCAACCTTTGCTTCACTTTAAAGTGAGAGACACATTGATAACATTTTCATACTCTATCTTCAGAGTGATTTAAACACTTATCTGGGTTCTTTGTCCCCTAGATTCTGATGACCTTATTATTTGTTATACTTTTATCAATATTTTATTATACCATCGTGAGATATACAATTACAACGTTGTTCATGTTTGGAGGTTTCGGTCACATAGTGTTCCAGCACCCCACCCTCCACCAGTGCCCATTTCCAGCCACCGATGTTCCCAATTCCCTCCCCCTCCCATAGCCTGCCTAAATGGCAAGTTCTTTATCTCTTGTCTCTCTCCCTCTCTCTTTCATTTCCTTCTCTTACACATTGTTGGTTGCAATACATACAATTAGAGGCCATCATGTGCAGTTTTTGCCTGTATTTAATCTCAGTTCTAGGTTAATGATGACCTTATTTTTAACATATAAGTATGAGGTACTTAACAGATCATTGTCTTTACTTCTACAGACAAATCCAAAGCAACCAGATTGACTATAGAACTATAAATAACAACATAGCAGGAAAGGCTTCATTAGTGCTTTCAAGTTAAATATTATTCATCTCTAAATAGAAATATTTCTAATAATATTAACATGTGTAATATTATAGATAATAATATTACACATGTTAATATTATAGATATTATAATAGATATATAATATCTATTATAGTGGTATCAAGAGAAAACCTACATAGATCAATACTTACATTTTGGTATACTTTTCCTGAATTGTATCTATTTTATGAAAAAATTGGATTTTAAAATGTAAGTATTGATCTATGTAGGTTTTGATCTATGTAGATTTATAGATATTATTATGTTTTATTATTCCAGAGATCTTTTAGGATAGTTATTATTATACTCACTTTTAAAATCAAGTAATTTAAAATTTTTCATATACTATTATCATTTTGTTTGAGTTTTAGCCATTTTATTTACAACCATATTAATAATAGAGTTTCAGCATTCCTCTACAAAATCTCACAATCGTCTCCCAAGCCCAATTATGTAGGTTGACTCTGTGCCTCTGCCACCACTGGCCACCTGAACTCCCTGAGCATGTCTAATAAGAGAAAGCGATCTGTGTCTCTCCCCTCCTTAACTGAGTCCACTAGGATACCTTCTAGTTTCATTCACATAGCAGCAAATTACATGATTTCATCTTTTCTTACAGCTGAGCAATATTAAATAACACAATCACAAATCAGTTCAAGGGCACTTAGGTTGTTCCCAAGTCTTGGCTACCATGAATAGTGCTACCATTCATATAGGAATTCAAATGTCTTTTCAAAATAGCAGCTTTAGACTCTTGGAGTAGGTCCTAAGAAGGAAAATGCTGAGTATATAGACCCTCAACGCTTGGTTTTTCACTGAGAAGTCTCTATACTTTCCTCCCTCAGAGTTGTGGAGCCAAATGACATTACATGAATAAAGGTTCTGTTAACCCCACCAGCCCTGGTTACTTCTATTTGGATCCATAGCTCACACCATACACGAAAGTTAATTTTACAAGGATCAAAGGTCTCAATAATATACCTGAATCTATTAATTACACTGAGAACAACATAGTCGAAGTCTACCTGTCTCAAAAGGCATAGTCACCATCATTACAAAAACAAGCAAACACCAAGGGGCCGCATCAAGTTAGGAAGTTTCTGTACTGAATGATCGCTCATTGGTGGTGTGAAAAGCATAATATGAAACCAATACCTAAGGATAGTAGAAACCGGGACCAGGAGGTTTGGTCCATGGGTGGAAACCTGCTTCAGCCTCTTGGGGAAAGACAGTTGGGATGGGATGGGCCCACCATGAGGGAGGGCAGGAAACAATTGCCCTGGGTAGGAACTGTGAGCCGAGAGTAAAGGAACAACACAACCTCTCTGCATCTCTGCTTCACACCATAATTTCCAATAGGAGGGGGGGAGGGAGGGAGAAGGAAGAAAAGGGCATGCCATAGAGACAGGCTGGGGTAGGGGGGTGCAGGAGGGCAAAGGGCACATTGGTGATGGGAAACATGCGCCAGTGGAGGGGCGGGTGTCGGATCAATGTGTGATTGAAACCCGATCAACTCGATCATGGACAGCCTTCAACTCTACAGCACGGTGACTCAATAAATTAAACTGAAAACAGATAGAAAATGTTTTTTGCAATGCAGAAGTAATGATGGCTAGACTAAAAAGGCACCGTATTGACTGGGAGAGAATTTCACTCAACACATAACAGAGGGCTAATAACCGATATAGGAAGTCCCTGCAAAACTTCACAATACAAAAGCAAACAAGCAAGTTTAAAAAAAAAGAGAGAAGTGAACAGACCTCAAAGAAAATAAACAGCTGGCCAGTAGGGACAGGGGAAATGCTCCTCACATACAGCTGGCCAGTAGGGACAGGGGGAAATGCTCCACACACACAGCTGGCCAATAGGGACAGGGGAAATGCTCCTCACATACAGCTGGCCAATAGGGACAGGGGCAATGCTCCAAACACACAGCTGGCCAATAGGGACAGGGGAAATGCTCCTCACACACAGCTGGCCAACAGGGACAGGGGAAATGCTCTTCACACAGAGCTGGCCAATAGGAACAGGGGAAATGCTACTCACACACAGCTGGCCAATAGGGACAGGGGAAATGCTCCTCACACACAGCTGACAACAGGGACAGGGGAAATGCTCCTCACACACAGCTGGCTAATAGAGACATGGGAAATGCTCCTCACACACAGCTGGTCAATAGAGACATGGGAAATGCTCCTCACACACAGCTGGCCAACAGGGACAGGGGAAATGCTCCTCACATACAGCTGGCCAACAGGGACAGAGGAAATGATCCTCACATACAGCTGGTCAATAGGGACAGGGGAAATGCTCCTCACACACAGCTGGCCAACAGGGACAGGGGAAATGCTCCTCACACACAGCTGGCCAACAAGGACAGGGGAAATGCTCCTCACACACAGCTGGCCAACAGGGACAGGGGAAATGCTCCTCACACAGAGCTGGCCAATAGGAACAGGGGAAATGCTCCTCACACACAGCTGGCCAACAGGGACAGGGGAAATGCTCCCTCACACACAGCTGGCCAATAGGGACAGGGGAAATGCTCCTCACACACAGCTGGCCAATACGGACAGGGGAAATGCTTCTCACACACAGCTGGCCAACAGGGACAGGGGAAATGCTCCTCACACACAGCTGGCCAACAGGGACAGGGGAAATGCTCCTCACACACAGCTGGGCAGTAGGGACTTGGGAAATGCTCCTCACACACAGCTGGCCAATAGGGACAGGGGAAATGCTCCTCACACACAGCTGGCCAACAGGGACAGGGGAAATGCTCCTAACACACAGCTGGTCAATAGGGACAGGGGAAATGCTCCTCACACACAGCTGGCTAATAGAGACATGGGAAATGCTCCTCACACACAGCTGGTCAATAGAGACATGGGAAATGCTCCTCACACACAGCTGGCCAACAGGGACAGGGGAAATGATCCTCACACACAGCTGGCCAGTTGGACAGGGGAAATGCTCCTCACACACAGCTGGCCAACAGGGACAAGGGAAATGCTCCTCACACACAGCTGGCCAGTTGGACAGGGGAAATGCTCCTCACACACAGCTGGCCAGTAGGGACAGGGGAAATGCTCCTCACACACAGCTGGCCAGTAGGGACAGGGGAAATGCTCCTCACACACAGCTGGCCAACAGGGACAGGGGAAATGCTCCTCACACACAGCTGGCCCAATACGGACAGGGGAAATGCTTCTCACACACAGCTGGCCAACAGGGACAGGGGAAATGCTCCTCACACACAGCTGGCCAACAGGGACAGGGGAAATGCTCCTCACACACAGCTGGGCAGTAGGGACTTGGGAAATGCTCCTCACACACAGCTGGCCAATAGGGACAGGGGAAATGCTCCTCACACACAGCTGGCCAACAGGGACAGGGGAAATGCTCCTAACACACAGCTGGTCAATAGGGACAGGGGAAATGCTCCTCACACACAGCTGGCTAATAGAGACATGGGAAATGCTCCTCACACACAGCTGGTCAATAGAGACATGGGAAATGCTCCTCACACACAGCTGGCCAACAGGGACAGGGGAAATGATCCTCACACACAGCTGGCCAGTTGGACAGGGGAAATGCTCCTCACACACAGCTGGCCAACAGGGACAAGGGAAATGCTCCTCACACACAGCTGGCCAGTTAGACAGGGGAAATGCTCCTCACACACAGCTGGCCAGTAGGGACAGGGGAAATGCTCCTCACACACAGCTGGCCAGTAGGGACAGGGGAAATGCTCCTCACACACAGCTGGCCAGTAGGGACAGGGGAAATGCTCCTCACACACAGCTGGCCAGTAGGGACAGGGGAAATGCTCCTCACACACAGCTGGCCAGTAGGGACAGGGGAAATGCTTCTCACACACAGCTGGCCAATAGGGACAGGGGGAATGCTCCTCACACACAGCTGGCCAATAGGGACAGGGGAAATGCTCCTCACACACAGCTGGCCAACAGGGACAGGGGAAATGCTCCTAACACACAGCTGGTCAATAGGGACAGGGGAAATGCTCCTCACACACAGCTGGCTAATAGAGACATGGGAAATGCTCCTCACACACAGCTGGTCAATAGAGACATGGGAAATGCTCCTCACACACAGCTGGCCAACAGGGACAGGGGAAATGATCCTCACACACAGCTGGCCAGTTGGACAGGGGGAAATGCTCCTCACACACAGCTGGCCAACAGGGACAAGGGAAATGCTCCTCACACACAGCTGGCCAGTTGGACAGGGGAAATGCTCCTCACACACAGCTGGCCAGTAGGGACAGGGGAAATGCTCCTCACACACAGCTGGCCAGTAGGGACAGGGGAAATGCTCCTCACACAGCTGGCCAACAGGGACAGGGGAAATGCTCCTCACACACAGCTGGCCAATACGGACAGGGGAAATGCTTCTCACACACAGCTGGCCAACAGGGACAGGGGAAATGCTCCTCACACACAGCTGGCCAACAGGGACAGGGGAAATGCTCCTCACACACAGCTGGGCAGTAGGGACTTGGGAAATGCTCCTCACACACAGCTGGCCAATAGGGACAGGGGAAATGCTCCTCACACACAGCTGGCCAACAGGGACAGGGGAAATGCTCCTAACACACAGCTGGTCAATAGGGACAGGGGAAATGCTCCTCACACACAGCTGGCTAATAGAGACATGGGAAATGCTCCTCACACACAGCTGGTCAATAGAGACATGGGAAATGCTCCTCACACACAGCTGGCCAACAGGGACAGGGGAAATGATCCTCACACACAGCTGGCCAGTTGGACAGGGAAATGCTCCTCACACACAGCTGGCCAACAGGGACAAGGGAAATGCTCCTCACACACAGCTGGCCAGTTAGACAGGGGAAATGCTCCTCACACAGCTGGCCAGTAGGGACAGGGGAAATGCTCCTCACACACAGCTGGCCAGTAGGGACAGGGGAAATGCTCCTCACACACAGCTGGCCAGTAGGGACAGGGGAAATGCTCCTCACACACAGCTGGCCAGTAGGGACAGGGGAAATGCTCCTCACACACAGCTGGCCAGTAGGGACAGGGGAAATGCTTCTCACACACAGCTGGCCAATAGGGACAGGGGGAATGCTCCTCACACACAGCTGGCCAGTAGGGACAGGGGAAATGCTCCTCACACAGAATTGGCCAATAGGGACAGGGGAAATGCTCCTCACATACAGCTGGCCAATAGGGACAGGGGAAATGCTCCTCACACACAGCTGGCCAGTAGAGACAGTGGAAATGCTCCTCTCACACAGCTGGCCAACAGGGACAGGGGAAATGCTCCTAACACACAGCTGGCCAACAGGAACAGGGGAAATGCTCCTCACACACAGCTGGCCAGTAGGGACAGGGAAAATGCTCCTCACATACAGCTGGCCAATAGGGACAGGGGGAAATGCTCCTCACACACAGCTGGCCAATAGGGACAGGGGAAATGCTCCTCACACACAGCTGGCCAGTAGGGACAGGGAAAATGCTCCTCACATACAGCTGGCCAATAGGGACAGGGGAAATGCTCCTCACACACAGCTGGCCAATAATGGGACAGGGGAAATGCTCCTCACACACAGCTGGCCAATAGGGACAGAGGAAATGCTCCTCACATACAGCTGGCCAATAGGGACAGGGGAAATGCTCCTCACACAGCATAGGATCAGGGGAAAATGCTTCTGGCCACTTAGTTACTCATCAGGGAAATGTAAACATAAACGAGAGGTCACATCAAACCAGTCAGACGGCCACACTTCATATAGCGTGTGCTATTCATTCATTCATTCATTCATTCATTCATTCATTCATTCATTCTTTTTATTCGGTTTGTACCATACCCCGCCGTGCTCTGGCTCTGCACCACACAGTCACTCCAGGCAGGTTCAGGGGGCCTTTACAGGTGCGGAGATCAAACCAAGCTTGGCGGCATGCACCTGCTGTAAACTATGGCTCGGACACAAGCACGTTATTTTTAGATGTAAGTAAACTAAGCATATGAGCATGGAATGAAAACATTTTCACTGTTCTGTCCCTCTGTTTTCAGCCATTATAGATTTGCAGCATCTTATCTCGTGCTTGTTACGCCACAGGCACCCAAAGCTCTACCCTTTAATTAATCATATTGATTTCAAAGTGATGGATCTCAAAGTAAGACAAAAAAACACTTCCATTTTTAAAAGATTAAGTAAAATAGATATATACTATTTGCTCAAGTATTTATCTGATGGCCAAAAGGAGACTCAGAAATGTAGAAGAGCAAATAATTTGCATTTCAAAGACATCATTAATAAAACCTAAAACAGAGGGTTCTCAGGTTTCAGAAAAGATGAAATTGCAACTATTAATTAATAACTTAGGACAAGCTTTGCTAATTGTTTACTACTCCCTTTAATACAAAATGAACTGATGTTTTGAAATAGATGCAGTGCAAAGCTCATTTAAAACCATGAAGGAAAATGCCAAAGCAAGCCCAGAGGGCAGATGAGAAAAATTATATATTTCCTTATTTTTAAAAGGAAGCATTGCTATAAAAAATCCATTTTAAAATAGTAGTAGTTATCTGAAATGAATTATAATTTAGTGACAATGTATGATAACTACTAGAAGAAATAGAGGGTAAATGCTGAATGTTCTTCCATTAAGTAAAAATACTGCACAGAAATAGAGGCTTCATTACTGTGAGTATAGAGAACCATAAGCAAATGACTAAACAAGCACCAGGGTGCTTTCCTTCTCCAGGGGTCAGGAAATAAATGCCTTAAGAGGGTTTGACGAATACTTCCTGGTCTTCCACTGCAGTTCAGAACTACTTTCTGTTGTATATATCACGATTTCTGCCCAACGACTCCCAGGAAATCTAGGCAACTAATGTTTATCTACATTTTCTCTTCTGTATCAGAGAATTTATATTGTATTCTTATCAATCTGAACTAGGAGGGTTTACCTCAGTAACCGAACTTCTTCCATGCAAATGGGGACAAAAAACATGAAAAGTACAGCAAACTTGGGGCCTTTACAGATGGGAGGCTCCAACTTCTTCCATAAACAGAGCAGATTAGGTCTAGACACTGTGGAACAAACATTCAATAGAGAATAGAGTCACACATCCCCATCAAGTGAGTCTACATTTGAGATATTCCTTGATTGTTGGTAGCAAAAGGTACCCCAAGGCACTGTCATAAAAGAAATCAGATTAAAATATGCCTGTCCCAGAGAAGAGTTACGTATGACAGTTTGTCCATGTCTTCCTTACTCATAAAAGCTCCATGAACAATAGAGTATAAAATATGTGCATAGAGATATCCTGACTACAATAAGTCCAGTTTATTTGTCTTTTGTGTGACCATTTTATGCCTATTATTGAGTTTCATACAGGGGAAATTTCTTAGTCTATGTAGACTTCAAACTAAATGAAAACTTTAAGTATCTAACAGTTTCTATTGAAGTAACTAAAGTACAAACCGCTATCTTGCATTATTTGCAGAATTAATCATCTGTAATGTTTGAGATATCTAAAATGGAAACTGCCTCCCTGCACAATCCAAGTATTTTATCGTCTAGATCACTAGATCACTAGATTCCCATTCATCACCTATTTGCTAGAGAACCCAAAGGCATCCACTTGCTCCAGGAACATAAAGAGCCTCAAACCATTATATTAGGTCATGGGAATGACCTAATATAAGTGTTACTGGTATTTGGCATATCAAATATGACACAAGCAGCTTGCCAGGCTTGCCATGCGGGTGGCATACTCTTGTAGTCACCTCTAAATAAAGCATTTATTGATGAACCGCGCAGTTGCTAGCGGCCGCGCAAGCTGGCTGTGATAGTCTGGTCTGCTGGGTGGAGTTGTGGACGAGAGGGAAGTCCGGATGTGGAAACGGCGGCCCCCATGGAGTAGGGGGTCATCTGGCTTGTTGTAAGGCTCTGCTTGGGTGGAAGGCCAGGGCTAGAACCCGTCATTCCTCCCAGGTGCCTCATGAGCGGCTGGGCACAGAGAGAGCAAGGAGCAGCTCTGCCCCATGTCTGAGAGTCTCTCTTTCAGCATACCTGGGCCGGATTGAAAAAAAAACTGCTGCAGGGTGGGTGTCGATGATCCGGGCTGTGATAGACTGGTCTGCTGGGTGGAGGTGTGACGAGAAAGAAGTCCAGATGTGGAAAACGGCGGCCCCCATGGAGTCGGGGGTGGGGGGTCGTCTGGCTTGTTGTGAGGCTTTGCTGGGGTGGCAGGCCAGGGGTTAGAACCCGCCATGCCTCTCGGGCACCTCATGAGTGGCTGGGCACAGGAAGAGCAAGGAGCAGCTCTGCCCCATGTCTGAGAGTCTCTGGTTCAGCATACCGGGTTCAGTCTCCAACAATCCATATGGTCCTCCGAGCAGCGCCAGGAGTAATTCTGGAGTGCAGAGCCAGTAGTAATCCCTGAGCATCGCTAGTGTGACACCCCCCAAAAAATGTAAATTTTATCGTCATATTAGTAATTTTTGTCTAAATGTACTCTTTTACAATATAACATGTCTGATGCTCTCCAAATCTAACTTTTATGTTGCTTATCTCTTCTTTATTTCAAGTATCGATATTAACAATTTCCATTTTCTCCTGAGTATAACAATAGAGAGAAAAAGGTAAAAATGAAAATGCTTTGAGAAATATAAATGATCACATAGATTTTTTTTTTTTTTGCTGCTTTAGGGACTTAAGGGTTAATCACAATTTATTTAGGTACTTCAGAGAATGTTTGGTTGCTTTCAAGACCTGTTTGCCCTTCTATTGATTTATCCTGGTTTTCAAATCTTCTACAATTCTTTAGGATCTGATTTTGGCATAGACCAATATTTGAATTTACATTTTTTCTAAACATGCTGAACTTAAAATTTCAGAACTATTTTGGATAACTTTGCTCATAATTCTTTTTTTTTTTTTTGCATCACACCCGGCTCTGCTCAGTGGTTACTCCTGGCTCTGCATTCAGAAATTACTCTTGGTGGTGCTCTGGGGACCATATGGGATGCTGCGGATCAAACCCAGGTCAGCCAAGTGCAAGACAAAGGCCCTACCTGCTAGACTTTCACTCTGGCCCCTTTGTTCATAATTGTTTATTTTCTTTCCCACTTCTTTCCACCCTATTTCTCTCCACTTGAAGAAGACTAGCTCTGGGGGGAAAAATCCGACAAATTAAAGAGATGTCTGTGTCACAGGCTTACTATTTTGTGCCTTATTCAGTGGCCAGAATACTAAATTAATCAAAGATTTCCCAGTACAGGGTCCCGGGCGATAGCACAGCAGGTAGGGCATTTGCCTTGCACATGGCTGAGCTGGGTTCAATCCCTGCTTCAATCCCACATGTTTCGCAGAGCACTGCCAGAAGTAATTCCTGAGTGCAGAGTAAGGGAATAACCCCTGAGTGTCACCGGATGTGACTCAAAAAAGGAAAAAAAGGATTTCCCATATAAACTACATATCATTACCTTATGATCCATCAAAGCAGCTGTTTTTCTTTTAAACAGTCTATAGGCACTATTGTATTTCCTTTTTGTGATCTTTTAGATGATGACCAGTTGAAAAATATCCATTTCACTTTCACCACACTACAGATCTCTCCATCTCTCCTTATTGCTATATCATCCTTTTGAAGACCTCTTTCTCCAGGGTCCTTCTCATCTCTCCTTAGAGGAAATGTTTTATTTGGCATGCTCTCTGTCCCGACAGATACTACCTCAATAAACAAAACCATTAGCCCATAAAACATTATAATGACCGCTATTATATTTGTGCTAGACATCTTACAAAGGCCATCCTTGGATCTGTTCTGCTTTATCATAAGTCAAATCAGGAGACAATGAAGCTCACAGGCATTACCAGGAATACCTTTCTCACAGCTAACAGATTACAAATGTCAGATTCAGAACTTCTCAAAGTTGATTTCTTGTTGATCTTTAATACTATAGAATGTCAAGGGTTATTCAGTCTACATATAAAATACCCACTAGTGAGTGTATCCCAATAACCATCATAGTTTTCCATGAATCTTATTGTCAGTTGTGTTGTCTTTGGCCAATTAATTTGCTTTAGTTATTTATATTTCACAGCTTTATGAGAACATATGACAAACATCTTTCATTTCCTTATTTGACATAGAATAATCTCTCAAGTTCTCTCTATTCCTTCCTATACAATTTCATCTTTCAAAGCAGAGTAATATTCTCTAAGTAGAGGTACTATAGCTTCTTACCTGTCATCTATTGATGGGCCTGAAGATGGATCTGATGTTTTGGCTCTGGTGAATAATGCTTTTGTGAATACAGGGATACAAATCTCTTTCTGAATTTATTTTCTTATTTTGGGATAAATGCCTTGGATTGATATTACTGAATATTAGGGTATTTCCATTTTTATTATTAAAGAAATGTCCATCCAACCTCAAAATTTAACAGGGTATTTCTTATGTAGCTTTTTTGCTACACATTTTTGCAGCCTGGCAAGCTACCCATGTTTTATTTGATATGCCAAAAACCAGTAACAATTATGGACCTTATTCCCATGACCTGAAGGAATTGTTTGAGGCTCCTCCTGTTCCTGGAGCAAGCAGATGCCCCTGGGGTACACTAGCTTGCAACAGGACGTATGGAGATGTTACTGGTGCCTGCTCAAGCAAATTGATGAAAAACGGGAAGACAAGTGATACAAGTGAAGCTATTTAGCTATTTCTACTTTTCACATTGCTTGGAATCTGTAAGTTCGCTCCTGTTGTTTCTGGGTTTTTCTTACAGTAATAGAATGTGCTGTAAAATAAATACACAGTATGCCAAAGTATGAAAATACCCAATTTCATACACTAGATTTTAAAGGTACTAATCATATGACTGAGCATCGCTTTGATCAGAGCTAATAGAAAGGTGCAAGTCAGCTCCCTACAGATTTTACTTTCCTACTTTATTCTTAATGAAATGAAGTTCATCTCGTCAAACCTTGGTCACAGCCAGATATTCTGAGAAAGCTTTTATTATCGACTTCTGCTGACAGTGAGAGCTAAATGGAGTCAGCAGTTTGTCCTTCTAGATGAAAACTGAGAAATACCTGTGACAGGAAGAATAAAGCACAGTGTTCCTACACAGTCTAGCCTACATCAAAGAGCTTTGATGAGCCCAGAACCCAAAGGGCTGGCTGGAAAGGCAGCGATAGAGGGGGAGGCATCCCAGATTTGCGAGTCTGGCCAGCGGGCCCCTTGCTATGCACTGTCCATCCTTCTTTCTAAAGTCCATGACTTTGACTGGAACCAAAATAACCAATTTTTAAGAAAAAAATTGCTAGATACTACTGCTAGGTGCAATCTGAGTTGATCTCTTTTTCTTAAGATACAGTCATCACTGAAGTAAGATACTGCCAATTCCATGTGAGATACATTCCAAGTAACTGAAGTACAAAATGCCACCAGGAATAAATAACCTTTATGTTAGTACAAAATGCCAACACTAATACATAACCTTTCCCTAAACCATAATTGAAATAAGCCAGAAATAGGCTGCCAGGCAGATCCTTGGGTATTATCTAATGGGGAAAAAGGAGAAGAGATAAACCAGGTCCCAAAATGCAGTTCTCTACAGTGATACATAACTGTTTAGCGTTAACTCCAAATTAAAAGTTCTGGGGCCAAAGAGACAGTCCAGAGGCTGAGGGAACTACCTTGCAAGTGTTTGACGCCATTCGATCCTAGCACCCAATATCGGTCCTCCGAGACCACCAGGAGCAATCCCTAAGCAGAGTAGACTCAGACCTGAATACACCAAACGTGTCTCAACAACGAAACAAAAGGTACTGAAACTTTTCTTTTAAACATACTCATTAATAGAAATACATTTTTCCAGACCTATAAAAATAGTAAAAAATAAAAGCATTTGAAAAATATCATTTTCAAGGAATGGAAAACCATTCATTTTCTCAAGGATACCAGATGTCCTGGGCCTGTGATGGCATACTTATGAGAGAGAACTAGGAATTTCTCATCCTGTGAGTGCTTGCATCTGTCGTGTGGCTCACTGGTATCAGCTTCTACCCAACTGGCAAGAGGCAAGAAGTCATCTCTGCTTCTTCCCGCAGTATTCTATAACTAGAGCGTCGACAGGTTCGGAGGCATTCTGAGTCAGGCGGGCCCTCTGTTTGACCACCACCCTGACTGAGACTAGTTTTATTCTTGGTTTGAGCTCATGTAAAGACATCCTGAGTTTCAGCTTCATCTCTCTCTCCTACAAGTCTATTTTTTTTGTGTCGCAAACAGATGAATCTTCCCAAAATATAAATTTGATCATATCACTCTTTTGCATGAAACAATTTAATGGTGTGTGCCCTTAAAGTGCCCTCAGGGTGAAGTAAACAGTTTATCACTGTTTACAAGCCCCTTGCAAATTATTCCCTAGTTACCTCCTCAAAAAATCTGTTCTCTACCTTTCTCTCCTGGCTTTGATCCACCATCCTAAACTTTATTCTCCAAATCACTCAGTGTCTTTTTGCACTGTTTCCATGCCCTTCCCTGAAACCTCTCTCTGATCAGGATGGGGAGGATAGGAGTGGGGCAGAGTGCAAATGGAAATATACTGTTAAACAACAATTGATAACTTGCTGCTGATAAACATTTTACATGAAGCAATTTATCAATTTAAATCAACTGGGATGTTTAAAATGGATACTGTAATCCCTAGAGACAGAGATGTATATAGACATGTTAATAGTGAAATAACTCTAGCTCAAACTCAGCAAAAGAATTTGGATAGAAATTTTTTTCAAAGAAGATATAACTAAGACCAAAATATGGCCCCCAAAACCACAAGGTGAAATAAATAATTTAATAGTGGTACTCATGCTATTTTTAAAAATACCGTTGATAATGAGGTTTTATATATTAATTATTCAAGTATATCTCAATAATTGATAGAAAATTTAAGAACAACCTTCACAAACCACCACTATAACTATACACATGTTTTAAGTACACCAATACTGATTGATAGAAAATATAAGAACGACCTTCACAGACCACTGCAACTATACACATCTTGTTTAAGTACACCAATTCTGATTGTGTTGCTCTTAACATAATCTTAGCAGAATTAACAGGTTTCAAGGAATGGGTATATAGTAGTACAGCTTGTTTTATATTTATGTAAAAATCACTCTTACCTTTATAGTTCTAACGTGCCTTTACGTCACTCATCTCTATAATGAATACAAAAGGATTTGGTAGATCTTTTTAATTTACCGTGAATAAAACCTATCTATCAAAATGTCCTCAATGTAAAATGCACTGAGTTTTAAAGATATATACCTAAAAATTAAGGTTTTAATTCAACATTTTCATAGATAAAACATCCCAATGTTTTTGCATTGAATGTACCTTTTTTTCTACTTTCAACCTAAGGGTCTGATGTTGAACAAAGCTTTAATAAGCTCCATTTTGGACGGATAATTTCCCGACTATGAAAAGTACAGGCGCTGATTCAAACTCAATAGTTCTCCCCTAGCCACTGACTTTTGTTAGCCATCTGAGTTCAAAGCAAAGTCCTGTGTGGCCCGCACAGCTATTCCAAGACTCCGCCTTAGTCGCTTTGCACAGTTGTCAAAATGCCCCAGTTCGCAGCCAAGAAAACCGAAGTGCAGGGAGGGGAAGTGACTTACCAAGGCCGTGGCAGCTGATCATGGCAGTTGATCAGCTGCCACGAGTGGATGTGACCATAGCGCCATGCAAACTCCTGGTCTCGCCTCTGCTCCCTGCAGACTCATTCGGTCCTCACCAGCCTGACTAAACTTCTCCTTCTTTCGCCCCTTCTTCTGCAGGCTCCTGACCGAGGCACAGGCGAGAGGTGGAGTCATGCTTCACTTCGGCCCTATCATGTTGGCAGCCGTACCTGGGTCTGGCTGTGGCGTTGGTCTTCGTGGGCTCCACCCTCGGCTGCCCTGCTCGCTGCGAGTGCTCTGCCCAGAACAAATCCGTTAGCTGCCACCGAGGCGGTTGATCGCCATCCCGGAGGGCATCCCCATAGAGACCAAAATCCTGGACCTGAGCAAGAACAGGCTGAAGGGCGTCAGCCCCGAGGAGTTCACCTCCTACCCGCTGCTGGAGGGAGATCGACCTGAGCGACAACATCATCGCCAACGTGGAGCCGGGGCCTTCAACAACCTCTTTAACCTGCACTCCCTGCGCCTCAAGGGCAACCGGCTCAAGCTGCTGCCCCTGGGGCGTCTTCACGGGCCTGTCCAACCTCACCGAGCTGGACATCAGCGAGAACAAGATCGTCATTCTGCTGGACTACATGTTCCAGGACCTGCACAGCCTCAAGTCCCTGGAGGTGGGTGACAACGACCTGGTCTATATTTCACACGGGCCTTCAGCGGGCTGCTGAGCCTGCAACAGCTCACCCTGGGCGATGCAACCTCACCGCCGTGCCCACCGAGGCCCTCTCTCACCTCCGTGGCCTGGTCAGCCTGCAGCTGCGTCACCTGCACATCAACCACATGCCGGGCTCGCCTTCAGAGACTGTTCCACCTGAAGCACCTGGAGATCGACCACTGGCCCTTGCTGGGCGGCTGCCGGCCAACAGCCTCCACGGCCTGAACCTCACGGCGCTGTCCATCACCCACACCAACCTGTCCGCGGTGCCCTTCCTGGCCCTGCGACACCTGGCGTACCTCACCCACCTGAACCTGTCGCACAACCCCATCGGCTCCATCGAGGCGGGCATGTTCTCGGACCTGCTCCGCTTGCAGGAGCTGCACATGGTGGGCGCCCAGCTGCGCACCATCGAGCCTCACGCCTTCCAGGGCCTGCGCTTCCCTGCGGCGTGCTCAACGTGTCGCAGAACCTGCTGGAGGCGCTGGAGGAGGCGTGTTCTCGGCGCCCGGGCCCTGGAGGTGCTGAGCATCGGCGACAACCCCTGGCCTGCGACTGCCGGCTGCTGTGGATCATGCAGCGACACCCCAGCCTGCGCTTCGGCCAGCAGCCCATGTGCGCCCGGCCCGACACCATCATGGCGCGCCTTCCAGGACTTCCATAGCACCGCCCTGTCCTTCTACTTCACCTGCAGGAAGCCCAAGATCCGCGAGAAGAAGCTGCAGCACCTGCTGGTGGACGAGGGCCAGACGGTGCAGCTGGAGTGCAGCGCGGGCGGCGACCCCGGCCCGTCATCTCCTGGGTGACCCAGCGCGGGCGGGCCATCACCGCCAAGTCCAACGGGAGGGCCACGGTGCTGGGCGGCGGCACCCTGGAGATCCGCTTCGCAGGACCAGGACAGCGGCCTGTACCTGTGCGTGGCCAGCAACGCGGCGAACGACACCTTCGCCGCCTCGCTGACCGTGCGGGGCTTCGCCTCGGACCGCTTCCTCTACGCCAACAGGACCCCCCATGTACATGACCGGCGCCAGCGACACCTGGCCAATGGCACCAACGCCAACACCTTCTCCCTGGACCTGAAAGCGATACTGGTGTCCACGGCCATGGGCTGTTTCACCTTCCTGGGTGTGGTCCTTTTCTGCTTCCTCCTGCTCTTCGTGTGGAGCCGGGGCAAAGGCAAGCACAAAAACAGCATCGACCTGGGTACGTTCCCGCAAGAGCAATGGGGCGGGCGCCGAAGGGGACGGGGCCGGGCCCAGGAGGTTCAACATGAAAATGATCTGAGGGCGCGCGCCCCACGGTTGTTTCCATGGCACTGTGGGCCTCCCGGAGTCCATGCCGGGCAGCTTGGAGATGCTGCCCCGGGGTCCCCTCCCGAGCGGGGTCCCGGCCAGCAGGACTCCTGGGGTCTCTGGGTCCCGGCAGGCGTGTGACCCAGTCCCCACACAGAGGGGGACTAGTTGTTGGCGTGGCAAATCCTGGCATTCTGGGGATCTCAGTTATGAACCTGGACGTTTGGCTCATGCTCACGGGCAATGAGTCAACATTTTCTACCACCGCAAAAAAAAAAAGAGAGAGAGAGAGAAAAGAACAACCTACAATGTAGGGATGAACATATTAAAAAAACACACATTTGTCTAAAACATACTCTACCGAAAAGAATTTGTATCTCTGATTACCATTTGTTAAAAGCCTTGCATCATATCATAGCGTTGATTCCGTATCACACACCAAAAAAGAAATCAATATATTCTTTCCTTTTTTTTTAAGCATATATGCTGTATATGTTTTTAAAGCAATATGAATGAGAGGTTGTGCTTTCAGTTACTCACAATATCGATCCCAGCGTGGTTTCATCTTCCTTGACATGCAGATAACCCTGAGTAGATCCCTGGAGTGATGGAAGACCTGTGGAAGGATGTAGTTGTCTCATGTAGGATGCCGAGGAAAGGGACCCAAGCAAAACTGCTCTACCCTGTTAACTTCTGTCACTATAAATAAAGGCATGTGCCTAGTTTTGATACAGAATGGAATATTTTTTATACTTGTGATATCACATTGGACCAGTTTACTGTAACACAGCCCTAAGTTTGTCCAGGCGGTGGTGTAACACTGGCAACACCTATAAAATGCAAGGTAGGTGTTAGGAATGAAAATGATCCATTTATCAGACCTTGATCTTACTTCTGCCAGTTGCGAATAACGGTTTCCTAGAAAATGGAAGAGGCTATCCTTGTCATATATATGTATAGGGTAATACTCGCCTCATCTGACACAAGATGTCAGGTGTTCGAACATCTGGGTAAGAAATTCTTCTAAGACGCCAACACAAACCAGGGTGATCCATCCACGAATGAAGTTCCTGTAACCAAGGACAGTTTCAAACTTGATAATTGTTTAAAATTCGATAAAACCTGATGGCTGAATAGTTGCCAAAGGAAAGATCAAGATACTGCCACTCTGATGCTGCCTGCTCAAATACTGTAGCCAGTATCAGCCGGGAGGGGCAGCGTTAGAGGTTTCCCTATTTCCTGACCAAATAAACATTGGTTGTTTTCATTAATGTACCTTGCTTAGACAACCTACATCTGCCTTGCTTTTAAAGAGATGAAAAGAAATGAAGAGGAAAAAGATCACCCCCACTATAATTTGCAAATTGTGCTGACACTTTTATCCTTCTGACCCTAGGATGTTTTCCTAATTCAACTTATACTAATTATTGTTATTCAAAAGATTATAGATTTATGGGCCAAAGAGATAGTTCAGCCCTTAGGGCACTTGCCTGGCATGTGGCCGAGGGGTTCAGTACCCACCACCACCGAGGGTCCTCTGAGCACAGAGCCAGAAGTAAGCCTTGAGCACCACTGGGTGTGGGCCAGAAAGTAATTATAGGTTTAAAAAGTGGCCTCATGCTATTCCCACCATTGATCTGTTCGAATGAGAAAATTTCATTTAACTGAATGTCGAAGGAATTGTTTTCAAAGCATTAAAGCATTGACTACAGTGTATTTACTCTACCCCCATATTCACTCTTACTGTGACACATTTATTTAATCAGCGTACAAATGGAAGCTTCGTACTCTCCACATTTCAAGGGATACCAGAAATAAGCTTCCGTTGGAAGACACAGAAGCTGAAAAAGATGGACTCAAGCATATGTTTTGGACGAAATGTGCATAAAGCTGGCATTTTTTCACTCTTTGAACATTTCAAGCACTTCAATAAAATTTCGTTTTCTTTAATTAAAACTTATTTAAAATTTCAAGAACTTCAATAAAATTTAATTTATCCCAATAGAAAAGTGTATGGTCCAGAATATTTCTTCAAATTGACTAGCACCATAATAACCCATTAATAGGGAATGGAATCTAAGATGAAACTAAAAGGTTGAAGAATCCACTATTTGACTCTCCAATAATTATCACAGATATTTTAGAAATTAATTCTCTTGTGTGACAATCGCCTTATTTACATCTAACAACACAAATCAAGGCATGCTGAACTTTCATTCTATCACAATTCCAATTTGTGCACAAATGCAATATGGTCTTTCAAATTTCAAAAATAACCCTGGGCCTTCTAATTAAAAAAAAGTTAGAATGGAGGCTCCAAAAAGTTTATAGAAAATAAGTTGTTTTAATTTTGCAGTATCATAAGCAAATGGATTATCTAACACAAATAAAAAGGGAAAATAGAACAAGAAATAAAAGGGCATCATGTTTCCAACTACTAATTTCTTTCGGAATAAAAACTGACCAAAACCAAATCAGTCTAATAAAATTAAAATTATTCCTTTTATAAAAAATTTACTTACAAATTTCAGTTTTTTATTCCGTTAGCAAATTTTACTCTAAGGGGTTGCCATATTCTGCTTTTCAGGCATTTGCTGAAGAAAGGAAATGAGTCCATTGACAGGAAAGTTGAACAAAACGCTGCTTTCCATAACCAGGTCTTGAAGCTCACTATTTGAGCCTCATAAATCCAAAAACTTCTGTAAGCAAAAACCCTTTTCAAGATTTATCTCGGTGTTTCTCTTGCATTTTTCTTGTTTCTTTTGCTTATTTGAGCATGTAGCATGTCTTTTCCTAATGTTGTTGCTGATGGCTTTAAAACCCGGCGTTCCATAGACCAATTTAGTCAACATGATATAATGCATTGCTCTTCCAGACTCAGTGTTTTGAGAAGATATTCTTGATTCTTCTGAACTATCCTAAACTCAATATACCTAAAAGAAATAGGAAAGCTACTATTTGAGTTGGAATCCAATAGATAACAAAATATTTACCAACCAGTTTAAGTGAATACGTTTAATTTTTTTTCTTGAGTCATACCCAGCAATGCTCAGGAGTTACTCCTGGCTCTGCAGTCAGGAATTACTCCTGGCAATGCTTGAGGGGCCATATGTGATGTCGGGGGGTCTAACCTGGGTTGGTTGCATGAAAAGCAAATGCGCTACCCGCTGGACTATCGCTCCGGCCCCTGTTTAAAATAGAGTGGCAAACTATTTTTGGAGAATTCTCACCTTTTTATGGAAAACATCAGAGTAATGGGCAGGTAATTGAATGGCCATTATTTTTATATTTCACTACTGGTATAGGTCTTGTGTTTCACTGTAGCTCTGGGGCTATGCTTTCAGATTTCATAAAGGAACTTTTCTTTTATGGCTTCAGGTTACCTCTTGATTAGCTCAAGCTAGATCAAGGTAGAGAATAACAACTTAAACCAGCACAGAGGCCAAACCTACCCTTACAAGTCATCTCAGAGTCATCTTTTTCCAATATATGTTTTCTTAAGTCATTCTAAAAGTTTTAAAAGTACAACTGTTTGGCCCAGAATTGTGTGTTGACCAGATCATTGAATGTATATATTAAGCCATTTCAGATAAACATTTATTCTTATGATACACTAAATCTCTCAATGTTTTTAATTAACTAGACTGCAATGATCCTAGTTCATCCATTTCTGTAAATATTGCTAGAGTGTAGCTCACCACGAAATGTGGCCTAATATAGTCCTGGCAAGGATTTCAACTTCTCCAAACTCTTTTATTACTCACTTTGTAAAACTTCATTTGCACTGAATTTATAATTAAGAGCTTTTGAAATGTTCTCAAAATTTGAAAATGTACCAGATAACTTCCAAGGACTTTTGTCAGAAATTCAATTTTGGTCGTTCCCCTGAAATGTTTTATTACCAACTTTCCAGCAATACAGAGGCATTCAGATAGTTTATTATTGTTCTGCCAAATATTCTATTTTCTCCATTTTAAGAATCTAGAACTTACACTCATTACTTTAAAAAAGAAAGAATATTTCCACCTTCATGGAATTCTAAATTTTTTCCATGACTTATTTTTTTTCTTAGGAACAAATATATATGTATTAGAGATATAAAAATAAGTATATAAACTTGGAGTATACTCACTGAACATGTTCCCACATAGATTAATTTTCCTTTCAGTGTCTCCCTTCTCTATGTTGAGACATCTGTTTTCACTCAGAGATTGTATTTAGAAGCTATCCAACAACACTGAATATGTCTTGCCACTTTCTAGGAAAGTGAAAACACATTTTCAGTTCAGAAAGCTGAGATCTAACAAAATACATATCAAAAGCTTAAGGGATGGTTGGAGGAAGACACTTGATTCATTTTAATCATCTTTCTTTTAATACTGAGTTTTATCTTAACAGAAAAAAAATGAGAAATTATGCTCTTCCTTAATCATCATATATATTCTTTTTAATTCCTATGCCTGCATCCTAGACACCTTTATGTGGCACATATGAACAATTTCCAATGGATTATGTGGCATATAAAACCCGTAATAAGACCTTTGGGCCAAAGCGATTTGTTCTTAGTTGTGCTTCTTTTCTGAAAGATTTGTTATCTTTCTCACTGGCACTTGGGCCCTCGGATCCTAGTACATCATGTGTCTGGTTAGGTCAGTGACTTCCTACTATTGATTTTATAAACTCTTTTCAAATGAAATCTGCATTCATTTCTGACTGAGGAGTTATTGTGTTTGTTCGGTGTGGAAGACCTGGAGTAGAGGAGTAACTTGTATTTCACACATTACTTCTAGAACGACATGGCTCAGTTAGGCAACAGAGGAGGCTTTCTGGTACTTTGGCAAACAATTACATATACTAAAAATACTCCCTATACAGCTTCAAGAAACATTCCCCAAGAGACAGTTCTCATTCTCACTCCAACAAAGTATGTTGACAGGAAAGGGACAGTATCATAGCACCGGTCTTCAAGATCACAACAGCAGCTGTCTTATCAGGATATTTATCTAAATTACTTACCAAAAACTAGGACAAAGGGTCCTAAATCTCGACTTGCAAAATTTTGCTAATTTGACTATATTTTCAATCAACCATTAAATGGCAAGTTTGCAAATCTCGTTCATTTGTCTGGGGAGCAGTGAACGTAGCTGCAACTTTTCTACTAGAAATGTTAGAAAAGGAAATTACTATCTTATAGGAGCTCTCCAACAGAGTGCCTAATAGGTCTGGAGATGATGGTATTTCTCTTCCAAAATATGGATATCTGAGCAAGATGGGGTCACCCGTGCGATTTCCCTTCAACTGCTAGGTCCCTTTTCCCTCGCTTACCCCATCTCTGGGACTACAATATGAAAGTGATAGCCCTGGCATACGGAAGTAAGAAGGGGAAGAGCAGGGAAGGCCAATTCCCCAAAGATAGTCCACACAGAAGGAAACGTCCCATTCTTCCACACTCCTCCCTTTAGTGAAGTTGGAGTGGAGAAGCTGTCCCATTCTCCAGGTCTGGTTATTTTAGCCCTGTCGTCTCCCGGACATCCCCATACCTCATCAATGAATGATCTCTCCAGGAATATCTTCTTTCATTGGGATTCTGAAATTTGTGGGTAATTATTCAACTGCAAATTGCTTTAAAAAATTCCCATCTCCCTCAAGATTTTAAAAGTTAAAACTTACCATTCACATAATCACAAGCTGACAGCAATCTGCAGGTTGACTGATTCTGGTTTTTTCTCCCTTCTAAAAGCAGGTGGGTTGATATAATGCCAGCCTTAAATAGAAGCTTTATTTATAGCCTTAGCAGAATGAGCAGAGAACTGGCATAATCAAGAGAGTACTGAATATTTTAAGGAAGACTTTACCTTTAATATGCAAAATAGTCATTAGAAGACAACAAAAATGCAAATTGGCATTCGACTAAATTGGTTAACTGTATTAATTCCAATGAAGTTTGAAAGATCACTTTCCACAGTAAAATTAGGTCAGAGTCAAAAACGGAGCTGTCTGTTCCAAATGGGGAAAAGAAGAAACATGCTTTCTCTGTAACTCTTCTTGTTTTTGCTGCACACCTCCTATTCTGTGTTGCTTTAATATCTTTAATGCCCAGAACAATATTATATAATATATAACACCAGTTAGTTATAGGGACTCATTAGTAGATTGAAAATTATAAAATAAATTCTCCCGAAATGACTTTAATTAAAAGATAATTTTTCCTACCTTTAGGACAACATGTATCCAGAAATGAATTGATCACCATGTATACATACACATCTATGTGAATAATCATATAGGAATTAAGTCATGAAAAACATTTATCACAGACTGTTTGGGAGAAAAAATTTTCCTCCTCAAATTTAAATGGGATGTACCACACATAAGTTCCTTGATAAAAAGTGAATCACCTCCTTTTTTCTTTTTCATGTGGAATGCCCCAAATCATAATTTAAAAGCTATTGTTTATATATACATATATAAATATGTGGGAAGGGTGGTCTGATTTTTTTATGTGGTTAAATGTAACTGTTTTAAAATTGATAAGCCTAAGCAAGAGGCTGGGGCGGGGGGGAATTTGGATATTTGCTCTTCTTTAATGTCTTTTATCAAAATAGTATGGAAATATGCCACGATTGGAAACTACTAACAAACAACCAACAAAAATTTTTAAATGCTGACTGCTTGTTTTTGTTTTCAAAAAATTAGTACTGATGACAAAAGCGTAAGTTTACACTTGCGTCACATTTAATATCATTTATTGTTATGGGCATGATTTTGAAAACAAGTTACCTTATTTTATGAACATGTGAAATAAGTTAAGAAAACATGTGTTCCTTATTGATGTAAAGGGCTTACGCATTGGAAGTCTCCATGAAAGCCATCCGGTGCGATTAGACAGAATATGGTAAAAGACCATTGGGGTCTTATCAGAAGCTATTCCTTATTTGGGAGAGGTAGGTTATATGAGTCCTAGAGGAAACTTGACATTGCTGGAGTTGCTTTAGCACTACTGTTAGATCAAACATGATCTACGAATAATATCCATTCAAAGAAAGATCAGTGAAATCTGATTCTGGTGCCAGGGTGAGTGAGGACCACTCAGGGGGCTCAGAAACCAAGTTCACAGGATCTTCCGACACAAAAAGATCAAGAAATCATGATGACCTGCTGGACGCTCAAATCCAGCTACTATTAAGCACACTACAAAGACACTCTACTTTGTAATACTTGTCTTTCCATTGTTCATGGATTTGCTCGAGTGGGCACCAGTAACAACTCCATTTGTTCCTGTCACATGCTAGTGTAGCCCTAGGGCATCTGCTCGCTCCAGGAACATGAAGAGCCTCAAACTCAGGTCATGGAAATAAGATCCGTCATCGTTACTGTTATTGACATATTGAATACCTTACGGGGTAGCTTGCCAGGCTCTGCTGTGCGGGTGGGATACTCTAGCCAAGATAAATCTTACATCATTTGCAAAATCATCTCAACTTCATTTGAAATGAAGAAGCAGAAGCAAATCATGATTATACCCTCCCATGAAGCTGGATTAAATGGGGAAAAAAGCAGAAAGTTGATAGGAAAAGAACTTGGAAATCATACTGATAGATCATGAGTGCATGAGATTCCCTTTCTGGAAGCAGCAAAGACCCAGACTATGAGACTGCTAGCAAGAAATTTACAAAGACTCATTTAACTTCCTTAACTTAGGAACAGGAAGAACGTTCTACCAGACAGCCGTTTCTTCTAGAAGATTGTGTGGTAATGCCAACTCTGACACTGAATTGTCTTTCACTGAGTGTTTCTCAGTGAGAAAGTTAACATCGCTGACACTGAACTTTCACTGAGTATTACTTAACTAGAATGACACAAACAAAGACAAAAGTTTTCCAATATCCACAGTTTTTTAATATGGTGGGAAAATATCTCTGCCAAGTAAAGTGTCACAAGCTAAGCAGTCTAATAAGCTCACTGATCGAGAAGAAAATGGAATCAATCCCTTAAATCTCGTTTCTTAAACAGTGGGAAGAAGATAATACAATTGAGCAAAATTTTCACAAGAAAGCTAAACAAACATGAAGTTCATTAGCTGGCTTACAGTTCTGTACTTATAAAGACATTCTGGACATGCAAGGATTCATGAATTCTGAGGCCCACCCCAGTTGTGAATATCAAGAGTATAGGCATTGGTTTTTCACCCTTTTTCCTTAAGCATACTGTTCCATCTAGCTGACTCTTAATGTTTCTCTGTCATTTGATATGGTTGAAATAAAAGTTATGAGTTCCTAATACTCCCTCTAAGGCAGATAAGTTTATTATAGAACCCAATATTCCTTTCCTAATGACTTCATTGTCAGGCGTAAAGCATGGGACGTGATGATTATTGTGGAATAAGACCAAATTAAGGAGAAAATTGAGAAGCCTAATGGAATTCTGGAGGGGAAATTAACCTAAGAATTCTGTCACTGGTAGAAAATTTGAAGACTCTGGCTTCTCTGATCTGCCACCCTTGTGCCTTTTATTAACTCGTAAGTAAATGCAAAAAAATTATGACCCTTAATCAAAAAACTGAGATTGCGAGGGAAAAGTCCTTGCTAGGGCTACACCTTGTTCGATTTCACACTACTCTCCACTGTGTAAGCCAACACTGAGAGATGTGAATAAGTACACCTAAATAGTACATTTTTTTAACTAGTACATGTGTCTTAATAATAGTATATCTAGAAATAACTAACACCCCCCCTAGATAAAGATAAGGGAAAGAAAGATGGAAACTCTAGCTTTATGAGGAATGTTAATAGTCTTTATTACATAAAGAAAATTAAGACCAGAACTCAATCACTAAGGACTTGGGGATCTGAGAGGTAAAAACTAAAGAAGAAGCTCTACAAAACCAACACTTTCCTCTCTCTCTCTGCACGGAACATATGTGATTACAAAATATTTATACTGAATTAATTGATTCTGCTCATTATTATATTAGAGATAAGTCTACTTACCAGAACCTGTTCTAAAACGCTAAATAACATCAAATAATATTTACAAAAATTTTCCTAACGCTAACATCACTAATCATAGCCTTTGAAGGATAGGAGATCAAATATGCAAGAACCATAACACAGTTCTAACTTGCTAAATTTGATCTATTCCTTTAGCCATGGGCTATTAGCTGAATGTACAAAAGATTAATAGGTTATTTCTATTACATACATTCAGGGCTTTCATGAAATTTAAACACACACACACACACACACACACAGCCATAACCTTTCTTTCAGTTTCTTTAATGCTCACTGCTTATCCATTCAAACATACTACTGAGAGTCAATTTCACTAAACATGGAAAACTGTAAAACGCAAAGGTATTTCACATCGGCTCCACCATCTAGAATTATATAAGCTCTGTTATTTCAGCAACACCTGGAGAATTTTCTTGTCTCACTTCCAGTGGTCTCAAGAGCCTTCTCTGGCACTGCTATACAAAATTCGCTGATGTTAATGTGGAAATTCCTACACAGAGCAGCAGTTTTCCTTCCTTAGTCTTCTGAAGTGAAAAAAAAGATAAACATGGCAAGTACCTGACTGGTGAGCCAAGAAAAGAGTGCTTTGTGTTAGTATGATGTGTTTTCAGAACAGCTCTGATGAGAACTGGTAATAGAAGTTTTCAGCTGAGACAATGGGCACATGCAAGAGAGTTTTGTGCTGAGGGAAAGTACAGCGTCTTAAAGGATGATGATCAAATATATATGACACTCCTCTACTAAGTTTCCTCATGGTTGAATTCTAAGCATTAAGTACACAGGAAAGTCATCTTTTGAAATACTGTAAGTACTATTTCAAACACAACATAAAAGATACAGGAATATCTTTAACTCTCATTCTTGATATGGAATTAGATCCAACATTTCTGCACATTTTGTTCTCAAGAGACATAGAAAATCACTGATTCCAGACCTCTCCAGTCTCCTTTCATTCACCCACTATCTAATCATGCAACATCCATTATCTTAGTAAGTTACCAGGACTTCACTAAGCCCACGACTGAATTGTGGCCCCACTTTAACACTGCATTTCCCCCATATCACCTTCTGTGGCTTCCATACTGACCATACCTAATTTCTCATTCTAGCCACCACATCATGTGACTTCGAGATGGGCCTTAGTGTCCAAGTGGCCAGGCACCAACTGGCTTACGGGACCTACCTGCTTTAATGATCCACTCTCAGGGAGTCAGAATAGTTAAGTACTACAAAGACAAGGATCTGGAGTAAGAGCCCCTGGACTCTATCCCTGGATTCTTGATTCTTTATGGGCAAGCTACTTAACATCTCTGCGCCCCATCTCTCAGAACATGACACTACCTACCTCACAAGGGTGCTGTGAGGCTTACTGCAAAAGCGTGAGGGAACGGTGTATAAGAACTGGTGGCCTCTCCCAAAGGTGCTACAGGACTTGGCGTAGCTAGGAAAAGTCAGTGCGGATGAAAACCTCTTACCCTGTCAGTCCCAGGCCTGCCAGCATGCGTCTACTCCCTGTCCAAACAGAAGTTAAAACGGCCCTGACTATCCATTAGCTTGGTTTATCTTCAACACGACCTTAATGTGCTTTGGATCAAGCCTCTCTTCTGAGAAAAAAAATGATTTGACAAATTATTAATTTTAACAAAGGATAATAAATGATTCCCTTCCAGGTGTTGGGGGTCAGAGAAAGTGATTTTACTATGAAACAAAAAAGGATAAATTGATATCTTCATGGGGATGCGTTTTATTGGAGAAGGGTATTGCCTAGGGCTTTCTGGTGTTTTCAGTCTGACTCCCCAGCTCTCTGTACCATTGTTTTCACATACATCCCTTTCTGTTACTGGAAGGGAAGTTATAACCCTCTCTATTTCATGATGATGCTTTTTCATGCAGACTCTTCTGCTCAAAGGACAAGCTCTTTTCCAAAACTATTGTGACTATTTCTTAGAGGGCCATTTTTAATTGCCATATTGTTTAGCTAAGCCCTATTGTCTTGCTGTCCTTCGAAACTGTCTGATGCTTTAAAATTCAGGGAGGGGGCCGATAAGCACATTGTTGTAATTGATTTGTATGTCTGAATTGTCTTACCAGAAAACAAGGTTATGAGTTTCATCTGTTGCGACACAAAAAATAAAATACTTTCCTAAAAGAAAATTGTGCTTGCTTTTGGAATTCTCTAAAACAGTTTTTTCCTTATCTTTGAAACATTTTTAATAGTGTTATATTGCAATCATATAATAGAAGCTTAGCTTTCCATATCCATTCGGTATAGCTTAATTTTTTTATTATATGTACTTGGGAAAGAGTGAAATAAAAAGGACTCCTATGTGATTTTGAACAAGCCCCTCTCTCTGAAAGGGAAATGATTTGAAAACATTATTCGATATTTAGAATTAGATATACAAAGAGCATCTGAAAAATCTATATCCAAGACTAACCATGAAATTACATAGGACAGACAGAAGTGTGAGCAAATAGGTAACTTGAACTTTTTCCAGCAAAAAGAGTCAGAGTAAGGGGGAATGACTTAAAAATTCTATTTCCATTTTTTCCTCCAAATATAGTATGGATATTGGTCTAATCTCAAAGTCTTTGGTTTACAATCGAATTAACTTTTATAAATGGTAGGAATGCAGAGCCAATCTCCTCTCTGTCTCTCTTTTTCTCATGTACACACACAAGTATACAGCTATCCCCAGTTTTCCCAACAATGAGATAAGAATAATCCAGTTAGTTTTAAAGCTCCAGGCCAATATTTTGATATTTTCATTTAGAGAATCCTTACCAGAAAGAATCAAATGTCACTAAGTCATATTACCATTTTTAAAAAAACTACTTATTGACAATTGATTGGCTTGAACCACAGAAATTTAAACCTCACAGCTCTGGAAGCTGGCAAGTTTGAGGTCAAATCAAGGGTCAGAGCCTGTCAGAGCCCACATTGGTCAGTTGGCAACGCCTTTCGCACCACATTCTCACACGACCTTTCCCTGGTGCAGTCACCCCTCCCAGAGATGAGGAAGAATTGCATCCTGCTGAGAAACCCGCTAACTCTATCAGACTTGCACGCCATCTGGTGACCTCCCTACACCACCTCCTCCTAAACGCCACCTCTCCAATTATGATCACATTTGGGGCTACTGCGTGAACATATTTGGGGTGATATGGCTATTGCCAGAGGCAGGAATGAATCCTTGGCATTTGACTTCTACACATTAAATGCCGCAGCGTCTTTATTTACTGTGAGCATGAGTAATGGTAAGGAGAGAAATCGGAAAATAAATATGAACAATAAATGTATCTTTTCTGAAATTTCAACGACTAGCAAAGCTTCCCCGGACGGCGGCTTTGCCACAATTCTTTGTTCTCTGACACTGGCAGAGCTGTCATGGTTTACTTTACAGCTACAGAGAACTTTCCACTCTGGATTCTCAACATCCTTTTCTTTGAATTAACAACTTCATTAAGTGTTCACTATAATAACTTTATGAAATCCATGTCTATATATGATAGCATTGTTACAGTAGGTTTTTTGATTTCAATATTATTCTAGTTTTATTTCTATCTTTCGTTTATTTTATTTGAGTCACTGTGCCATACAGTCAGAAGGCTGTTCATGATCGGGTTGCAGTCACACACTATTCCAATACCCATCCCTCCACCAATGTGCCCCTTTGCCCTCCTGCCTCATCCATCCCTTCCCCCAAGCCTATCTCTATGGCAGGAAGAAACATGCTTTCCAATGACTCACAACAGATCCCCAGAGCCATGCTATCGCTTGTCAAACTCTCTTGTGCCAGGGAGAGAGTAAGGCGCTTGCCTTGTAGCTGCTGACCCGGCACTGTACATGTTCCCTCCGGCACCGCTCAGGTGATCTCTTCCCACAGAGCCAGAAGCAAACATGAGTAGTTCCAGCAGGCCCCAAACAAATCCAGACAAGAATCTTATCATAAATTTCTTGGTCTCTTTTTAACATTACCACTTTGTCAAGGAGCCACTGGGGTCACCAACGATACCATGGAACGAGTTCCCTTCTACCTCTGAACCCGGCAAGGAATGGATGAAAACTCAGGAATCCAGCGCAGTTTTAAAAGGCTTTACTCTCACAGATTCTGGTATACAATCCAACAAGAAGGAAAAGCCCGGACTTAGGTTCCTAGCTGGGCCCTGGCCATGTGTAGGTTTAGAACCCTGGGTCGAGATGGCTGCTACCACGTGCTAAGGCCTAACAGCGAATTGAACGGAGGAGTGGAGAGGAGAGGGAGAAGGCAAGGAGAAGCCAAAATGGCAAAAGGCCACTTCTATGCACATCTTTAGGTGGGCCCTAAGGCTCAAGCTCCACAAAAGCCAGAGCTGATTCCGTGAGGCAAAATCTCCCTAGCAGAGTTGGGAGGGGTTGCATGTCTGAACCAGAAAGAAGTTCATCATGTACTTGTAGGAAATGACATTAGTGCTTCTTACCATGAATATATAGACAGCTGGTTCCAGACTCTGGATCCCACTAAGGTCCAAAATCTATCAGAATAATTCACATTGGAATCACCTTTAGAATTAGAGATAAAGCAGTTTGCCCAGAGACACACTGGCATGTTCTTTGAACTAGGAGAACTGATTACATTATGGTTGATCTAACGTGACCAAGTACTCTTGGAATATCTACACATATGTCCCTCATGGGGACTCATGGGAGCACAAAGAGTATATAAAATTATGAAATTAATCCAAGTCTTCCCAAACTCCCATTGTGTCTGCTCCAGAGATTCCCTAAAGGCAAGGAGTAGCTCTTCACATAAGCTAAGTGTAGCAGGAGTCTAAGGCTCAGTAGGGCATGTCACCTAACACCACTTAGCTTATGTTTTTATTTTTCCTGGACTATCCATCCCTCCTCTGATCCCACTCCGGAACATAGAGGTTTTGTTGTTTTGTCTTCTTGTTTTTGACTATTTTCTTCCTGACCCCTAAGGATAAGAGTCTATGAAGACCATACAAAGAAAAATATATGATGGTATTCTATTAATGCAAATTTAGTCGCATCCCAGGCCAGTGCTGGCCTATTCATAAGCAGATTGGATCACCCATGTTAGTCAAGTAATGGAGCATATTGCCACTCTCCAGAGTTTATTTTGGTATGGATACATTAATTACAGTGTTCTTATCTTTACAACCACTTAAGTATTTGTTGAGACCATTTTCTTTAGTAAAGGGTCTTGGTGAATAAATTGTAGAGATCCAAACTGTTGGAAGCAGATAACTGTCTAAATTAAAACTCATCCAATAACTGCAAGTTTCCCTAAATTATTCCTACTGGATTTGCAAATAATTTAGAGTCAGGGTGCCAGGTTCACTGTGAAAATGGTCAGCATTCACCCAAGGTTCCTAAGCTCACTGAGGTTCCCAGACAATCAAAAAGCTGTGTCAACAGACAAGCCTTAAGGACTCTGTGCCACAGGAGAATTAAAAATAAATCAGGACAGGGGCCGGAGCGATAGCCCAGCACGTAGGGCGTTTGCCTTGCACGTGGCCAGCCTATGCCGGCCTAGGTTGGATCCCCGGCATCCCATATGGTCCCCCGAGCACCGCCAGGAGTAATACCTGAGTGCAGAGCCAGGAGTAACCCCTGAGCATTGCCAGGTGTGACCCAAAAAATCAAATAAATAAATAATAAATAGATGAATGAGTGAATGAATGAATGAATGAATAAATGAATAAATAAATCAGGGCGAGAGAGATAGTAAAGGGGTAAAGCGTTTGCCTTGCATGCAACGGACACTGTGTGGTTCTCGGGTACTGAATCTAGTCCTCTGGGCTCTCAGGAGTGCTCGCTGAGCACAAATGCTGTGGACTGAATCCCCAACCTTAAACGCTCAGGTCTGTGTTTGCACATTACATTCCCTTGTATAAGCAAGAATCCTGTGCCTTTCCTGAACTCAACAATAGTCAGGGCATACACTGACTGCGATGTTCTGTGAGGTGGGATTTTTAACATTCACATTCCC
Source organism: Cryptotis parvus (assembly GCA_021461705.1). Classification (NCBI taxonomy): domain Eukaryota; kingdom Metazoa; phylum Chordata; class Mammalia; order Eulipotyphla; family Soricidae; genus Cryptotis; species Cryptotis parvus. The sequence goes on from JAJIBD010022410.1 coordinate 380,802, forward strand.
TTTGCATGCATCAGACCACTAGTTAGTTAACCTTGAATACTATACCTGAAAATATATCTATGCTTTACTCCCATACTTCAAAGGCAATCACAATAATTATTATCGTATAATTCTTTTGACTTTCAAAATAATAGACTATTTCTAGTTAGAGTGTTTAAGTGTCTACACTACCTCATGGCTTCTCCCTGCTGTGCTGTTCCTCCTCTTCCTTCCTACACCATCACATGTCTCCTACCAGCCAGGCTGTTTGCCTTTTCCTTCCTGCTCCGCTACTGCCTTCCTTTGAACCCCTTTCTGTTCCTCTCCATTCAGATCTAGCACCTCTTCTGAAATGCCAAGAAAACGGTTCCCAAAGCAGAAATAACCTGTCCCATCTCTCATTTAGAATATAAAATGAAAAACTCATTACACAATTCTGTGTGGTAATCTTAAAGGAATTTACCCTTGAAAGCTCCTTTTTTTTTTTAAAAGGAATTTTTTTTTTTTTTTTTTAATTTTTTATTTTTACAATTACAAAGATATACAATTAAAAAGTTCATATTTGGGTTTTGGTCATACAGTGTAGCAGCACCCATCCCGCCACCAGTGCCCATCTCCCACCACCAACGTCCCGGTTCCCTCCCCCTCCCCCAGCCCTCCTCCATGGCAGGTTCTTTATTTCTTTCCATTTCTCTATCTTTCTCTTTTCCTTCCTCTCCAGACTATGGATTACAGAACATACATTAAAGGGTTGTCATGTGTATCCTTTTGCCTCTATTTAATGCTCAGTTCTAGGTTGGCATTAGTACCCTCACAATTGTTAGCACACTGTTCCATTTTCTGTCTTACCTAGCCTCTGACTCCCACACGTTTGTGATAATTTCCACCTTTGACAGGACCTCCTGATGTATGTTTCACTTGACCTTGGATATTGGTATCATAATATGTACCTATATATTTATGTTATGCAGATAAATGCAGTCATTCTGTAACTGTCTCTCTCCTTCTGGCTAATTTCGCTCAACATAATCTTCTCCATGTCCATCCATTTGTAGGCAAATTTTATAACTTCATTTTTCCTAACAGCTGCATAGTATTCCATTGTGTAGATGTACCAAAGCTTTTTATCCAGTCATCTATTTTCGGGCACTCGGGTTGCTTCCAGATTCTGGCTATTGTGAATAATGCTGCTATGAACATAAAAGTAGGGGATGGTGTTTCCGCTGCGTATTTTTGGTTTCCCAGAGTAGATTCCCAGGAGTGGTATGGCTGGGTCAAATGGGAGTTCAATTTCTAGTCTTTGGAGGAATGTCCATATTGTTTTCCAGAAAGGCTGTACCAGCCGGCATTCCCACCAACAATGGATGAGTGTCCCCTTTTCCCCACACCCACGCCAGTACTTGTTGTTCTTGTTCTTTTGAATATGTGCCAGTCTCTGTGGTGTAAAGTGGTATCTCATTGTTGTTTTGATTTGCATCTCTCTGATGATTAGTGATGATGAGCATTTTTTCATATGTTTTTTGGCCATTCGAATTTCTTCCTTGCTGAAGTTTCTGTTCATTTCTTCTCCCCATTTTTTTGATGGGGTTGTTTGTTTTCTTCTTGTAAAGTTCTACCAGTGCCTGATATATCCTGGATATTAACCCCTTATCAGATGAGTATTGGGTGAATATTCTTTCCCATTCTGTGGACTGCTTTTGTATCTTAGTCACTGTTTCTTTTGAGGTGCAGAAGCTTTTTAGTTTCATGTAGTCCCATATGTTTATCTTTTCTTCTAGTTGCTTTGTTAGAGATGTTTCATCTTTGAAGATGCCTTTAGCTTCAATGTCATGGAGTAAGGAAAGCCTCTTCAATAAGTGGTGTTGGGAAAACTGGGCAGCGACATGTAAAAAAATGAATTTGGACCTGTGTCTAACACCATGCACAAAAATCAGATCAAAGTGGATTAAAGATCTCAATATCAGACTTGAATCCATAAAAGTACATTGAAGAAAATATAGGAAAGCTCCTTTTCTTAAAACGAAAACAAAACCTTGAACTGGGACAGCATTATGCCTCCTTACAAAGTTTAAAGAACCAAAGTTGCCACCAATTACAAGGCATCTACTTTTACCTGCAACTTTACACAAATAAGTTAATCAATTTCAGAGGCCCTACTAGTTTGACACTTTTACATTTGATAGGATTTTCCTGTTGATAGGATTTTGCTGTTGTCTACTTCCAAAATCCATGACCCTCAACTCTGAGTTTCCTAAGCAGAGCGAATCCTTCCATTCCTTTCACAAGGAGACTGCTAGACTTTATGCTCCAGTACGCCTAGTTTTTGCCACTATTTAAATTTTCTTTTCTATGCTTCCCTCTATTTTTTTCCTTCTCCTATGTGCATGCATCACACCACACGCACACACACACACACACACACACACACACACACACACCTTCTACCAAATGTTTATTCATTCCCCTGGTGCTGCTTGCAATAATATCCAACCAGGTGAACTCCTGAGTGCTAGCGTGGATCTAAAAAGAAAGATGCTCTGAAAATGCAACTTTAATTTGGCATTAATTAAAAACTAAATGATAGTGTACTCTTTGAGCTGCCTCATTGTAAAAGCTTATTGACTGCCTTAAAGGGCAAAGGAGCATTTCCCCCTGTGAATGTAACCATTCCATGAGAGTGATCACAGCCAACACAGAGGAAAGGTTATGCTCCCCCCGCCTTCAAAAAATCCCCTGTCTTCATGTTGATAGTCTCTTTTATTGTCAATGGACTATATTTCTAATTAGACTAGATAGTCTCTAGTTTTAGTCTGTTTTGGGTGTCTGTTTTATTCCCTAAATCCACGAGTGGTATCCTCATTGCTTTTATCTTTCACTTGATGTGAACAGACTTTTTTCTGGAACTGAAGTAAAGCAGAAGTTAAAACTAGATTGTGCACCCATAGGTAGAGACAGCCCATGTGCTTTTTATAGGAAATCACCTGTTGTTCCACAGAGCTGTAGTTTTTTATAGAGGAAAGGTAAATGAACAGAAGCACATTTGCCTAATTTGGACATACTGGGGTTGAGCAAAGTTGGAAGTTGTGCTAATTGGGAAAAGTGAGAAGTTGAGGCTGATTCCCTTCCTGTGTCAATGATGCAGAAGGAGGCCGGGGGCAACTTGAGTCAATTAAGGGCAACTTGAGTCAATCGCGAGCAACGTTGTATCTCAAGGTGATTTGGAAAAAAACCAAAACAGAGAGATAAAACCCCTGGCCACAAGAATCTGTATCTTGATAGAGAAGAGAGAGAACATCAAATGACCATACAATACCATCTTAGCAACATACTATTTGATATTCTGGATGAGGTAAAGAAGCCATGTCAGAGGGTAACTGGCGGTACCAGAAATAATCAAGTTTCTTCCAATTGAAGGAAAATGCTAATTTCATTCCTAAGCTGCAGTAGTATCTGACTTATATTGTCTATATCTTGTATTACTGACTACAGCACAAACCACAGACCTAGAGGAAATGTAAGCATGTATATGAAAGAGCACTAACACTGGAGCAGGGTAGTAACTAGTTTTTCGAGCTTTTGGACTTTAAAGGGGGAGAGAGAGAGAGAGAGAGAGAGAGAGAGAGAGAGAGAGGTGAAAACTGCCTGCCATAGGCGCAAAGTAGGGAGGGGGAAATCATGAGACGTTGGTGGAGGGAAATGGGCACTGGTGGAGGGATGGGTGCTGGAACACTGACTGAAACCCAAACATGAACACTTTTGTAACTGTATATCTCACAGTTGTACAAATAAATAAATAAATAAATAAATAAATAAACAAAAAGAAAGGAGGCAGGATTTTTAAAAGCGATATAAATAGTCATGATTATGACCAGAATTCAATCATTATTTTAATGGACCTGGTGACTGAATGCTGTTCCTTTCTCTGCCAATATTTTTACTGTCATTCAGGCTGATTTCCACGTGAAAACTATGCGTAATTCTGCAACCCCAGAAAACTGTCAACACAATGATGTCTATGTTGTCATCTGGTGTATTGCTGAAATAGAACCCTTCGTCCGACGGGTCACACGCTGCCTACCTAAGACAATATATCCTCCCAAGAGAGAAGTGAAATAACCACAGATCATTTTGTCATCTTTAGAACCACTGGAAATTTTAATGTACAAAAATGGGACATAGTATTTACCTTTTTCCCCCTTCTTTCAAAATTGCATGCTAAAATTAAAAGACTTTTGGACCCTAAAGGTGCCTAGTCAGCAGAAGCCATGGGAAAGCCAAAGTGTCTGATTCTCTGTACCGCGTTTATTTTTTATGTGTCTTCTTTTAACTCCCTCTGACATGAATGTGTAATGCTGAAAGTCTATGCTAATAAAGAATGTGTCCACAAGATGTATAATGCATGCCTTTTAATTAGTTCTGCTGCTATAATTGATTAACATTTTGCCTGCACCATACAATTACAAAGAATGAGCAGTGAAACACTGTATGTATCTAGTCCCTGTAGGAGGAGAAAAAAGCACTGAGGTCTGCCTTTGTAGAACATCTGTAAGGCGAAAGGGAGCCTCCTATTCCTACTGAAAGTCTGTTGGGAGAAACTTTGAACAGCTTGGAAAGAAGCAGAAATAAAAGACAAAAAAGAAAGGGCAAAGGGCCAAGGGGAGTGAATATGGGAAACATATTTATAAGGGGTAAACAGATCAAGATAAATCTTAAGAGTGTGAAAACAACCATGACTCCCATAAGAAATCTGAGGCAGATGGAGAAGATAGAAGTAGAAGCTAAGGAAAGAGAAAACGCAAATGTGAGCACTTATGTGTGTAAAGATACATGTGTATGTTCAGGTACACATGGGCAGATAGCCACATCTATAATTTTATGCAAAATAACAATGACAACATTTAGCTATGGAAATACAAAGCTCCTGGACCAACAATCTGCTGGTTCAGTGATTTCATGTCCAGCCAGAGCTGCCGGATGCAACATCCACAGCAATCATGTTCCTACTCTCTCCTTGCCAAGGTGAACGAAAGGACTATTCACATGTAAAAACGTTTAAATGCATCTGTATCTCACACCTTACACAAAAGTCAGTTCGAAGTGAATTGAAGACTTTAGATCAGACCAGAGTCTATAAAATATATTGAGGAAAATATAGGCAGAATACTCCAAGATCTGAACCTCAAAGGTGTCTTCAACAATGTCATGACACTGACAAAGGTACCCAAGGTGACAGAACCAAGAATAAACAAATGGGACTACATCAAATCAAAGAGCTTCTGCATAGCAACAGAAACACGGATTAAAACTGAAGGGCAACTGATGGGAGAGAATATTTGTGGTCACCATATGAGATAAAAGGTTGATATGTAGGCTACACAAAATACAAAGCTCAACAACTAAAGCGCCAAAAGCCTCATCAAAAAAATGGGAGAGGAAATGGACAGGGACTTTTCTGAGGAAGGCCAACAAGGCCAACAGACACATGAAGAAATGCTGACGATCACTTATTATTAAGGAAATCCAAATCAAGACAATGTGAGATACCATCTCACACCCATGGGAATGGCACATATCAAAAGTAATGGAAACAATCTGTGTTGGTGGAGATTGGTGGAAAAGAAATTCTCATCCAGCTGGTGAGAATGCTGTATAGTTCAGCCCCTCTCCTAAAAATAGTAATGAGAGTTCTTACTATTTTAAGAGTTAACTTAAAATTGAACTACCCTACAATGTAGATATTCTACTTTGAAGTATCTCCACCCATGACAGCAAAACATTCATTCAAAAGAACGTATGCACACCGTTATTCATTGTAGCACTCAGTACAAAAGCCAAGACTTGGAATCACCTAGATGTCCATCAATAGATCGGTGCACCATGAAGACATGGTATATATGTAGAAGATGGAATACTATAGGGCTGTGAAAAATGTTAAAATCATGCAATTTGCTATAACATGGATGGAAACGAAAGATAACATGTTATAGCAAATTGCATGAATTCAACATTAATTAAATGTTGAAATTAAATTAAATAAACCAGAAGAAGGACACAGGGTGGTGTGATTTATATGCAGGATTTAGAGTAACTAGATGAGGAAATGACATGTTTGAAAGCAGGATTCCTAGATCACTCTTGGCCCCAGAGTTGATGGAAGAGAAGGAAAGAAACTGAATGAAGGGAAGGGTCAGAAGAGATTGATGAGAAGCAGTGTGGACAGGGGTCACAGGGAATAGGTACATTGGTGGTGTTAAGGAATGATTGAGCTAAATATCCAAGCATGGAGTCGACAACACTGAGACATCCTGGACCCAAATCTTAATAATGAGATTTCAAGGTGTCTGTCGAGGTCATAGGATGGGACTGGGGTGGGAGGTAGGCGAGAGACTCAGGGAACGCTGACGGAGGGAAGCTGACCCTGAGGACGGGACTGGTGAGAGAATGCTGTAGGTCAAAAACCCCAACTATGCATAAACTGTAATTGATGGGGCTTAATAAAGATGAACTAGTTCCTGAGGCCCCATTCACTCTCAATGGAACAAACATCTCTGAATGCAGCAGTTATGTGTACCTAGGTTGAGAAATCAACATGATGGACTGACCTAAAACCTGAGCTGCGCAGGAGGAAGAGAGTGGCATGGAATGCCTTCAAAGGCATCGAAGAAATAGCTAAAAGGACAAAGAACCTCCGGCTCCGGGCACATCTCTTTGACTCCACCATTCTCCCTGCATTAACATATGCCTCAGAGACCTGGGCCCTATGAAAGCAGGATGAGAATGCTATTCGGGTCTCCCAGAGAGGAATTGAAAGAGCTATACTTGGAATATCACGCCTCACTCAAGTGAGAGAAGGAATCCAGAGTTCTGACCTCCGTTGCTATTCCAGAATCAGGGTCACTGTCTCATTTGCCAAGGCATCGAAAATCAGATGGCTGGACATGTAATGAGATTTGGAGACAACCGCTGGACTAGAGCCATTACCGACTGGATCCCACGGGATGTCAAAAGATCACGTGGCCACCCACCTACAAGATGGTCAGACTTCCTTGTCAAGACCCTGAGGAATGGTTTGAAGCTCTTTGTATTCCTGAATCAACCAGATGCCATTGGGCTACATTGGCATGTGATAGGGTTCAATGAAAATGTTACTGGCACCCGCTCGAGTAAATCGATGAATAACGGGATTCAAGTGATTCAAGTGAATAAAATTAAATTTTGTAAGAAACATAACAAAGAAAGGGGAAGAGATTACCTAGAGGTCCTTAGCACAAAGAACAAACACCGTATTATATCTGCTTGACTTGTGAAGGTGAACCCCTTAGACACTGTACATTTACTCATTTGTCCGACTATCTATACCCAAAATAAATACAAATATTATGTATTGAATATTAAATATTAAATATTATGTATTTAATATTATGTATTTAATAATAATATTAAATATTATTTATGGCTATTCATGTTATGCCATAAACGGTTGGTTTCGGGCTTGATTCCTGAGACCTCTTCCAGTTGCAGCAATACTTTGCACTGTCCAGGGATGGGAACTTGATATTTACTGTGCCCTTGTCTGAGCAAGGACAAGAACTTCAGCGGCACGTACTTACAGTCCCCATCTCTTAAATCACAACCATCTTTATATGACTGTCATATACTCTGTTTCAATCCTTGCATGTTTTATAGTTTGTGATTATTCCTGTAATGGAAGGTATACTGGTAAGCCCTTGACAAATTCCAATAATATTTCTTGGGTGTTTAATAGACAGCAGAATCTTAACAGCTGGGGGAAAACATGAGAAATGAACATTTCACTGGACAGAAGGCTGTGTTCATCACGTGTCTAGAAACAACGCATTTGGATTCTAAGATTTTCCGCAAGAAATTTTTATCTTTAAATCATAAATAGAAGCCTGTAAAAATAAAAAAAGAAACTCCATATGATCCATCATACACCCCTAGGCCTTAAACTGAAGGATCTGGAACATTAATTCAAAGTCTGAATTCATAGCATTGTATACAACAGCCAAAACAGAGAATTGCACTAAATGCTCAATCACAGATGATTGGATTTAAAAAAAAGCTGCAGAAAATATGCTATAAATAGAACAATTTTTTGACACAAAAATGATAAAATAATGCCTTTTTATGGACAAAGTAAATGGAATTTGAGATAGTTATGCTAAGTGAAAACTTAAGGAATTAAAAGCAAAGTAGTTTCAGCCATAGGTGGAATATTACTTCTAAAGAAAACAAATTTGCAAAATCCCATAAAAGCTCTCCTAGACTTGATGAGAATTCTGGGGTCACTAGAGGAAAATAGGACTGTGGGTAAGATGAGGGAAAGGAGAAAGGGGTGCTTTGGGTGGTACGGTGACATGAGACTTTGACGGATATATTGACAGTTTCACACATATAGAGGTGTGATGCCAAACCCCAGAAATTCTACAATTTTGCAAAGCAGAGATAAATAAATGAAAATATTTAATTAAATTAAAGAATGATTACTTGTTGCAGGTTAAAATGTAAATTGTTTTGATACAACTGCTGAAGCTCAAAGGGTGGAAAAAAGTACATCCCTGCCAAAGTCTGATTTCAGCTTCTCCAGGTTTCCCAAGTTGGACGTGGGAACAGATGGGAAAATTCCTCCAGAAGCTTAAATATTCTCTGTTTACTTTGTTAACTGGATGAAATATGGACTGAGTAACTATAAAACACCCTTAAGTTTACTTCTTAAAATGTTTGGGGATAAAATTCAATGACATTCACTTATTAAACACTGATTATGAATCATACAACGTTCTAGGAATTTATCTTCAGATTACATCAAGACCAAAAATCTGCATATGAAAATGTTAATTGTATACTGTGGCAAGAAACTAAAAATAATCTTTATGTCCAAGAATAAGGGGAACCACCATCAATAAATACCCTATCAAGCAGCTAGCTGAAAACTGTCAACCAAAACAATGATAATTTTGAAGATTCCATCGATGTAGGCTTGCTCACACTGACATGGTTAGAGGAAGAAAGTGGAATTCAGAATATACATGAGATCTGTGTCTGCAAGGAGAGGAGTACCCAGACAGCAGATAACATAGTATAGGAAGGAGAACTTGTTTTTTGTGAGAGCTGCTGAAACTAAAATTTTCACTTTGCAGATCACTTGATCACTTGAATCCCGTTATTCATCGATTTGCTCGAGTGAGCTCCAGTAACATTTCCATTGGACCCTATCATGTGCCAATGTAGCCCAATGGCATCTGGTTGATTCAGGAATATGAAGAGCCTCAAACCGTTCCTTCAGGGTCTTGACAAGGAAGTCTGACCATCTTGTAGGTGGGTGGCCACGTGATCTTTTGACATCCAGTGGGATCCAGTCGGTAACGGCTCTAGTCCAGCGGTCATCTCCAAATCTCATTACATGTCCAGCCATCTGATTTTCGATGCCTTGGCAAACGAGACAGCATCCCTGATTCTGGAATAGCGATGGAGGTCAGAACTCCAGATTCCTTCTCTCACTTGAGTGAGGTGTGATATTCCAAGCATAGCTCTTTCGATTCCTCTCTGGGAGACCCGAATAGCATTCTCATCCTGCTTTCATAGGGCCCAGATCTCTGAGGCGTATGTTGATGCAGGGAGAATGGTGGAGTCAAAGAGATGTGCCCAGAGCCGGAGGTTCTTTGTTCTTTTAGCTATTTCTTCGATGCCTTTGAAGGCATTCCATGCCACTCTCTTCTTCCTGTGCAGCTCAGGTATTAGGTCGTTCATCATGTTGACTTCTCGACCTAGGTACACATAACTGCTGCATTCAGAGATGTTTTTCCACTGAGAGTGAATGGGGCCTCAGGAACTAGTTCATTTTTCATAAACATAGCACTTTTTCAATTCCATGATTCATGTCACTTGCCACTTGTCTTCCGTTGTTCATCAATTTGCTTGAGCAGGTGCCAGTAATGTCTCCATTCGTTAGGAAAGAGGTCCATTATTGTTACTGTTTTTGGCTTATTGAATACATCACAGGTAGCTTGCCAGGCTCTGCAGTGGCTCTGGGTTCATCCCAGGGACCTGGTCTTTTTCTATGTCAAACCATCAACCATCCAGGACCAACGGGCAGAGCCCTGGGTGTAGACAAAGCTGTCTCCTGTCTGCCACCTGCCAACACAACTGGGCACCGCAGCCACACCTGCAACACCTCAAGGGCCAGGAATGATTCATAATCCTTTCAACTACAAAGTCATAAATTAGTTAACACTGAGCACTGTTTTGGGGTTGGGAACCACACCCTCTGGTCCTCCAAGCTTAATTCTGGCTTTCTACTCAGGAATCAATTTTGGCTTGGGGGACCACATGGGATGCTGGGGATCAAACCCAAATTGGACTGGCAAGGTAAGCACCTTACCCCTTGTACTGACTCTCCGGGCACAACACTGGGCACCGTTGAAGCTACAGAGCATTTAATTGCAGGCAGAGGGAGAAGGGACACAGAGCACAAGTAAAATCTTGGTCTTGTGGCATTTGGGGGTATAATATTCTCATTAGTGACCAACACAGAACCCTTTGTTATGCAGTTCTGAACTCACAGAAGATAAGAATGGAAACAATAAAAGTGACCAGGTCAGGTGGCACATCACTGAAGAACTGTCGCTATCTAAACAGATAGGCCTGAAGAAGGGGACGAATCAGGCAAGACAGACATCGAATCAGCTAAAGAGAAGCACTGGGCAGTTTTATCTTGACAAGGCATAGGTCCAGCTCAGAGGAGAAGAAAGAATGAACCAATCACAGGAGGTGAAGGGGAGTGTGGGACATCAGAGTTTATGCTGAGTTTACCCCAGACACATTCAAAACTGAAGAGCGTTTCTAGTATGTGCTCACGTACCATCTGCCTAGCAACAAAAACTACCACGTTCTTGTTCTACAGTTCCTATAAGACGCCAATATTCAGTCAGGTGCTGAGCTGGTTTGGTTGAAGGAGATTCAAGGTGTTTTTCAAAGAAGATTCCTCTGCATAACACTAGCTCTCTGGAGGGCAGTGGGTACAGTGTCAGCATGCTGGCTGACAGCGGCATACGTGCTGTGACCCACATCTTCCCTGACACCTCTGAGTACTTGCGTAAGGCTGATGTGACACATATAAAAATAACCATTAGCTGGAGGACAAAGATGCTATGGATGGTTCATCTTGTTAGAATCAAAATACAATGTGAAATAAGTATTAAAGCAGGTGGATTCCATTTGCCGCCATTAGAAACTAGGCAAAATTTTGGAAAAGGAACCCATCCTGAGGCAAAATTACAGCAAACTGTCAAAGTCAAACCTTTCTGCTCTCTTGCGCCTGAAATTCGATTCCTTTCACATTTCTAAACACTTGTCCCGTTTGTCTCACCACAGTTCTCAATCAAATAAAAGACAAGAAAATACGGATTTCACCACTATAAAGCTGAAAATGTAGCTTAAAAGTTTCTGTCCGGCCTCTCACCATTATCTCTGGCTACCATAAAACATTTTATGTTTCACCTTTGGTGGGAGAATCAAACATACCTATTTGATGCTTTAATTTGCATTTTCTTAGGTATGGAAAAAAATTAAACCCCATGTTTTGCTTTTTTTTGTACTATTTTCACTTTTCTATAAAATGCTTTTATGTGCTTTGCCTTATTTTTTAAAAAACTGCCATTGCTTTTATTACTGATTTGTATGAGCACTTAGTGATCAAAGGGAGTTAGTCATTTGCCTTCTGTGTTGAATTTTTGTTTGTCTAAATTGTTATTCTCATAAATTTTGTCATTATGTAATATTAAAATTCTAGGTAGGAAAATTTATCAATTTTTCTGTTATGTTCTAGAAACATACTATGCACTTTATAATGGCTCATTCAGCTAAGTAATGCAGCACAGTGTTTATTTCACAATATTTCTTTCCCAAACCTGACAGTAAATCTTTGCTACCCTTTTAGGCTGTGTTCAGGGTACCCACAGAAGATAAGAAGCATACTTGAAGCCATTTAGTCGCTTGTTCAAAGTACTTTAGATTTTGTCTGTTCTTTTCATAGTATTCTGGATAAAATTTATTTAAGAAAATAAATTCTGCTAAATGGGCGTGGAGGGTGGGGAGACGAAACTCTTCCTGCTACTTAGAAGACCAGATTCCTGCTACTTAGAAGACCAGATATTAGGACCTGCAGGACACTTTAAAATTAAACTGAACTTAGATGTTCACTGGCGCTTGTTCTCCATGTATTTCTTCCCTGCCCAGTCACTTCTAGTCCCCAGTTCCCAGTTCTGTTGACATGCATTGCCATTATGGACACAGGCACACAAGCCAATCCATGCTGTACACACCCATGCATCAACAGTGCTTTACCATTTCCTGGCCAAAATGGTAGAAGCCTGGGAATTGCACTGGCATGAAGAGAGGGTGAAATGGCTGTCTTTCAGCCACTGCCATTGAAGACTCCTCTGCCAGGCAAAAATGACGCCAGTCATAAAACCAGACACTGCACTGGACATGTCCCATAGTGGGCCATGACTCCGACCTACTGATAGCCACGCCCGGAAAGTGCCTCCTTAGAAGGCTGTTCCAAGGACCCTGAAAAGGAGCTACATGCTCTATTTATATTAAAAATATAAATCCTTTATTTATTTATTTTGTTTGACAGCAAACACAGCACTCTCATATTAAGAATTTTGACATGGTATAGGAACAATATAATAACTTAAAATCATAAACGGTACTTTTGTTCTAATAAAATATTCTACTGGGAGAGAAGCAAATATTCCTTCAACAGAGCACAGGGGGTAAATAACCATAAATAATATCTTAACTGCACTAAAATTAGAAGCATGCAATCAAGAGAAATTATTTCCACCCCCTTACTTTATTCAAAATACACATGGTTGTTGGAAATAAAAATGAAACCATAGCATCATGGGAGTAGACTGGATTTTCTGTAGACTTTATAAAACTTTGTGCTTTTTTAACAGATAATCTTTGACTCTTAATTGGGATCCTTTGAATATGTATATTACATATAGTTATTTATATCAACATATTTAAATATACTGTTTCACCTTTTTTGTTTTTAGTTTCTATTTTCCCTTATTTTATTATCTTCTTTTTTATTGAATTTTATATGATTATTTAATTTCTCCATTAGAAAATAACTGACCTTAGTTCTGTGCTTTTGTTTCAATGTTTTAATAATATATATCTTTAATATATGCCTATATTAATTCAAGTAACATTTATCAGAAACTCATGTCCTCTACAATAGTAAAATTCCATCTAAATTTCATCCTTTGAGTTACCATTGTCATATATTTTTACATAAATATAAACCGCATGAGACACTGTTATTTTTATTTAAATTTCAATGCTGGTGAGAATCCTGTCTGGTCCAACCTGTATGGAAAACAACATGGAAGGATCTCAGTAAATTCAAGATTGAGCTGCTGTATAACCCGGCAATTCCACTTGTGGTTATCTTCCCTCAGGACACAAAAACATTCATTTCTTAGGACACAGGCACACCATTATTCACTGCAGCACTAAGTTCAGGAGCTAAGATACGGGATCAACCTAGATGCCCAACAACAGATCAACAGATCGTGAAGATATGGTATTTTCATAACAGAATACTAGATAGCTGTAAGGAAGAATGAAATCACTCAATTTGCTTCAACATGAATAGAACTGAAAGACCTGATGTTAAATAAAGTTAGTCGGAGAAAGGACAAACATGGGCTGAGCTCACTGGTTTGTATTATTTAGAATAGCTGGACTAGGGAACGCAGTGTTTGAAAGGGGGCGCCTGAATCAGGGTTGGTCACAGAGTACAGGAAGGAGCAGGGCAGAAAGGAACGAAAGCGATGGGGAGTGCGAGAGAAAAAAACGAAGCAACAGGGAGTGAGGTCTGGGAGACTGGCGCAGCAGTGATGCACAGGTTGAGCTAAAGCTCCAAACCTCAGAGTCAACAACACAGAAAACGTTAGAGACAAACTTTAACAACAAACTTTCGAAGGTGCCTGCCACGGTGGTAGGCTCTGTGAGGTGGTGAGGGGAACCTGGAAACTCCAGTGGGTGAAAGCTGGCACTGGGGATAAGACCAAGAACTGAAACACGGTATGTCTCAAAGTCAACCACGAATAACTGAAAATCATAAGTGCTTTAACAGTGTTTAGAAAAGGATAAGGGAAGCAACAAAAAGAGGCATTGCACGTGAGAAAAAATAATTTCTTTCTATTTATAAACTACAGATAGTTGATAAAAATATTTTGAAATCAACTTCAGTAATATATCAAAAGTACTACATCATTACAGAGGTAAATTTGTCCCCAGAAATGTTAGCTTTTCTTGTTTGAATTTTGTTTTTTGGGTCAAACCTGGCAATGTTCAGGGGTTTCTCCTGGCTCTGTGCTTAGGAATTACTCCTGGCGGTGCTTGGGGACCATATGGGATGCCAGCAATCTAACCCTGGTCGGCCACATGCAAGGCCACATGATAGGGCATTTGCCCTACCCGTTGGAGACTATTGCTCCAGCCTCAGTCCCCAGAAATGTTAGGAATTTAAAAAGTTATTCCTTCTGTGTATCTAGGGAATTGTATGATCATTAGGCCACACGGTAGGCAAGTGCCAGGCCCAGTTTCAATTCCCATCACCATGTAGGCCCCTAAGCTGATCCAGGTTCAATTCTCATCACCATAGGGGCCCCCATGCAGATCTAGGTGGAGCCCCTAGTACCTCCGGCATTGCCTGCTCAGTCTCCATATTCCTGGTACCATAGGACCAAAAAGTAACATCTCAAGAACCTAGACCAGTGGCTAAGAATGGCGGGTAGGGACATCAGGCCATCTGAGCATCACTTCAGAACCAAAAACTAATAATCCTATAGATCTTAGTATTAGGCCAGATAAATGCCCTTAAGTAATAAAAACTGAAATAAGTCCTGGATATATCAGAGGAGAAAGTCTTTTGAATCAATGGCAAAATTCAGACCTTATCTGCTTTCATTTCTAGGCCTGGACTGTATTCTTCCAATTCAAGCTTTGGGAAATGATGGAGTTTTTTTTTTTCTTTCTCTTTTGGGTCACCTTACCCCAACAGAGCCTCGCAAAAAAGCCAGACGACCCCCCCATTCCATGAGGGCCTCCATTTTCCACATCTGGACTTCTCCCTTGTCATAACTCCCCCAGCAGACCAGCCTATCACAGCCCGGCTAGAGCAGCCGCTTGCGCCGCGCCGGTTTATCAATAAATGGTGGATTTTGAGATGACTACAAGAGTATGCTACCCGCACGGCAGAGCCTGGCAAGCTACCCGTGTCGTATTTGACATGCCAAATACCAGTAACAATTATAGACCTCATTCCCATGACCTGATGGAATGGTTTGAGGCTCTTTATGTTCCTGGAGCAAGCAGGTGCCCTTGGGCTCTAATTGCATGAGACAGGACATATGGAGATGTTACTGGGGCCCGCTCGAGCAAATCGATGATGAACGGGAAGACAGTGACAGTGACAGTGATTAGGCCAGTAGGGTACCCAGTTTGCAACATGTCTTCTGTTTCCCTTTTCGTGATTGTGACTCTTGAAGGCAATGAATTATTACTAATGAGTCATATGGAAGATGCCAAATACAGTAACAATAATGAACCTCATTCCCAACAAATGGAGATGTTACTGGCGTCCGCTCTAGCAAATAGATGAACAACAGGAAGACAAGTGACAAGGGTCCCCAGGCCATCTGACCACCATTTCAGAGCCAAAAAATATCCTATAGATCTCAATACTAATATAATAAAGAAGAAATAATATAATCATCTCAAAACAACATTGAAAATCCATTTAACAACAGTTAACACTCCTTTCCAGACATGGAATGTTCCCCAAAGTAATCCCTGTTTGTGATAGAATTTGTGTGTGGATTAAAATCACCCTTTTCTAGGGTAATAGCAACATTCTCTGTTGACTCTGGTTAGGGCCAGACAAGTGTATGTGTTCACTAAAAGTCACAGAATAGTACACTTTTAGGTCTGAAATTATATAGAGTAAAATCGGGGGATGTATGTGAGAACCTTCTGTCAACATCAAAATACGAGACAAATTCAACAAAATCTCAATTCTTGACATGTTATCATAGTAATGTTTACTAGTAAATTTATAATAAAACACCCTCTTAGCTCCTCAGAAGAAACTCTTTTGATTAAAATTATTACCAGAAAGATTTGTTTTTTTTAAAAGAATAGTAGTATGTTACCGTCACTTGACTTATAGTCTTTCTATAATATTTTAATAAGCGGAACTAGTGATTACATTTTGTCAATTTCCTAGTAGGTACCACATTAAAGAATTCTTTTATTTATTTTAATCAATGCTTACAAAAACCTTGTGAAAAAGAAAAGAGAGGCCCAATTTTATAATGATATGATTGATTTTCCTGAGGTGAACAGCTCACCCAAAAAATACAGCTGTGATGGTGTAGAGCCAGGATTCTAAACCAGGTCAGTCTGTCTCCAACACCCACTCTGCCAACAACGCTTCAGTGTCTGTGCAACTCCAGCGATGGGAGAAATGCTTTCTCACTGAGACAGCCTACCCCACCGCTGGAGCAACCCTGCCTGATCTATTTCTTTTCCATGTTCTATAGTTGGACTCTGAAATATCAATAAAAGATAAAAGCACGCTTTTCCCAAAAGTCCTTCTACCTCAAATCAAGCAAATTTTGTCTTTCCAAAGTGTTTGTTCCAAGATATATCCCAGAAGAAAACTCGCAACATAAAGAAAAAAAAACCAGAGGAACGAGAAGAGAGATTCTATTTTCAAATGTTGGTAGAAAGCAGGTGTGTCTGTTGGCCAAAGTGTTGAATTACTAGATAATTCAGTTTCCAAATCTGCCATGATGCCAGTTACCCAGAATTAACAAAGACCTGCATATAATAGCAGCAAACAGCTGAAGATCATTTCAGCAGCACTGTACCCAAGCAAAGAAAGACATCCTAAAGCTCTCGTTAAACCTTTTTAGTCTGAATAGTCATCTGATCTTATATGTTACAGACTTAACTCCTACACTCTCAAAGCATCTCCGGAATCAACATCTTTCTGCCAAAATGGTGCATTCCAGGGAGCAAGTCGCCGTTCTCAGGTCATATAATGCATTTGTCAATCTGTACTACATCTCTCTGTGTCCCTGTCTCTCTCTCTGTCTCTCTGTACTATGTTTCTGTCTCTGTCTCTGTATCTGTGTCTCTGTCTCTCTGTCTCTCTCTGTCCTCTCTATCTCTCTCTGTACTATGTGTCTGTCTCTGTCTCTGTATCTCTGTCTGCCTCTCTCTGTCTGTCTCTCTCTGTGACTTAGGAAGCATCTCTTTTTGTATTGTTCTGTTTTTTAGGTTTGACATTCTGCATTTTACAGTCTGCTTTGCCCTCTCTCCCCTAATTACAATCTGTGGGCCAGCCCTAAAATGAATGAAGATTCAAATACTGCTAAGCCTTCAGGCAAGCAGGGGCAAAGAGGGTCTTCATCCTTTTTGCACAATGATCTCTCCATTTCTTTACCAGGTGAAGCAGCATATACCTATTCTGGCTTGAAGCAACATCTGCGTGCTCAGGGATGGCTCTGCACTGCTGGCTCTGCCCTGTGCTCAGGCCCTGGCAATAGCACAGCGAGAAGGCTGTTTGCCTTGTACAAGGCTGACCTGGGCTGGCCTGAGGAACCAGGGAGGAACCCCTGAACATCACCAGATGTGACCCTGAATGAATGAATGAATGAATGAATGAATGAATGAATGAATGAATGAATGAATGAATGAATGAATGAATAGAGCTGCTGTGCTCTTACTGGGTTACCTGAATGATGGGGGCAATGAGAACCGGGTCCTCTGTGAAGTGAGCTTGCGCTTTGATTTCCTACACCATAACCCTAAATTCCATAACCATGACCTCCACAGGAAGACAGGGTGCACCACTCACTCAATGGCTGTACTCTGAACAGTATGAGAAACACCCTAACTCCTTCTCCCCAACGTAATGGTGCCAGCCAAATGCCAGTTCTCAACAATAACAATTTCTAAGGAAGAATTTATAAATTAGCTCAGAAAGAAAAAAGCCCACTGCTATAAAAGCCTCATAAAACAGAATAGACTTACCCCTGTTAAAAATAATAATAATTACTAACAAACACAGCATGCATTTCTAAAATATTTTAAATGTCATTTTGAAATATAAAAGTGCTTAATCCACAGATTAATATGGAAAATTTTTATGATGCAAAACATGTCTGCCCTTCCAACAACCTGGGATTGGAAATAAAAGTTTTCCATTCATATTTGGATTTCTACTTTGTATGTCTTCTGGGTTTTTACTATTCGCTTCCCCCTTTGCTGGGAGCCCTCCTGCTGAATTTATAGGCAATCGAGTCCTTTCACACTGATGTCAGCTTGAGTCTACATTGAAGACTGCGATGTTATAAAAGCAGAAAAGCACCAGGAAATTACACAATTGCATTTGGCTTTACTGTTCATTGAGCAAATTTCATTATAAAATTGCAAAAACAATTCTCTGTAATATTCAAAGTTCCCTCCACGGTTTCTGCATTCACCAAGTATTCTGACAGATCAAAAGTAAGCAAAAATATTCCTCAGCACCAGTATCTGGGAGTTACAACCAACTTTTTCCAGCAGAAATCTTTTTATCTCAAGTTAGTCTGATGGCTGTTGAGATTACTAAATCAATATGATAATAATTGGAACCCAAAAGCTTATTTTAATTATGCTCATCGATTGTAAATAAAGGATAATATCTTATGTTTTCTTAAATTTAAAAGTCAAACTATTAACAATAATAGATTCTCACAATCTTGTGAGAATCTATTATTGTTAATAGTTTGACTTTAAATAAGTTATACAGAATTTCTTTGGAATTTCTAGAGACTGTTCAATTTCTTAAATTCACTGTGGTAGGAAAAATATAGCCTGTCCATTTCTAAAACAGCCAAAGACTAATCAAAGTTGAGTGCACTGAAATGTCACCTAAAATTATTTATAAGGCAGACTATCGAAGTTCAACCTCATTTGTGACAAGCCAAACATCCCTAAGTGAAGGACATTTTTTTATTCCTTCTGAATCTTTCAATTCAATTGCCTTCTATGTCAGATGCATGAATGATGGAAAACTTCATTTATAGACAGCACAAAGAAGTTGATATAGTCAATGAATGCAAAGTGAATATACAGCAAGGTGGAAAATTATTAGTTCCCCACATCGGGGATGCAACAGTCCTCTTCTAAAGAAGAATGAAGTGAAGTAAAAAGAGCTCTAGATTGGATGAATTCAGATTTAAATTCTGACCCAAGGTTGTGAACTTAAGGCATATTATTTAGTCTTGCATATTTGAATAGGTAATAAGGTAAATAAATTTAGGATTCATTTGTGTGCAGGCAATAACTCACCTCAAAGTACATTCATTGAAAAATAAAATCATTTTCACATATAATTAAAATTTCTAGGGAGCAGACTTTAGGTTAGGATGAATCTACATTATGGAATGTAATTGTAGACAGTCTATTCAGCCGCTCAGTATTCCTTTATATTGGCTTCATGCTCAGCAAGTTTCTCTTCAGACTTTGGAAATTTCAGTCTTGATATTCAGCTAGTGTCTAGTAGCAGTAAGAGAGACCATGTTTCCTAATAGATTCAGGAAAACGTTCTAAAGCTAGTCTTCATACACTTTAATTGAGCTGACATGAGAATACATCAACTCTTTAACCAATTAGCTTTGAACAAAATAATTCATACTCATTTTGGAGTAAGTATTAATTACACACACACCAAACACAACTCAAGGGAAGTTTGTGATAATGAAGAAAAATATAAACTCTTGGGTAAATGGTTTAGTGATATCAAAAGCTCCACTCACAATCTAAGCATTGCTCATTGTAGAATTCACCTAGTTTAAATATTCAGCAATAAAGGTTAACTCATTGTTTTCCAAATAAATTGAAATATCTTCAAATAAAATATTAAAGCTATAAATAATACAAGTTATTTTAATAAAATCTATTGAGTAAGCAAAATTATCTTCAATTTGAGGCATGAGTATGAGTTGTATGAATTAAAATTTATTTTTGTAATATTTATCACAAATTATTCTGATAACTTTTGCCCTACAGTAAAGTCAACACTAAAGATTGTTTTTGTGTCTGAGAGGCTTTTTGTAATTCTTAACTGCAAAAAAATCTGGAATAAAATTGAAGATATCAATATATATACAAAACATGTATTCTGAAATGAATGAGTAAAATTTAGAAATACCCAGAAAATGACAGGTGTATTCTTAGTAACTGTGAGAATATTCATTGAATTATAGCCAGGAGACATTTGAACCAGATTCCTGCCTGCGAAGCATGATAAGAATAATTCACTGAGATTGAAAATAGCTGAAGAAACAGCTGCTGTATAGGAAACAATGGATGGGGCAATGTTGACACAGTGCTGGAGAAGTAGTACAGCGTTGAGGTATTTGCCCTTCACTCAGTCAACCACAGTTCAATCCCAAATACCAGATAACTACCCTCTGAATATTGCCGGGAGTAAACTCAGAACTCAGAGATGGGAGCAAACCCTGAGAACCTCCAAATATAGCCCAGATACATAAACAGAAATAATGTCAACACAAGGAGAAAGGACGGCAGTCTCTTTGGAGTGCATATGGTCATTAGAATTTTAGAGGGTGGTATTTGTAATGGTTAAATCTAGGTCATCTTGATAATTAACTGGTATACATTGTTTCTGGATTTTCTGGGAAAATACTAGCACTTAAATCTGTAGACTGAGTGAAAGAGATCCACACTCACCCAGGGGTCAGAGAGTACTGAGGGTATGGCGCTTGCCTTATATTCGGCCAACCCAGGTTTTATCCCTGGGACTATATTGCCCCTCAAACACGGCCAGGAGTGATCCCTGAACACAGAGCCAGAAGTAAACCCTGAGCACGGATATTGCCTAAAAAGTAAAAAAATAAAAATAATAGAAAGAAAGAAAAGAAAGAAAGGGCTTTGCCTAAGGGGTAAAGCTCCCCAAGAAAAAAGAAAGAAAAGAAAGAAAGAAAGAAAGAAAGAAAGGAAGGAAGGAAGGAAGGAAGGAAGGAAGGAAGGAAGGAAGGAAGGAAGGAAGGAAGGAAGGAAGGAAGGAAGGAAGGAAGGAAGGAAGGAAGGAAGGAAGGAAGGAAGGAAGGAAGGAAGGAAGGAAGGGAAGGAAGGAAGGAAGGAAGGAAGGAAGGAAGGAAGGAAAGAAAGAAAGAAAGAAAGAAAGAAAGAAAGAAAGAAAGAAAGAAAGAAAGAAAGAAAGAAAGAAAGAAAGAAAGAAAGAAAGAAAGAAAGAAAGAAAGAAAGAAAGAAAGAAAGAAAGAAAGAAAGAAAGAAAGAAAGAAAGAAAGAAAGAAAGAAAGAAAGAAAGAAAGAAAGAAAGAAAGAAAGAAAGAAAGAAAGAAAGAAAGAAAGAAAGAGTCATCCAGTCCAGTGAGGGCAACAGCAGAATAAAAGGCCAAGGAAGGGCAAATTTTGCCCTCAGGAATTACTCCTGGCAGTGCCTGGGGGACCACATAGGATGCCTGGGATTGAACCCGGATTGGCCGCATGCAAGACAACTGCCTTAACGCTGTGCTATCACTCCAGCCCCGAGGAAAGCCAACTTTTTCTTGAACAAGAAGGTTCATTTGCTCTGTTCCTGCCCTTGATAGCTGAGCTTTGTTGCGATGCCTGATGTGTGGGGCTATCTCCAGAGGTGTACCTTCTTCCATTCCGGCCTTGACTCAACTGAGATTTACATCACACACTGCTTTATGCTTTTCCATCTGGTTAATTTTTTTTCCGGCAATGAAAACTTTAATTTTATTTTTTATGCAGATTCCAACTCTATTTTCAATGCGGTTGCCATGGGGATTACATTTAGAACAAAGTTCTAACAAACAGTAACTTGAATTTTAAAAGTTTAACTTTAATGGCATACAAAAATTCTACTTCCATGTAATTCTGCCTTCATCCCCTTTTAGTTATTAGTGTCACAGAATTGCATCTTTGTATATTTCATGTATAAAATACAAAGAGAAACAAATACAAGTTTTATATATTTCTAAATTGTGTAAAAATGGTACACGACAAAGTTACAATAATATTAGATTTATAATAATAATAATAATTTAACTGGGTTTTGTGTGTTTGCTTTAGTAAAGGAAGACGCCTAGCAATGCTCAGGGCATATACTCCTGGCCGTGTGCTCAAGGATCAGTTCTGGTGGGCTTGGGGAACATATACTGTGGCAGAGACTTAATCTACGCCTGAGGTAGAACCTTAGCCACTGTACTAACTCAGTTTTGCCAAGCAGAAACCCACTGTACCAACTCAGGTTCTAGATTAATATTTTAAATGAACTAGTCTCCTATGTCATGTATTTTCCTATTAAAGGCTTTGAATCTACCATTTCTCACTATCTCATTATTTGCTATTAAAAGCACTAAATCCACAATTGTTTCATAGAAAAATGCATACATTTATATGAACTTCAGAGTTTATTCTTCCAAGGAGAGATGCAAAGTCATAATATATAAGCATTTCGGTTTACTATATAGCCAATCTCCAAAAAGAACAGACAGAACAAACACAGGAAAAGACTCTTCCAGAAGAAAAACTATTGGAATAATATTTAAGAGAATATCTTTGGATGGGTTAAAATAAAAATGGTGAAAAAGCATAATATTGGGCAGAGGTTCCTGAATTTGACTATATCAAAACTAAATATGTCTATGCTAAGAACCACAAATAAATTCAAAAGCAGCCACAGGAGCCGAGTGATACTAGAGTGGGTAAAACACTTGCCTTGCATCTGGCTGATGTGGGTTCAATCCCTTGCACTGCCTGTGGTTCCCCCAGGCTGCCTGGAGTGATCTCTGAGAATAAAGACAGGAGTAAGCTCTGAGCACCACACTGTGTGGCTCTGAAATAACTTTAAAAGAAAAGTTACAGATTATGATGTTATATTTAAAAGATAACTATAATCAAATAGATACAAAATAATCCATTTTAAAGAAAGTAAATATATATTTATTAATCCAGAATAGGAAAGACAACTCATGAACAATGAAATAGAAATTGAAAGTAAATAGATAAATAGAAAAAGTAAATAGTAAACAGACAAAAAAATCTTTACGCTTCACTAATATGGAACACAGTTCAATGAAATCATGAATGTCATTTATATCCATCAGGTTAAAAATAACCTCCTCCCAAAAGACAATTATAATTGTTGGGAAATAGACATATAAATAGGAGTTCTACATCAAATTATGAGAGCGCATGTTAATATAAACCCTTTGAAAAACAATTTAAAGTACCATAAACTTGAATGTGTAGAGATTGCAAAATCACTATGGTCAAACGACTCCAGTGTTTCAGTATTTTAACATAAACAAATCAAAAAATTATTCAAAAGCTATATAAGTGACTATTTTTGAAAAACTATTTTAATATAAAAGAAGCGCGCTTGTATCGGAGCAATAGCACAGCAGGGAGGGTATTTGCCTTGCACACAACCAACCTGGGTTTGATCCTCAGCATCCCATATGGCTCCCTGAGCACCGCCAGGAGTAATTCCTGAGTGTGGAGTCAGGAGTCACCCCTGAGAACGTCCAGGGGTGACCCCCCAAAAAAGCAAAAAAATAAAAGAAAAAGAAAAAACAAAAGAAAGACAGAAAGACAGGAAGGATGGAAGGCAGGCAGGCAGGCAAGCAGGCAGGCAGGCAGGCAGGCAGGCAGGCAGGAAGGAAGGAAGGAAGGAAGGAAGGAAGGAAGGAAGGAAGGAAGGAAGGAAGGAAGGAAGGAAGGAAGGAAGGAAGGAAGGAAGGAAGGAAGGTAGGAAGGAAGGAAGGAAGGAAGGAAGGAAGGAAGGAAGGAAAGGAAGGAAGGAAGGAAGGAAGGAAGGAAGGAAGGAAGGAAGGAAGGAAGGAAGGAAGGAAGAAAGAAAGAAAGAAAGAAAGAAAGAAAGAAAGAAAGAAAGAAAGAAAGAAAGAAAGAAAGAAAGAAAGAAAGAAAGAAAGAAAGAAAGAAAGAAAGAAAGAAAGAAAGAAAGAAAGAAAGAAAGAAAGAAAGAAAGAAAGAAAGAAAGAGAAAGAGAGAAAGAGAGAAAGAAAGGAGAGAGAGAAAAAGAGAGAAAAAAGGATTACAGAATAAACAAGAAAAAAATTAACCCTAGCCACTCTGACTTCGTCTCTGCCGTAAACCTAAGTAGTTCTGAGCAAGTGAAAACTTATTTCAGTCATTCTGTACAAAGGACAGTGGAAGAAACAGCAAGAAAACAAATGGATTCGACAACTGTGTGGAATATATGATAGAGATTACATACAATGTATTCTACTTTTTTTCCTGAAATATGTAATAAAGATTACATACAATGGATTCTACTTTTTTCCTGGAATATATGATAGAGACTACATACAATGGACTCTATTTCTCTGGAATATACAATACAGATTACAGATGATAAGTACACTCAGTATTGCTGACCCTGAGAAAGGATCCTCTAGAAAAATGGGAATGAAGTTAATGTTATTGGGATTATCCTCCTAGCAAAATGTCACATTAAGAAAAGATTTTAGCTACGGATGGAAGGTACTTCAGGCTTCAGTCAGTGGGCAGCCAGTGGGACTTAGGCTTTAGTAAAGTCAGTATTCTGGGGCTGAAATGAGACTCCATGGAGGAGCTGCTTGCCTTGCACACGGCTGACCCAGGCTCATCCTCAGTACCCACAGGGTCCCCACGAGGAGTGACCTTTGAGCACAGATCCACAACTAAGCCCTGAGCACAATGAGGTGTGGCCCCCAAATCAAACAGTAAAAGCCAACATTCCATGTTTATTGTTTTAGCTTTACAATTAAATAGACAACATATCTCACATGGTAGATCCTGTGTACTTGGGATGAGTTGTGGGTTTATCATGATTTCTTCTGAAAGATGCTTCTTAGGTAAGCCAAGTAAGCCAAGAAGCATATGACAATATACAACATAAATTCTAGCAATTGGAAAGACAGAATCTCCCTCCCCCACACACACACACATGCACACGTACACACCACAGCTTACACCTCAATTTAACTGCTAAAGCAGACTGAAAGAACCAAATTGCAGCTTTTAAGAACATGCTCAATTTATAACTAAATTAAACCTAAATTTTCTTTGCAATAGCATCTAAAAACTAAACATTCATTTCCTTATGTACTATAATGAGTGAAATAATAACCCTCCATGCTCACACCTTCCACTCACTGTGAGCACCAAAATGGCTTCTTTGGGACTTTCTTACTGGCTCCCAGGACCCTCAGGCAGGCCTCAGAAGAGCCCAGAGCAACGCACACAGCCCCATCGCTGCAGTTAGTTTTAACACTCTATTATAATTGTCTATTTGGTGTAGCCTCTTAGCAGACCTAAAGTCCTTTATGAAGAAAGTATGCACCCCAAGTTGATCTCAACATTATTTACAATATCCATGAGATGGAAACAACACAAACGTCCATCAACAAGCAGATGACGGGACAAAGAGAAACGGCACACTAATTCATGGACCACCCTGGGGCAGGGAAATAAAGGTGAGTACTGTCACTGCAGCTGTATGATAAAGCCAGAGAGCATCATGCTTAGAATAAAGGCGAATACTGTCACCCGCAGCTATATGATAAAGCCAGAGAGCATCATTACTTGATCACTTGAATCCTGTTATTCATCAATTTGCTCGAGAGGGCACCAGTAACATTTCCATTGGACTCTATCACGTGCCAATGTAGCCCAATGGCATCTGATTGATTCAGGAATATGAAGAGCCTCAAACTGTTCCTTCAGGGTCTGGACAAGGAAGTCTGACCATCTTGTAGGTGGGCAGCCATGTGATCTTTTGACATCCCGTGGGATCCAGTCAGTAATGGCTCTAGTCCAGCTGTTGTCTCCAAATCGCATTACATGTCCAGCCCATCTGATTTTCGATGCCTTGGCAAACGAGACAGCGTCCCTGATTCTGGAATAGTAATGGAGGTCAGAACTCCGGATTACTTCTCTCACTTGAGTGAGGCATGATATTCCAAGCATAGCTCTTTCAATTCCTCTCTGGGAGAACCGAATAGCATTCTCATCCTGCTTTCGTAGGGCCCAGGTCTCTGAGGCGTATGTTAATGCAGGGAAAATGGTGGAGTCAAAGAGATGTGCCCGAGCCGGAGGTTCTTGTCCTTTTAGCTCTTCCTTCAATGCCTTTGAAGGCATTCGATGCCACTCTCTTCCTCCTGCGCAGCTCAGGTTCTAGGTCGTTCATCAAGTTGACTTCTCCACCTAGGTACACATAACTGCCGCATTCAGAGATGTTTGTTCCATTGAGAGTGAATGGGGCCTCAGGAACTAGTTCATTTTTCATGAACATAGTTTTCTTCAGATTCAGCTGTAGACCGACCTTTCCACATTCTCGGTGGAAGTCAGCCAGCATTTGTGCTGCTTGGCTAATGTTTGGTGTTATTAGAACAATGTCATCAGTGAAGCGGAGGTGGTGTAGTTGCAGACCATCTATCTTCACTCCCATTCCTTCCCATTCTAATTGTCACATGATGTTCTCGAGGGTGGTACTGAAGAGTTTTGGTGAAATGGTATCACCCTGTCGAATCCCTCTTTTGACATCAATGATCACTTCTTTGTAGTATGGTGAGATCCTGGTGGTGAATCCGTAATACAGTTCACGAAGGATCTTGATGTATTGGGTTTTAACACCCTGTTTGGCTAGGGCTTCGATGACTGCTTCAGTCTCCACAGAATCAAAGGTTTTCTGTAAATCAATGAACGTGAGACAGAGCGGCATCTTGTACTCCCTACAAACTTCGATGAGCTTGGTTACTGTGTGGATATGGTCGATTGTGCTGAATCCTTTCCAGAAGCCAGCTTGCTCACATGGTTGTCCTTCATCTAGTGTTCTGCTAATCCTGTTCAGGATGACTCGTGTAAACAGTTTGTAGATGACAGACAACAGGTAGATGGGGCGATAGTTGCCGATGTTGTGAATGTCTCCCTTCTTGAACAGTAGAACTGTCCTGCTGGTTTTTCATTGGGAGGGCACCTTGCATTCGGACAGGTAGTGTGTGAAGAGCCGAGCTACTGTATTGATGAGTACCGATGGCAGATTCTTCAGGTTTTCAGGTCTGACTTTGTCTGGGCCTGGTACTGTTCCCTTCTTTACCGATGAGATGGCATGTTGGATTTCAGAAAGGAGAACATTGGGAATGACATTATCCATCCTGTGGGATTTGGTATGTGGGCAGGTGGATGCGCCTATCAATGAGATTTGAGTAGAAGTCCTGGATAATCTTCTCCATTGCCTTTCTGGAAGATGTGATAGATCCATCAGGGCACCTGAGGGCAGTCATCTTGGTCTTATAGTTGACGAAGGACAGGCGGGAGGTGTGAATGCTTTTCCCGGCTTCTGCTGCATCTTCCAGTATTTCTGCTCTTCTGTCTTTGAGGTCTTCTTTTATCACTTCTCTGCACTATTTAGCAAGCTTGGATATTAGCATTTGGTCTCCTGAGGCACGCGCCTTGCCACATTGGCGAATGAGCTCGAGAGTTTCTGAAGACGGGCATCCTTTTGTTTCTTTCTTTCTCTCGGCATTCTTCGCACAATCATGGAGGTGCTGAACCAGTCGGTTGTATTCTTCATTGATGTCGTCAATGGTGGTATCTTTCCATGTTGCTGCAATGGTGTCAAAGAGTTCCCAGTTGGTGGGTTTCTGGGAGAGCATCATGCTTAGAATAAAGGTGAATACTGTCACTGCAGCTATATGATAAAGCCAGATAGCATCATGCTTAGAATAAAGGTGAATACTGTCACCTGCAACTATATGATAAAGCAAGAGAGCATCGTGCTTAGAATAAAGATGAATACTGTCACCTGCAACTATATGATAAAGCCAGAGAGCATCATGCTTAGAATAAAGGTGAATACTGTCACCCACAACTATATGATAAAGCCAGAGGGTATCACCCTTAATAGCACAAGTCAGAAGGAGAAAGACAAATGTCACATCACCCCATCAAGACACTAATCAAACTAAAAATAAAAATCACCTTTTAGAAGATTAGGAAGAATTAGTGTCAAGGTTAAATTCCAATCTGACTCTAAACTGTGGTCTTATTTTGTGTTAATACTTTAATATGTAGCAAATCTAACTAGTTTATACAGTTGACACGCATACAGAACGTAGCCTTTGTTTTGCATATATTTATCTGTACCGTCATATAAAGGACAGAAATGCTGATATGGGCCTTTCTTTATTAACAATTTTTGTTGGTACTAGTGCAGGGGGCGGCCATATGGGGACCTGTGAACCAGAAGAGGAAGGTTAGAGAGAGGAAGTATTAAAAGGTAACTTCTGTGCTTACTTCATCACGGACTGAACTGTCAGTACACATTTGAGGTTCAACTGTTTGAATATTTACTAATGACCCTCTGCATGAATCTCTCTCCTGGGAAGCTATTTGTCTTTCCCCAGCAGACTATTTCTCCTAACTCATTTCTCAGTGTCTACAGTGGTCACGATGGCAATATATCAGCAACTAAAGCCTTTACCAGGCATGAAAAATAAAAGGTTAAGGAAACTCACTTAGCCAACCATAAAAGTTTAACTCATAACAGTTAATACCTAGCTTGACCCTGGGCCGTCTTGCACCAGCATTGTTTGACAGAGGAAATCACCTTATATAAATTAGATTATATAAATTTATATATACATAAACTCCTTAATGCAGTATATGATGGCCAATGTTCAATGCAGTGTCTTTCTTCTAAGTAACTGAATTTTTTTAAGTTTGTAAACTTTTAATATAATAATTTAAAAATGTATATAAAGGCATAAAACATGCCTTAATTTATGTTTAGGATAACCAATTGTTAAATCATGCTAATATTTATAATAACACTCAGTACCAGTGATAACTATTGAACTGGTTGTATTAATAATGAGCCATTATTAAACTTATCTTTTCGTTACTTGAGAGCTTCCAACTTTTTTTCTCGAAAGCAAGGCTGACCCCAGTCTCACTCTCAGCATCCCACAGGGTCCCAAGCCTTCCCAGATTATTAGAATAATCTGGGACTAAAAAGTATAAAATACATTGCACATGTTGTAATTATACATACCATCTGTATAAAAGTTTTAAAATAATATTCTTCATATATTCTTAACTATTATAATATTTTAAACAAAACTGTGAAGTGTATTTCACACTGTCAAGATAATGAAATATAAATCTAGACAACTGAGAGATCTCTTGGAATGATACACATAGCAAGTAACAAATACAGGGCTTACATAATGCTTTTAAATCCAAATTTGAGTTCTTCCACTTTCAAGTGCTTTCAGGTCTCTGCATATTTGACTAGATTTTGCTGCGCTATTTATCAAAGCTAAATTAGAACTATGTCTCCCCCCAATATTATGACCTCTCAGGACCTGTGGACATGACAGTGTTTGGAAATAGGGTTTTTATAGAGGAGATCAAGAGAGGTCACTAGGATGAAACCTAACCCAACATAACAGGTTCTAAAAAAAGAGGGAATTGAAAAACAGAAAAAACTTATTTATCTGTTACTTAAACCACAGGGTTCCTTGTCTTCTATTAGTGCGGTCCCATAAAGCTCAATCAGTGAGAGCCACTGACCAGTTTGTACTCTGAGTAACCTTGGCCTGAGAAATGCTAGGGATCTAGATGAAGTGTATGCACAGTTACACTCCCCACTTAAACAAAACATAATTTAGAATTATTCTTATTTACATCCACAGGACTTCATATCCTCTACCAGATTTGGAACCAAATCTGAGCAACATTAATTGTCCATTAGGAAGTTGATCATTATCAACAGAATTATTCTGAATGCTACTGATCCTTGCATAAGATATTAATCTTTAATAACCCCAATCTTCAAAATTCCTGTCGACATTGAAGAAATTCATGACATCTATATTATCCCAACCTCTAGACTCTGTATGGCATGCTTCCACAGCCGCATAAAAAATAGAACCTAGATCCACAGACAGTTATTACTCTGTTGTTCCACCTCTGAAACTGTTTCTGGCACACTCTCTCCCCACTATTCTGTCCCTACACTAAATTATATATTTTCCCATTTAAAACCCTTAAGTAGTTGGGCTTTGGACACCCAATCTAATGTGGGATGATTTTTTCCCCATAGAGATTTAATGTAACCACTGAATTAAATTCTCCTTAAAAATGTAGTTTTGGCAGAAAGCAGATCAGAGGATATGCTAAGGTCTGACGGATTCTGCCTGTTGAGAGATACACAGGGTTTCCAGGCAGGCTGTGTGGGTTTCCCTGAATAGACTGTCTCCACGAAGCAGAACCAATGACCCTGCTATCTTGAGCTATCTTGGGTCATTTTCCTGCATCACTTCTCCTTATTGGCTGTAGCTAGTAAAAGATGGAGTCTCATGGACGCTGCCTGGGATGCCACAGAAAATAGGTTTTTCCTGTGTTCTGTCTCTCTAAAGCAGACCCAGATAAGAATTTGCAAATAAGGTCTTGGTTTTGTCATGAGGGCTGATTTTGCAACCTGTCACACCTTCTCTTGTTTGTTTTTCACCTTACCTTGATAGCACTCCCTACCGGCTTGGCTTCTACCTGTTTATTGCCTTCTAACCTCCTTCTAACCAAGTCTTTCTCTCTTATGTTAAGTATGTGGAATGCCTTTGTAGTGGAAAACTGTGTAGTCTTAACTCTACTTTGTGTTTTTGTTTGATGCTCTTGGGTATATAAGAAGTTGGGGTCTTTGGTAAACTGTTAGTTGCTGAAATGAATGCACTGTCCCTTGGGCTGGAGATCATTAAAAATTAACAAATACACGTCCACGAGGTCTCATTTCTGCACGCCTAACTGACAGACCTCTAATCAACATCAAAACAACAATGTAACATATGTCAAGATTTTCATTGTAGCAGTTTTGTGATTATTGATTGTTTTGTGATTATTGGTTGTACTTAAAATCCTCATACTGTATTTCCGTACAATCTTGGGTCTCATGTTCATCTGTAATAATTGCAACAGGTTGAATTTATTATTATACAATGATTATTAGGCAGTGTTTCTCAACCTGAGGCCATATGGTCTCCTGTGGGTGCCTAGGACATTCTAAGGGGGCCACGGTGAAAATCTCATTAATGGAGACCCCTGGCACAAGAATAAGAGGTCACTTGTAGGATGGGGGATTACAGGAAGAAAACAAGGTCAGTATAGGAGATGGGGTGATAGTACAGTAGGTGTGGCAGAACCAGATTTGATCCACAAGGCCCATATGGTCCCCTGTTGCTATAATGAAAAAGATTCCTTCCTCTCCTGTCTATTTTTCAGTAAATACTAATTCTGACACCTATAAAATCAGGAAAATCATTGACACTTATACTTAGCTCATTTACCATCAACACATGAGTTAATTGGAAGCAAAAAATATGCCTCTGTTACATTAAAAGATGCATATCCAAAATTTTAAATAGTAAAAGTTTATACTGGGTTCAAATGTTGACCAAAAGCTAGACTAGATCTCGTGCACTGACAAAATTAAATAATAAATGTTTATACTGGGTTTAAATGTTGATCAAGAGCTAGACGAGATATCGTTGAATGACAGAATCATTTTGGGTGATTTCAGTCTTTACATCAACGTGAAAGTGAAACTGTTATTTCATTCAGAGAACTCAAAAAGCAGCAGTCTTTTATATTTTTAATTGAGTGACATGAGATACATAGTTACAGAGCTATTCATGGTCGGGTTCAGCCATAGAGTGTTCCAATACTTGTCCCCTCCACCAGGGTACGTTTTCCAACACCAATGTCCTCAGGTTCCCTCCCACCACCCCCAACCAGCCTCTCTCTATGATAGGATTTTCCTTCTCTCTCTCTCTCTCTTTTTCCCTCTCTCTCTCTCTCTTCTCTCTCTCTTCCCTTTTGGGAATTATGGTTTGCACTACAGATACTGAGAAGTTAAAATATTTGTTATTTTACCTATTTTCAGCATGCAGTTCTTACCCAAAGTGATCACTATTTTTTCAACTATCTTTGTCAAAGTGGCTCCTTCTCTATCGCGACTGCTTAGAGAACAGCCACCTTAGCCAATGACAAACATCTGATGAAACTGGGTAACAGTCTGTGTGACAAATAGAATTATTTTTATCTTCTTAAGGAAGGTATAAATAGAGTAATAGTGATCATTTTTCTCCTCCACTAAAGTTCAACAAGCATGAAGTGATAGAGTTATCTGATGATCCCATTTAAAAGCTATCGTGATCTGAGTTTAAACTATATGCTCACATATGCCAGTTCTATGATACACCATAATTTTCTACTCTAGCAGCCATATCAAGAATGGGAATGGAACAAATAGTTGAGAATTTATTTCAACATCTCAGTAATGGGCCAAATTACAGGCTGCTGTGAGAATTAAATTGCATAGGACATAGTATATAAAGATACTATTTAACTAGTTGGAGAATGAAAGTATAAAGTGTATGAAGTATAAGTTTAAGTAAACATAAAAAACAATTTAGTATCAGGTCAAGTAAGATCTTAGTTTACTCCCTCTCACTATAATCCTTCTATCTCTAGTGGAGACAGTATTGACATTGAAACAATTTTTATTGACTGAAAAAGAAAGTACTGGAGAAAGTCAATCTTTAAGTTATTCCTTTTGACATAGCATTAGCAATTCCCCTTAAATAACACTAGTAAAATGGGACATAAAAGTTCATTTGTGATACCACTCTTTTGTTCATTAACACTTAAATCCCTGATATGTGTCAGAAACTAAGAAACGAAAAAAATGAGTTTTATTTTTCTTTTTTAAGGAAGTAGGAAAATCAATCACAATCTGATGTTAAATTTGCCTAAGGAAATAAAACATGCACACACACATAACACATAAATATGAGGGGCCAGAGAGTATAGTGGGCAGGGTACTTGCCTTGTGTGTGGTGAAGCCAGTACCAATCCCAGCACTGTATGTGGTCCCCTACCAGGAGTGATGCTTAGTACAGAGTACAAAAGTAGAAACAAAAATTTAAAAAGAAAAAAATATATATATATGGGATTAAGATGTAGTACAGCAGGTTGGATTTTTGCCTTATATGCATGTGACCTGGGTTCTACCCCAGTACCATAAACAGCCCCTGGAGCCCAATCAGGAATGAGGCCTGAGCTTAGAGCCAGGGTAAGCCTGAGCACCAGCAGGCGTGACTCAAAAACAAGTAAGTATATATGATTCCAAAAGGAGTGACTGAGAGAAATGAGTAGGATCACCCAACAGGTGATTCTGAAGCAATAATTAAACAGGTACTGGGTTTGTCAAAGTACTAGAGGGGAACCATAGCCACTAGGGTCACTACCGAGAGGCCGGGTCACTACCGAGAGGCCACATCACAAGCATTGATAGTCAATTGTACATATTAAGATAAAAGTATAGACTTTTTATACAGCTTAATTATTGTTATCATTACTTAATTCAATGATAACAAACTAATGGATTATTTGGTCACAATTGACTATCAATGCTTGTGATGTGGCCTCTCGGTAGTGACCCTAGTGGCTAGCTCCATATAGGTACAGAGGCGTCTGTTTCACTTATGCAGGGCTCTCTATAAATGTTTGCATTTTACCAAGAGGGCAAGAGCAGAGAGGGCGAATTCTGAGAAAAATCTAATTTCACTTGAAAATATTTCATCACTTACATGAGTTTCAGTCTTCATTTCTGGTTTATTATTATTTCTAATGTATCTACACTCATGGAATTTTAAGGAATTAACTACACACCCCTGTATATGTGTGACTATCACTACTCCCACATCTAAACTTGCAATTCCATCTAAAGAAAGAAAACGCTCTATTCTCTCCAACCCAGAGAGAACTGTATTCACACCAATGGAGAGCTGTATTCACGTCAACCCACAAAGAAAGCGTACTGCTCACACCGACCCACAAAGAGAGAGTTCTACTCACCCCAACCCACAAAGAGAGCTCTACTCACACCAACCCACAAAGAGAGAGCTCTACTCACCCCAATCCACAAAGAGAGAGCTGTATTCATGCCAATCCACAAAGAAAGCCTACTGCTCACCCCAACCCACAAAGAGAGAGCTCTACCACACCGACCCAAAAAAAGAGAGAGCTGTACTACACCAACACACAAAGAGAGAGCTCTACTCACACCAACCCACAGCAAAAGCCGTACTTACACTGGCCCACAAAGAGAGATCTGTACTCACACTGACTCATAGAGCTATACTCACACTAACCCACAAAGAGAGAGATCTACTCACATCAACCCACCGAGAGCTCTACTCACACCAACCCACAAAGAGAGAGCTGTACTCACACTGACCCACAAAGAGAACACTCTACTCATACCGACCCACAAAGAGAGAGCTCTACTCACACCAACCCACCGAGAGCTCTACTCACACCAACCCACAAAGAGAGAGCTGTACTCACACTGACCTACAAAGAGAACACTCTACTCATACCGACCCACAAAGAGAGAGCTCTACTCACATCAACCCACCGAGAGCTCTACTCACACCAACCCACAAAGAGAGAGCTGTACTCACACTGACCCACAAAGAGAGAGCTCTACTCACATCAACCCACCAAGAGCTCTACTCACACCAACCCACAGCGAAAGCCGTACTCACACTGGCCCACAAAGAGAGATCTGTACTCACACTGACCCATAGAGCTATACTCACACTGACCCACAAAGAGAGAGCTCTACTCACATCAACCCACCGAGAGCTCTACTCACACCAACCCACAAAGAGAGAACTGTACTCACACTGACCCACAAAGAGAACACTCTACTCATACCGACCCACAAAGAGAGAACTGTACTCACACTGACCCACAAAGAGAACACTCTACTCATACCGACCCACAAAGAGAGAGCTCTTCTCACACCAATCCACATCCTCCACCATTGCACCTCCTTACTTTCTATGATGCTAGCAACTCATCATGCTGTATATTTCAATCTGTCTGGTTCAGTAAGTCATATTCCATTTATGAGTGAAGTGGCCATCTGGTTTCACTCCCTTACCAATTTCACCCTTCATATTTCTTATTTAAATACTGTTAATATTATTTTTATCTGATATGAAAGTGAGTCCCTTCACTATAGTTGCCTGTCTTGTCTAGATATTCCTAGTTCTTTAATGTGAAAGTAGATACCTATCAGTCAAAGGTTTCATTTAATTAAATACTGAAGAAAATAGAACATAGGACAGTAACTTTATTTGCAATTAATTTTCACTACAGCAACCTCACTGAAAGGAACCGAATTGGTACCACAATCTGTATGAAGGCAGGGTCATTTCTTATCAGGGCTTTTCTAGGTACACTGTGTTTTCTAGTAACATAAAAATAGGCAGTGAAAGCAACCTTATTCTGGTAATAAATTCATTGTAAGTATCTTACTTATAAGTTTCTTTTTGGGTTTTGTTTGTTTGAGAGCTACATCTAGCAGTGCTCAGGACTTACTCCTGGTTCTGTGCTCAGGGATCACTCCCGGTGATGCTTGTAACCAAATGTGATGCTTAGGATTGGACCTGCATCAGCCGTGTGCAAGACAAGCTCCCTAACATTGTGTGATCTCTGGCCCTCACTTATATAGAGGTCAGAACACTCATCATATTTTACTCAGAATCCTAACAACCCTTTCATGAAAGTCTGTGTCCAGAACAGAACCAGAACAAGGAAATCTGTAACAATAGTGTCTTTATCTTCCGAATGCCCCATCTTCACCAACCGGGTGTTAACGGTTTGCAACTCGATCCAGATTCAGATTCCCAACCTCTGGTGTTCTATAGGAACTGTGAGTCCCACTAGGAGCAGTCCTGAACACTATTGTATATAGCCAGGAGGGAGGGAGGGAGGGAGGGAGGGAGGGAGGAAGGGAGGAAGGGAGGAAGGGGAAGGAAGGAAGGAAGGAAGGAAGGAAGGAAGGAAGGAAGGAAGGAAGGAAGGAAGGAAGGAAGGAAGGAAGGAAGGAAGGAAGGAAGGAAGGAAGGAAGGAAGGAAGGAAGGAAGGAAGGAAGGAAGGAAGGAAGGAAGGAAGGAAGGAAGGAGAAAGGGAGGAAGGGGAAGGAAGGAAGGAAGGAAGGAAGGAAGGAAGGAAGGAAGGAAGGAAGGAAGGAAGGAAGGAAGGAAGGAAGGAAGGAAGGAAGGAAGGAAGGAAGGAAGGAGGGAGGGAGGGAGGGGAGTAGGGAAGGAAAGAAGGAAGGAAGGAGGGAGGGAGGGAGGGAGGGAGGAAGAAAAGAAGGAAGGAAAGAAGGAGAGAGGGAGGGAGGGAGGGAGGAAGGAAGGAAGGGGGAGGGAGGGAAAATTCACACCCCTGCAGAGATGCTCTTGGCACCCTTCCCACAACATTCCCCCATCTCATGCTCTTTGCTTGATACTGTAGATTCTGAAACATATTTTCCCATTTGTACTGCTAACTTCTGATATTTTGTTCTTCATTTTATTCCCTTGATAAGTGACTGTCGGCGCCGCCGGGGTCCATGACAGTGCCGGGAAGCGAAGTTTCCTTCTACCTCGAGCCGGCGAGGAATGGATGAAAACTCAGGAATCCGATGCAGTTTTAAAAGGCTTTACTTATCACAGGTTCAGGCATACAAATCAGCCAAAGGAAAAGCCCGGTGCTTAGGATTCCAGGCTAGAACCCCAGCCACGTGTATGCCAAGATGGCGGCCACCACGTGTAAAGCTTTGTAAAAGGAGAAGAAGACAAGACTTCCAAGAAGGGTGAGCGCTCACAAAGAGCAAGAGCCCACAAAGAAGTGCGAGAGAGAGGAAACCGACTAGTTTTATACCCCTGCAACTCAGACCTTCCTCCCACTGTTATGGAAAGCAGGGAGGGTCAAATGCCCTTAGGTAATCCCTCCCTGCACCTCACCTAGGCCCTTTAGTATGCTAATGTTTTGAGCCAAGATCTGCCTGGGAATGCCTTTATAGGGTAGAGAAGGGGGTTTCTGAGATGGCATGTCTCTGTACCAAAGACTAATACTAATGCAAGTTAAATATTTCTCCAAGCCTTCACAAGTCTCTTCTACTTCATTGTAGTTTTATATTTTAGTTGCCTTTGAGTATATCAGGGAGCCATGCTTGTTTGCTTGGAAGCAAACAGCATTTCTCTCTGGTCCTAATTACTTAGGGATCCAGCGTGGCCAGGCTAATATGCTGGTAAGATCTAGCTAGTCCCACGATGATTGTGGTAGCATGGGAGAATATTTATACCAGCTAGTACAGCATACATGGTCGGATAAACTGCCACATTTAGACTACCCCCTTATCTACGAAGTGATTTGCAGGAGGCAATCCAGAGCAGATGCAGCGGCCCTTAGGAGTCCTACAACAAGTGACTGCTAATTTCTGATATTTTGTTCTTCATTTTCTTCCCTTTTGTTATTACCTAGCTTTCAGATAAGCCTTAGATAAATATTTTAAGTAAGTCAGCTTTAACTTAACTAGTAATAAGGGGATTTTTTTAATTAAGCAAAAAAAAAAAAACTTAAAGGGAACAATAGCCTGTAACTATGCTACTACATTAGAGATGGTGGTAATAATAAAAGTAGAAGTTTGCAAGAAAATTCAAGAGAAAGGAGACAACTCAAGCCAGTCACGTGCCCTGCCACACATAAGACTAGTCAGCAAAGACTTTTTATTCAGGTTTTTTTTTATTTTAAACTTATCTTTTGCATACCACCAAAGAGAAAAAAAATATTAAATCATCAAATTCAATCTCCCTGTCATCAAAGACCAACCTAGGGGCTAATGTTTTTTCTATGTTCAGTCACACTGATACAGAATTTCAAAGCTCTAAAAATAAATTCCAAATAGCCTCAGAAAAATGTATCTGAGTATTAGGAGTTGTTCCTGCAAAGAACCTGGCAACAGTTTCTGGATGTTTGTCCAAAACAATGCAAAGAGGCTCTTTTTCTCCCTAGCTGACAACATTCAGATTTAAACAACTTCATTTTTCAAAGGGATTATCTCGCCAAAGTCAATGAAATAAAAAGCACAGCACTTGAGATGTGCAGACCTTTCAAAGCACACCACTCTGCTGTGACTTGAGAGTATATATTACTCTGTGAGTAATATATACTGCTCTGGAAGCAAGGAAAACCAAAATTTCTAGTTGGCATGTTATTCTTTTTTAGCAAAACTGCACTTTGATATTGAAGGATGCATTTATTACATAAAAATAATCTCAGCACTGTATTAAAATGACAACATGTGCATCTAAGATATCTAGTTTATAAGTAATTGCCAAACATTTCTGAGCAGAAAAAAAATAGCCAGAAGGCAAAAGGTAGGAAAAAAACTACAACCCCACTGTGTAGCGTACATAATTAGTTAAGTAAAATACTCAAGTATGACTTTTTGTTGAAACACCTTGGACTAAGAGAGATAATCCTAAAAGTGAAGTTAATAAAAGACAGATTACAAGATTAGGAAGATCAATGAAACCAAATATTGATCATCAAGGGAAAAACTATTAAATCAAGATTATTTTAAAGGATATAAATATAGATGGCCCCATTTTTAATCCAGTGACTCAATTCTGATCAAAATCCCAACAAGGACATTTATGGAATTTGAACAAAATACTATGAAATGAAATGTATATGGACCAGTAAAGCAGTAAGTGGTCAAGAATAACATACTGGAGCCAGAAAGCTATGACATAGGATATGATACTTTGTACAGTCCGTCCCTAATTCCATCCCCACTTCTTCACGTATTCTTCTGAGCAACCCCGAACCCCATTAGGTATGGCTCAAGAGCAAAGCAAACATAAGATAGACTAGGTCTTTAGAAAGGCAGTGTAGACATTCCCACACCTAGAGAAGGAAAAGGAATAGCTGTGAGTAGAGTAGAACATGTGAGCAAGTGCTACGCATTGTAAAATGTGGTTCACCTGAATGAAAAGCTCCCCGTGAGTTAAAATGAGTAGAGGAATATGTCCATTAGCAACACTTTTAGAAAATAAAATCTGAGGCCATAGTGAAAGTGCAGTGGGAACAGCACTTGCCTGGCAACAACTAGCCTAGGTTCAATAATCCCTACCCAAGATGTGCCCTCAGCTCTATGAGAAGTGAACTCTGAGTACAGTCAGAGGCCCTGAATATCACCAGGTGTGGCTCAAAAACAAGCAAGCAAAAAAATGAAAACAAAAGTCTATAAACATCCTAGATGCCCACAATAAAAATATAAAACCAGTAATTTTATAAATTGAAATGTTATTCAGCATAATAAAAGAATGAGCCATAATTCTATAGATCAGCATATATGAATTTCATCAACATGTAAAATGGAGTTAACAAGTCAAAGAAAAATACCTGCCCTGAAATTGTACCTATATTTCATGCTAAAACCAATGGAGCTAAATAATTTATCACTTGCACATGCAATTATTATAGCAAGTCTATAAATAAAAATTGCTAACCATATATAAGGAGAGAAAAGAAATTAAATGAAAGTACCAAGGGGAAAGTTAAAAGCTTTTCAGAAATAGCAACACTAATTGGTTGGTAAATTGGGCAGTATGTATAAATAGGATTGATATTTAAATTATGTTATCATCTGAACAGTCTAAATGACTAACTTACCTAAGAAGACAACTGCTATCATTATCAATCAGGACACAGATAATGCATTATCCTCGAGCATTATGTCTTGGAGATTCAGTCCAGTAGCAGCTTGCCAACCAGTAGGGACACATTGCAACAATCAGTATAGCTACACTTGTCCCTACTACCTGAACAATAAATAGCCCTAAAATAGGATTGCCCTTCCAATTTTTATAACATGTGGTATATATTATGGGTTTTGTTTATATATAATAGCACTTCTCAATAATATCGCATGCAAGCCAGAAATGTGAACTGTCTACATAACTTTGAATTTTCTATTAGTCCTCTTTCAAAAAACAAGAACGATGTAACCAATTTTAATACTATGCTGGTTGTCTCAATATATTCAGTGTGCATATTAAAGAAACATTCTATACATTTGTGTACTGTCTTCAAAGCCACATTGTGTATCTTACACACGCAGTACTGGACCAGTCACATCGAGAACCCACTGTAGCTAATGGCTCAGGTACTGAAAGCCACACATATAGAAAACTCCATATATTCAGAGAACTGAAATGTTCATGTGGAAAGACATGTGAAAACCCCTCAGACATCTAATTTGGGAGCGACCATACTCAGTACTGCTAATTTGCTACTCTTGCTTCTGGGGTTGTGGACTGTGCAGTGTGGGGACCTAAATGGAGTTAGCCACGTGCAAAGCAAAGGCCTTATCCTTTGTACGATCTTTCAGCCCTTCAGACATAAAAATTTAATGTGAAAAGACAAACGCACACATAATGTATAGCGGCGTATGCAAACTCTCTTCAAGAAAAGCTGAAAACAACAGTGCTTCTGGAAGAGCCAGAGATTAGTACCTGGTGACATATTTTCTATATCTGCACACCTCTGGGACATTAGTTAACTCTTTAATTGAACGGTAAATGAATGATGCAAGTTTCCAGTAAAGAAGCATACTGAGAATGCAAACAGTGGATTTGAGGGGAATCTCATTCATGATTTTTACCAAGATGCCAAAGCTGTTGGCCTTGCAGTTGTGCGATCATGTGTTCTCTGACAGTCAGTCTAGCAAGGTCACAAAGATCCCTTGTTGTGTGAATACGCACCTTCCATAATAGCACAACTGCAGGTCTAGCTGTTACTGGACAAGACTGGGGGAATTAAATAAGCCAGGAAAGAAATATGTCTGCAACTTTACGGACTGTAGCTTTAATGACTTTCATTCAGGCCCTGAATCTATTCCTCCCTGGAACCACTAGTAGTTCTACAAAAGAAGTAAACCTATATCTGATGTAATTTGTTCCTGGAAAACTCATAGTCATGATCATCACAAACTTCCTTAGCGTTCTCACTTAGCGGACAACTAATATGGAAAGTCATACTAAGGGTCCCATGAGTAAGTCCATCAGCATTCCTGGGTCATATTTGAGAGTCCTCTATAGCCCTACTTTAGAAAATCAGATGACACATGCCCATCTTGACTTTCAATCCATCTAAATTTTCATATATTTTCAGGATTCACAGCATTGTTTAGGAATCTCTCCTGAAAGCTCAGTCACTGCTCTTGGGTTACTTAATATTGATCAGGAAAACCCTTTGAGTTTTTTTTTAAAATTTGTTTTGTTTTCTTTGCGGGCCATATCCAACAGTGTTCAGGGGTCACTCCTACCTGTACACTGAGGAATTAATCTAGCAGTACTCAGGGGGCCATACGGGGTGTCGGGGATTGAATGTGGGTTGGCTGCATGGAAGGAAAACACCCTACCCCTGCTGCTATCACTCTGGCTCCAAATGTAGTATCTTTAGGGTTTGTTCTAGTTTACTTTGTACCCTTAACAATGTCAGTAATATGGTCTCTAATCTGTAATGCATTTGTCGGTGCCAGGGTGCAAACCAGGCATCATGCATGCAAGTCGTGCACTTTGCCACGGAGCAGCACTCAACACTTGCGGTGCATCTCAAACGGGGTTCCTCAGAGACTTAGGATTTGAGGAACAAGAGCTTCACTTCATATCGTTGCTATGATCTTACCATTCCCGACCAGTGGACATATTACCTTTTATTTTCTCTCCAAAGCAAAGTGGAAATTTAATCTCAACGTCACTCCTTTGTTCTGTCCCAAGTCCCCATAGCTAAATTTGACTCACAAATTCCAATCCCATGTGGAGTAAGATGGCTGTGAGAGTACACTCAGAACCAACAGTAAGGTGGTCGTGGGGTCTACTATGGTTATGTCCATTGAAAAAGACCTAGAACTTCCTGATCTGGTTGACCAGAAAGTCACGGGGGGTGGGGGGGGAATGGCATAAGCAGGATGGCACTGCTATTTCCAGTAATGTATACAACACTTGGATAAAAAGGATGATTAATTCAACATCTTTAACCTAGTGGGGTTCCCTGTTTATTTAATTTTTCTTCTTTTTTTAAATCTATTGCAGTGAATTTTAAGTATATCACTTAGGTTCTTCATCACCCATGATCCAATAGAGTCTGACTCCTGATGACTGGAGTCAGTGCCAGAATTCATGTTTGATCACACCCCACAGCTGACTCATTCACATCAAAGACTGAGAACCATGTCTAATCCCTAAATGAACTTCATAAAATTTAGTATTTAAGCTTATTTTATTTTTGATGCTGTCTTATTATTGTTCTTCAGAATTGCTGACACCGTTAACATTTATCTCTTGTTACATTTTTATTTGCTTAGGGCTCTCAGAGATTTATTCTCTCTCATTTCCAAACTCACTCATATACAAACTATTTTGGAGGTAACAGAGTGTAACAGAAGAAACATGATAGTTTTGGAATCAGACAAATCTCCTTAAGCTTCAGCATTTATCATCAAAGTATGAGAATAATACATAATTTAGTTGACATAAGGATTAATCGTATGTTGATCACTTAGAATTACAACAAAATAATGTAGACTCAATAAATCTTAATGTTATTGCTTCCCTTCCTTACAAAAATCAGATCTATGTGCCCATCTCCAGTAATTGTACTGAACTAAGACCACATAGCTTAGTACAATGCTGCAGAGAAGAGGCTAGTCCAGCCTCTGAGAGATGTGTGTCTTAATGGTAAGGATGGGAAAAAGCCAAGGTAGGGGGTAGTTCTCTCCCATGACAAAACAGTAACGTTAGTAAATCAGGGACAGGTGAAATACTTTGATAATACTTAAAACTGCTGTAAGAAGAAAATATCAACTTTTATTATACTTTAGCTCAGTCATTCTGCATATAATTTGGAGCCAAAGTATGTGCTATCTCTATAGAATGTTTCTACAGATGTCAGGGTGTTATTACCTATCACGAAAAAAAAAAATCAGGATTAAACTTTTTTGACAGATGTCATTAAAATTAACTGGCAACTCACAAGTATTTGTCATGGAAACAACCACAAATTGCTATCACCATTTTATGTGAAATAGTCTAAGTGAATAAGAAAAGAGAGAAGAAAGAGGAGGAAGAGAGGAGGAGGGTGAATGTAGGCAGAGGAAAGGGTGAAGAGGGGAAGGTGGGCAGGAGGGCAAAGGAAATGCCAACAATAAGAGAAACAAAGTTCTTGTGGTATTTGCTGAAACACGGGCGAGAATATAGGACATCGTGTTAAGAAAAGGAAGCGGTAGAGGACAGACACAGGATGACCTCACTCATATGTGGAACAAAGAGGCAAAGCAAAGGAATACAAGTATCAATGATGGCAAACCCTTAGCCTTGGATTTAAAAAAAAATCAGTAAACAATTAAGGGAATTGTGGGGTGAAGTACAGACCAGACCAGAGTTAGCATAGGACAGTGCTATAGTCCCTGTTCCTAATTATGAATTAAGAAATATTTACTCTTAATGTTATAACTGGCTCCAAGCATTGCCATACAATTATGTCTCTTTGCCAGCAGAGATACATGATGGCAGAAAGTAATACAGAAATGAAAATTGTTTCTCAAAGTGTGATTGTTTTGGCTAATATAATAAAATAGTGAGGGAGAATGACTATTTTTCTACTGATGAACCAAATTTGCTAGAGAAAATACTTGTCCAATAGTTTCCTGTGAAGGTAATAACCTTCTTCTGGACTTTTTCCTCAATGTACACCCAAGGAGATTCCTAAGTGTCTATCACTTATCACTAGCCTACATATTCTGATCTTAGTTTTTCCTACTGGCCTCAAAACATATGGGGCCAGCAGGTAGCAGAATTCACAGATGAAATAATGTGCTAAGGGGTTACTATTGTCCGACTGGATACAGACTTCAATTCTAATGATAGTGAAGATGGTAGGACTAAATCCTTATGGATTTTAATAAAAGGTTTTCCATAGTTTATGAAGGTGTGTAATAGTCTATAAAGAAAAATGACTATATCTTTTATCCCAGAACTTCATCCTAATCGACATTCTTCTGTAGCAGAGCATCTTACCATTGGGAGGCTGGGGGAAGGACATGCATCCTTTTGGGAATTTCATGAAAACTATGTGTCTATGGCTGGAGAATAGTATAGGAGGAAGACACTTGCCTGCAGGTGGCTGACCCAGGTTTAAATATCTAGCACCATGTATGGTCTCTTAGCACCATCAGGAGTGATCCCTGAGCACAGAGTCCAAAATAAGGCCTAAGCACCACTGAATATAGCCCCAAAAACCAGAGTAAAAAATAAGAAACTAAAATCTCTCTACCCCTGAGAAATACTCATCTTGCATGCATAAAATAGTATCTCTGTACCCATCTCAGAAATATTCATGTCACATGTGCACAATAGTTGTGTTCTTAGTTTCTTCTTCTGAACTTCATAAACAAAATCAAGGATTCATAAACTCTGGTAACAAATG
Source organism: Cryptotis parvus (assembly GCA_021461705.1). NCBI lineage: Eukaryota > Metazoa > Chordata > Mammalia > Eulipotyphla > Soricidae > Cryptotis > Cryptotis parvus. The sequence goes on from JAJIBD010022410.1 coordinate 425,329, forward strand.
GACCTTAAACTCTAATTTACTCTTAGGAGCTCTTTCAATTCCTCTCTAGGAGGAATTGAAAGAGCTATGCTGGAATATCACGTCTCACTCAAGTGAGAGAAGGAAGTTCTGACCTCCATCACTATTCAGGGATGCTCTCTCGTTCGCCTAGGCATCGAAAATCAAATGGGCTGGACATGCAATGTAATTTGGAGATGACTGCTGGACTAGAGACGTTACCGACTGGATATCACGGGATGTCAAAAGATCACGTGGCCATCCACCTACAAGATGGTCAGACTTCTTTGTCAAGACCCTGAACAAACGGTTTGAGGCTCTTCATATTCCCGAAGCAAACAGATGCCATTGGGCTACACTGGCACGTGATAGGGTCCAATGGAAATGTTACTGGTGCCCACTTGAGCAAATCGATGAATAACGGGATTCAAGTGATCAAGTGATCAAGTGACCCTTAGGAGCAATCATCAATATGAAGATAAGGCAAACTGTGATGCTGGTTGCTCTTAGTCACCTGGCCGAGTCAGAACAAGTGATTCTCTGAGGACATGATTCTCTGAGGACATGAAAGAGTTTTAGCTGAAAAAGAACTATGACTTAATTAAGACTGAGGACAGAACAGAAAACCCTCAAAATATTATGTTTAACCAAACATTTATTAAACCAAATAAATGTTGGTTAAATGTGAATGGCTAATAGTTAAAAGACAGTGGTTAATGTTGGTTAAATGTTAACTAAATATTTAATCAAATTAGCTGATTAATTAAGCATGAATTTCCCTCAGCTCCATTGGCTCAATTCTGTGACCCAGACAAATACCAGTAATGGGAATGTAAGTGGCTGTAACTATTATGAGAGACAGAACAACAGTATGTGAGTTCTCAAAAAATGAAATAAAGAATCATCATCTGATGTAAAAATTCCACATCTGAATGTTTAACCAAAGAGGCAAAAGTACTAACTTGAAAAACAGATTCATACCCCATAATTATTACATTTTTAATTATAAAACCAAGACCCCAAAAATGAAATCAACATTCACTTCTCTATTCAAGAATCAATAAAGAAAACATGCAGCATGTGTTATACAGTGGAATATTAGTCAGCCATATAAATAAACATACTCATTTGCAACAACATGGATAAATCTTTAGTACATTAAAATAAGTGAAATAATTCCTGTGGCTGTGATACAGAATGTGAGAGCTATCATTAATAGCATTTGCATTATATAGCATGGAACTATCATTAATAACATTAGTATTATATAGCATGGGAGTATCATTAGTAGCATTTGTACTAAATAGCATGGGGACTATCATTAATAGCTTTTGCATTATATAGCATGGAGATTGCCATTATTAGCATTTGCATTATATATTATGGAGACTATCATTAGTAAAATTTGCATTATATAGCATGGGAACTATCATTAATAGCATTTGCATTATACCGCATGGGGATTATCATTAATAACATTTGTATTGTATAGCATGAAACTATCATTAATAGCATTTGTATGAAATAGCATGGGGACTATGATTAATAGCATTTGTATTATATAGCATGGGAATATCATTTATAGCATTTGCATTATATAACATGGGAACTATCATTAGTACTATTTATTATACAGCATGGGGACTTTTATTAGTAATGTTTGTATTATGTAGCATGGGGACTCTCATGAAAGCATTTGCATTATATAACATAGGAACTATAATTAGTAGCATTTGCATTATATAGCATGGGAAGTATCATTAGTAGCATTTGTATTATATAGCATGGGGATTATTACTGATAGCATTTGCATTATATAGCATGGGAAGTATCACTAGTAGCATTTTTATTATATAGCCTGGGGAGTATCAGCAGCATTTGCATTATATAGCACGGCGGAATATTATTAGTCCCCCATGCAATGGTATTTGCATTATATACCATGGTGACTATCATTAATAACATCTGTATATTTGAAAATTGCATACCAAGATACTAGATCTTAAAATACTCACTATCAAAATAAAATGTAATTTTCTGGTGATTAATGTTAACTAGACTAATTGTGGCAGTCATATATAATATATGAGATAACTATATAATATATATGTATATATATATATATATATATATGTCAAACCATATATTGGTGACATTAACAGAGACACTAATGTTGTACAGAAATTTTATTTCAAAAACAGAAATAACGGGTATTAACAACTAAAAAGTCAAAAAGTAAAGGCAGAGTACAGGGAAACACTGGGACGTCCCGTATGTACAAAATCCGGGAGCAGGGTCAGGGATCCCCTTCTGCCCCAGGGGATCAGCAACTGACAGGCAGAGAAAGACGCAAGAATCTGGAGAAGTTTCAAAATGCTTTACTTGCACAGGTTCTGGCATACAAATCAGCAATAGGAAAAAACCCGAACTTGGGTTCCTGGCTGGGCCCCGCCATGTGTAGGCCAAGATGGCTACCACCACGTGTTAAGGCCCTGCGAAGGGGAGACAGCAAAGAGTCAAGCAGGGAGGGCCAACAGAAGACAGAGAGAAGCCCAGGAAGAATGCAGGCTAGTTTTTGTATCCCTGCAACACAGACCTCCCACTCCAGTGGAGAGCAGTTTGGGTCAAATCCCCAGGTAATTTCTCCCAGGATTTCACCTAGGCCCTTTGAGATGTTAATGTTGCCAAGCTAAGATCTGCCTTGGAAGTGCCCTGCAGGGTAGAATGGAGGAGGGGCTTCAGAGATGAACTGTATCTCAGAGTACAAAGGCATGCATCTGTACCAAAGAATATTCTATAGCCAGTTAAATATTTCTCTAAGTCTTCACAAGATTCTCATCTTTACTTCATGGTTTTCTGTATTTTATCTGCCTTTTGAGTTATCAGAGAGCCATGCTTGCTTGCTTGGAGGCAAACAGCATTTCTCTCTGGTCTATTTACTTAGAGATCCAACGTGGCCAGGCAAATATAACGGTAAGATCTAGCTGCTCCCACGATGATTGTGGCAGCATGAGAGAATATTTATACCAGCAAGTATAGAATACATGGTCAGATGAACTGCCACATTCAAATTGCCCTCCTCCTATCTACAAAGTGACCTGCAGGAGGAAACTCCAGGCCAGATGCAGAGGCTCTGGGCAGCAGTGTTCTGCAACAGCAGAGCATCTGGAAAGGAAATTTAGAATTCCACCCTTTGTACCTACTCTCAATTGAAACAGAACCCAAGTTGACATTAGAGCAGATTATGAAGCGGACAAGCGTTGCCTACAAGCAGAAACAAGCATGCTCAAGACTCAAGCTATGGTATGCTCCTGTGATAAAAGCACCTCGAAAAAGAAAGATATTCAACTATATTTTTGAAGAAAGTTATTCATCTTCTAAAGGTCAAAAATGGGGTATAGTGGGTTCTGTAAGACTGAGAGGCTTATAAACCTCACACACAAAACCACAGGTCAAGAACAAAAGCAAATGACAAAAAAAAAAGACATTTTATATAAGAAATCGCATCCAGTTATATGGATAGTCTTTGGACAGAGAAGAGGGTACTACAGAAATAGGCAGATCGATTCACAGTATGCCAGAGTTGAAGCTCTAAATCGCCTCCTGAGGGCTCACTGGACACATAGAAACACACGATTCACAGTCTCTCCAGTCAACTTAATGCAAGTAATGAGAGCTGGTGAAAACATTGATTGCAAATGCAGGTGGCGTTCAAAGAGTTGAGAGATGACTGTACTCCAGCCTGTAGGCACTTTTAAGAAAAAAGAAAGCAAGCAAAGCCCAGGGCTGACAAAAGCACCAGGGAGCCAGTTCAAACATAGGCGCCAAGGTGGCAGGCCTGCATCTTTCACTGTCAACCTGGTTAGAACGAGAGACGTGCAGAAAGTCATGCTTTCCTCCAGCAGCGTTCACAGAGCCGCTCAATCCCTCCTCTGTTCAGCGAGAAAGAAAACTTAGAGAATCACTGGCCTGAGAGCCCTCGCAGTTGTTCCAAACAGCTTTCGTACACACTTACAGAAGCACAGTTAGGCTTGAGAAGTGAGGTGATCTACCCACGGCCACACACAGGGTTGGTTCGTGACAGAGCTAGAATGTCAGCCCTTGGTTCACGTCTTCTAGTCTATAGTCTAATAATCTTAGCAAGACATTCATTTGATATGTGTCAAAAACTCATCTAACAACTATAAATATAAAAGGCCAGTAAGTGGAGACAATACACAGGTGACCTTATGCAGATACATCTGATCTCTTGAAAATGTCAACATCTGCAAAGAACTAATATAATCGATTAGTGAGAATGCGTGTGGAAATTTTCATATATGATATTTCAGACAGTTCACGTGCATGTGACTTACTCAAAATGGACATTTTAATAACTCTCCCAATGAGATTCTTCATCTCAGAACATATTATCAAAACACATAGAATATTAAACATGGGCGTGTTGAATTATGATAGTAGGGAATTCTAATGCAGCTTATTTTGCTATCCTCATTTCATCTGGGATTTATCCATTATGAGGGGCAAATAAATTCAAGAGAAATTCAAATTTCCCCTCACATGAAGATTTATTTTGGCTTCAATGGTTCTCAAATCCCAAATATTTCATTAAATACAAGAACAATGAGTTTAAATTTCATTCTTAATAAGCACTTCTAGAAAGTGCATTAACTTGGCAGAGATTTTTTTAAATCTTCACTTATGAAAATTTTGAAAACCGTAATTTATTTTCTTCTCTGAGGTATAATTTGGCTAAGAAGTGTGACTTCTTAATTTTTGAGTTCACCCAGGATGGTGGTTTAAAAAATAAGAAATTGGTCCATGAAAAAATCAGAAGCAGTTTAACAGAGGTAGAGTGAGTTATCCCACTGACACACGCAATCACATCACGGCACCATGAAATATCAATCTAGCACAAAAGCAGAAAGAATAAGAATAAAGTTCATTAGGACTTGCAGACTTTATTAGAATGCGTATCCTGACAGAAGAGCTATTGTCATGGAGGAAACAGGAGATTGGTGACAAATCAGAAAGAAACAAAGGAGCATGGAAGATTCCTGTAATCGTGGAAGCAACGGAGAAGGAAAATTCAATGATATATTTCCTATTTATTTGCAAGAAAAGCAGTTACAAAGTGTGAGCTGTGTTGCTCCCTTCTGCATCTATGGCCTGTACCCGACTACGGAGGGCATCAGAGCAAAGAGGAACCGTAGGCAGAGGAAAGTGACAGATGTCAATAAGCATGTTGCTGACGAACATCAAAGGTGCGCAAACAGAGGACACGGCCCCGCCCCCGCTCCTGATTTCTGCTGGCACGCCTTCATTAGAGCCACTTTTCTAAAAATCACTGGTGACAGCCCATTACCACATTTTCAGCTAGCAGCGGAATCCTTCCAGGCGCTCTGATCCTATTTGGCTGTTTCTGCTCTACTCTAATTGTCTATTACTGACTTCCTCCTACTTACTATTAAAATTCTGTCTCGAGAGTCACTGAGGTGACTCCCACCTCTGACCAGTTTCTCACTTGCTTTGCCATGACTTTCCCACCCCCAGGCCTTTGTGGAATCATTCCCAGAATCTTCCCTGTTCTTCCCTTCACTCTGCTGCCGGTCGGTCTCGTTATCTCCTCTCTCTCTCTTACTCCCCACTGGCTGTCTGCATGGAACTCAGTCTCATATTTGCACACATCTTACCAAGTGTGCATAGTCTTGTATTTTTTTTCATTTACAGGTGGTAGGGTGACACTCAGAAGGCGTTCTCAGGGGCTATTTGCATTTGCTGCTCAGAGGTTGCTTCCAGAAGCACTCAGAACCACGTGACAGAGACCAATTCAGTCGTCCTGCATACAAAGCACACAGAAGAACTCCAGCCCATTGCTCGGGACTTCCAAGCACGGGATTACTGTGCCCCTGATAGAACACGGGAATATTTCCATGTCCCCATATTCTTTGCTTTATATGGGACACTGACAGATGTTCCCTGCCCTTAACAAAGTGAGAGCGTTAAACTATTCTATTTTTTGTTTGAACACATCCAGCTATGTTCAGAGCTTACTCCTGCGTCTACACTCAGATCACTCTTGGTGGTGCTTGGGCTTGAAACCAGGTCGGCCAAGGGCAGGACAAGTGCCCACTGGCCAGACCATCTCGCTAGCCCAGTTCCAATACCGCTGAACTCTGACACTGCATAGCGCTGTTTTTTCCCCACACTATACATGTAATAAATGGAATATTTTTTTCTAATGCCCATCTTCTTCACTCAACCCATGAGAAAGAATATTATTGCCTCATCAGGAAACTATGCAAATACCCACATCACCTCCCCATGCTTCCTCCTTTGATGCATAGTAATATGCTCAGGATATTCCTAGATACACATACTGTAAGTACTGGCGTTGTCTTTGACCCATAATAAGATGCTCAGGATATTCCAGGATACACGTACTGTAAATGATGGTGCTGAAAGTGCATCTCTATTGTCTCCTATACCCCCCACAAACATTTTTCTCTTCACAGAGCTGCTTCTAGCCTCCTCTGCCCCAGAGGCCTACACTGCTCTTGGGACTGCCATCACCATCTGTACGCGTTAACGTCTCTCGCACGTCAGTCCTGCTCTGACTTTCCTCGTGCTCTGCTGATGAACTTGGATTTCTTTCACGCCCTCCCTCTAAGCTTTCTCCAGCTGCCCTGTTTAAAAACTAGATGTTCATAAAGTACATCGAAGAAAATATAGGAAAACCCCCTCCACGACATTGAAGCTAAAGACATCTTTAAAGAACAAACACCACTAACAAAACAACGAGAAGAAAAGATAAACATATGGGGCTACATGAAGCTAAAAATGTGCACCTCAAAGGAAACAATGACCAAGATACAAAGACAGTCCACAGAATGGGAAAGGATACTCGCCCAATATCCATCTGATAAGGGGTTAATATCCAGGATATATGAGGCACTAGTAGAACTTTTACAAGAAGAAAAAAGCCAACACCATCAAAAAATGGGGAGAAGAAATGAACAGAATCTTTGATAAGGAAGAAATTTGAATGGCCAAAAGGCATATGAAAAAATGCTCATCATCATTAATCATCAGATAGATGCAAATCAAAACATCAATGAGATATCATCTAACACAACAAAGACTGGCACATATCCAAAAAAAGCAAGAAAAAATGCTGGCGTGGATGTGGGGAAAAGGGGACTCTCATCTATTGTTGGTGGGAATGTCGACTGGTACAGCCTTTTTGGAAAACTATATAGACATTCCTCCAAAGACTAGAAATTGAACTCCCTTTTGACCCAGCCATACCACTCCTGGGAATATACCCTGGGAAGCCAAAACACACAGTGGAAATACAATCCCTACTTTTATATTCATAGCAGCATTATTCACAACAGCCAGAATCTGGAAACAAGCAGTGTCTGAGAATCGATGACTGGACAATAAAAACGATGGTGCATCTACACAATGGAATACTATGCAGGTGTTAGGAAAAATGAAGTTATGAAATTTGCCTATAAATGGATGGACGTGGAGAGGATCGTGTTGAGTGAAATTAGCCAGAAGGAGAGCGACAGATATATATCGGCGAATGCTGCCAGGGTCCCTGACAGTGTTAGGACAGAAGTTCTCTTCTACCTCGGAGGATGCTGAGGGAACAGATGAAAATTCATGAGTTCGGTGCAGTTCCAAAAAAGGCTTTTAATAGTACAAAAGCTCTTCCACAGCAATCCAATATAATGAACAAACTCTAGCTCTGGTCTGAACTTAGACCATACAAAAGAGCCTAAGTCTCCCACCAAAGAGAGAGGATCTCACCCAAACTGAGTCCTACCCAGAAGAAGGAGCAAAAGGCTAAAGAGCAAAAAGCCAAAAGTCAAAAGCAAAAGGCTGAGGATCCAAAAAGCCGAAAGTGAAAAGGCCGAAAGCCGAAGGTAGTGCCACACCCTATTGCAGGTATAAACAAAGGTTATGCCAAGGACTAATCCAAGATTATCTCTTATGTAAAACACTGGAGAGAGAGGGCTGATATAAAGTAATACATCTTAACTTCATGAGCTTCATGTAATCTAGATGGTACCCACAAGGTCCTTCATTTATTATCTGCACCAGGGTGATTCTGAGTATCTTGTTCTTGTGTACTGAAAGGGTCACACTTGTCTGCTTAGAGCAAACTAGTATGATCCTTCCTATAGTCTTCCTACAGTCTCAACGTAGCCAGGGTGGTAGTCTCCTGGTAAATTCTAACTGTCCCACGCTGGGTGCAGTGGGTATAAAGAGGAGCTGTGCCCAATCTAGAAAACATAGAAGTCTTAGTAGATGTGTAAGTCAGAAGTTATTCAATCAAGGTGACTTCTGTAACTGCCACACCCTCTAGCAGTGTTTACATAGGAGAGAGGTCTCATTAGAATGAACCTTGGCTTGAATAGATTAAGCTGGGAGTGGGCAAAGCATCAAAGCTCCCAGAATAACTAAACCTGTCCTCCAACAGATATAGAATGACTGCATTTATTTGCATGGCATAAATATATATATACACACATATATATGTATATATATATAAATATATATATATACATATTAAGATACCAATATCCAAGGTCAGGCAAAATGTGGATCAGGAGGTCTTGTCAAAGGTGGAAATCACCACAAATGTGTGGGAGCAGAGAATGGAACAGTGTGCCAATAATTGTCGAAAGTCTATTACCACATAGAACTTAACATTAAATACAGGCAAAAGATACATATGATAACCTCTAAGTATATGTTTTACAATCCACAATATGTAAGAGAAGGAAGAGAGAAAGAGAGAAAAGAGATGGAAAACCTGCCATGGAGGCAGGCTAGGGGAGGGGAAGAGGATCGGGGACATTGGTGGTGGGAAATGGGCACTGGTGGAGGGATGGGTGCTGGAACACTGTATGGCCGAAATCCAAACATTTTTGAACATTTTTGTAATTGTTAAAAAATAAAATGTTTAATTAAAAAAAAAACTAAAACCAAAAAAATAAATAAAATAAAATAAAAAATAAAATAATTAAAAAAATAAAATCTAGATGTACAAAGTCCGATATGATAATGTGCCCCTTGATAGAATATTTACAATTACATTTTTATACATTCTAAACTGGACTATCCTGCGTTATTCTGTATTATTTAGTATTCAAAGACATTTTCAGATGATAAGTTTTGAAATACATTTGTTATTTAATCAAATCTGTCATGAGTTAGTTTTCTTATTATTTGACAATCATGAGATTAAAATCCTTTCCCTTTAGACCTCTATTTCCATCAAAACATGTCCCTCTGGATAAGTATCTTGTATCTTTCTTCTCTTCCTGCTCTTAGATACTTATATGTACATTGCTGCTTTTATTGCATAAAACAGTAACTCAAAGACTTGCAGACATCTGTTTCTGTATTTTAGCCAACATATTATATTTCAGACCAATAAAATTTTTTAAAATGATACAAAATTGGTGGCATAATCATAAACCAAAAAAACTCTTGCCATGAATATTGAAAATGCATTGTAATAGCTTTTACTTTCACTCTGTATGCATAATAAATAAACTTTTTCTTTCATGATAACTGAAGTACATTTCTATAAACATTTTTTTCAGAATTTATAAGCAACACAAACAATTTTCAGAATTTTCTCATATAATATGCATCCTAGCCATTACGAGAACTGGAGACACAAAACGACATATTCTCCAAGTGAAATGTCAAGTCAGCAAAGTCTCTGGGGTTAACTTACTGGTGGAAAAGGAATAAAAGTAAATAAATGCCTGAAGAGTCATTAAAATTTAAATTGTCAACCAACCCTCCATGTAAGTAGTGCTTTACACACACAGCACAGTATTGGTCAAAACAAATCCTGAACTCTCATAGGATGTGTGGATGTGCCTTGCTTGAACACATACAAGGGAGGAAGTAAAGCAGATGCCAAAGTGTCATGTCACGTGTAGTTTTAACAACATACAATGGTCAGCATTTTTGTCCCGCTGAATAACTATAAGAGAAAACATTATCTTTAACAATTGCAGCAAGGACAATGTAGTTAAAGATGGCCAAATTATGGGAAGGTCAACCAATATTTTCCTATGACAAAGTCAACTCTGGCTGGATCCCCACACTGCCTGGAGATCCCTACTTCTCGTGGAGACCTAATTCCTACCCACTTGCTTTCACCCAGCACTGTGAAAAAGTGCCCGCTATAGGCTATCAGCTTCCGCATTGCCCTGTGCCTGGAGCAGCAGCTGAGGCCCAAGACTGCCTCTCTCTGCTTCACCTTTTATCTCTTTATATTGGAGAAATGTCTGTGCCCCACTCATGTCTACCTGGCATTTGAGTGTACACATGATTTTAGTCCAAAACACTTGTGAAAGTTAAACGGGATTATATTTCTAATTATTCCAGGAAAATAATAGTAAAGATTACCTGCCCTAAGGCAAAGGATGGGTAGGACAGAGAAGGGCCAGTTTGCCAATAACAGGTGGAAACGGTCATACCATGCGAGAGCTGAGTATGGAGAGCAAAGAGACATGCATGACGGCCCCTCAGTGTATGGACTGTAAACCACAATGTGCAAAAGAAGAGGGAGAGAGAGAGAGGTGAAAAGTGCCTGCCACAGAGGCAGGCGGGAGGTGGGCAAGGGAGGGAAATTGGGGACAATGGTGGTGGGAAATGTGCACTGGTGGAGGGAGGGGTGCTGCAGCGTTGTATGACTGAAAGCCAATCATGAACAGCTTTGTAGACATCTATCTCACGGAGTTAGAATAAAATTATTTTTTAAAAAAAAGAGTACCTACCCTAGGCAAACACAGAAGAATATTTACTCAATTTCTTTATAACATCAAAACAAAATTAAAGGCTGACAGATAAAATCAAGGGGGAAACCCAGGTATAATTTTTTAATTAGAAAATTTCCTTTTTTCCCTCTAAGAGCTGCTAGTTCATACCAATCAATCCCTCCTAAAAGTAGGAAACCCTGTCCCTGGGGCCCCAAGTGTGGCAGTGACAATGTAATGGAAAACTAGCTACAAAAATTTTATCCACAGTCCTTTCACCTACCCACAGGGAAGCAGAGGATCAGCACTGCCAGGAGACGTCTCATAGCCTGTAAGAGATCTGAGTTACCTGCTGGCATTTCTACTGGACACCACAACTCCAGGAAGGCCCCAGGTCCTTCCAGGAGTAACCCATGAAGCACAGTGCCAGGAGGAAGTCCAAGCAGTGCTGGGGGGACCCAGAAAGCAAGTACCGATGTTCTGGCCTGGGAGCAGAAACACAGGAGAGAGGATAAGGCCCTTCTCTCCATGCACCCAAGCCAGGGGTCAATCCCTGGCACCACACCAGGCTCCCAACCCCTGCGAGGAGTGATCCTGCCGTACAGAGCCAGTAGTGAACAGGGAGCACCTCAGGGTGTGGTCCCCAAACAACAAAAACTCCCTTTCCTCATGAAAATCCCTATTCAGCCAAATCCTCTCCATGTTCACCTGGAAAAAATAACAACGTTTATAAGAGATGCAAGGCAATGAAAGGCAAGTTCTCATGTTTTGTTCATCTATTGTTAAATATGGGTGGTTGATGGTCTCACATAGAAAAAGACCAGGTCCCCTGGGATAAACCCAGAGCCACGGCAGAGCCTGGCAAGCTACCCGTGGTGTGTTCAATATGCCAAAAACAGTAACAACAATGGACCTCATTCCCAGCGAATGGAGACGTTATTGGCGCCCACTCAAGCAAACTGATGAATAATGGGAAGACAAGTGACAAGTGTTAAATATAAGTTCTCTGTTCAATAACCATAAAAATAGCTTTAAATAAGAACCAGAGAATTTTTTTAAAAATATTTTTTAAAGTTTGCTATCTTACTCTCATCCCCCATTTTTATTGATGCTCTGTCATTTACAGTATTGTCAATGGCAGTTTCGTCTATAAAATGTCAGAAACCCACACCTTCCCCAGTGTGCGCAAGTCTCCCAGAAGCCCTCGAGCCCCACCTCCTTCAAGTTCTCTTTAGTTCTGTAGATCAACTCTCAGATTCCAGTGCCTTGGGTCACTTATTATTTTAGACTGAGACACTTTTTAACAGGTGCCTGGGGAGGGGTTACACCTGGCAGTGCTCGGGGCTTATTCCTGGCTCTGCACTCAAAGATCAGTCCTGGCGGAGCTGAGAGGACCATATTTGATGGCAGGACTCAAATGAGGGTCTGCTCCATGCCAGGCAAGTTCCCTACACACTGTACTATCCCTCCAGCCCCTGATTCTCAGGTGCAAGAACAACACAAAAAGAAACATGCAAAAATAAATTTAGGAACAGTGCAAGAATTCTGATTTCAGTGAAAGAATTTACTCTTTTGTTTCTACTTAGGAGGCCTGTAGTTGGTTTGGATGAAAATTGTTCTATCCCAAAAGTCAGTTACACTTAGAAACTACAGAAAACTATGCCCGAGATTGGTCATTATTAAAGTTATATTTTAAAAGAAAGATGAAACACTCCTCTGTCTCTCACCTCATTCTACAAGTACAAAATTGTCCTCTCTCATCTTTCCCTCCTCTTAGTTGGGTCAGAGTATTGTGTGGCAGAGGAAAGATGATTTTCCAGAACACTCATACAAGGCAATAAAAGATCATATTTGGGAAAATGAGAGGCCAGTCACAGGAAGCCTGTCGCGAGTCAGTGTCTCGGGGCGGGGTAATTATTAGGAACACTGAAATGGATCCTCCGAGTGTCTTGAGAGGCAGAAAATGAGAGTGCACAGGAAACATGAAATGTGTGTCTTTGAGTCAATACGTTAGCAAATCTCTGGCCACAGAGGTCCAGCCGCTGCCGGCCGCAGAGAGCAGTGGAGGCAGGAAGGGCAGCCCCGTTACTGGCTGACCAAATTCTCCAGGGCAGAGCAGTCGAATTATTTAAAGGCACCTCAAGTGGAATATGATTGTGCAGCCTCCTGAGGAGCCGGTATAAGGGATCCGCATTTCCTGCCACCAGAGCGGTGTTTGAAGAGCTGCCCTGTAATCTCTTGTCTCAGGGGTTTCAACGTTTTTTTCCTCCAAATCAGCACCGCCTGGTGGGTCTGGAGCCCACATCTGCTGAGTCCTGTAATTAAAGACCCACAGAACCTCTGAGTAGCCACTTCACATCGTCTGCGCTCTGTGCTCAATTTACATTCTCACTTGAGGTAAAAAATCTAATTATGTGACCAACAAATAGTGTTATTTTTTCCCCTCTTGGCAAAAGGCCTGTGCTAAATGTCACCAATTATTTAACTAACCATAAGTCTGAGCATGCCACGGCTAATCCCTTCACGGCACCATCTATTCTAGGTCAAGAAGTTCACGCTCCCTAGCTGCTAATGAATTTCTTCTCTTGGATTCATCAGGTAGGACCAAAGTGGCACATAAAAAACAACTTTACATTAAAAATGTTCACCTGAATATACGACGTTGCATTTTTAGTAGCAGCAAAATACATATATACATGCATACATAAATGCATAAATAAATAAAATTCTTGTATGATACACCATAGATTCACTCATTTAAAAAATTCACGTCTTCCAATTTGTGCATTGATGTTCAATGGTTATAAAGTCTCAGCTCCTCCAGATGTTCTATTTTTTAGAAATCTGTTCTATAAAATTGGGCCTATAGTTAATGAATATACATTATACTTATATTTAAGGTTTTAGAATTGGATAGTTCAGAATAATAAAAATAGCAACTATTTATTGAGCACATAGTTTGCAGTGCCCCTGTTCACTAATTTTGAGAACCTTTCCATCTGGGGCCATAGAGTTAGTTCAGGGGTTAGGGTACTTGCTTTGACGTGGTGGCTCCCAGTTCAGTCCAGGATGTGGTACCCCTGTTAGGTCTGCTCTGGCCCCAACTGTAAGCCTTGGGGCCTTGACAAACAAGTCACTGACCACGCATATCTATCCTGGTCATCTGGACAGTATAGATTCACCATGGCTGTGGGCAGAATGTCTTCAGGTTAATTAAGCACATGACTGGACAGGTCAGACCACTTCTCTTGTCCTTCTTTAAGTTTGCATGACCTTTTTAGGATGAAATGTTTGAAATACGTTTTTCTTTAAGCGGATCTGCATGGGCTGTGACGCATGTAACGGCCTTGGAAGGCCTATATAATTCCTTCTTGCCCTTTCCCTGGGGTCGAACATTCTCACTAGGACCTGCATGTCTCAGTGAAGCGATTGGTCCCAGCTAGCTGGAATAAACCCCTGTGTGTTATTGCATTACCAGTGTGGTTCTTTACCATCCAAGCGGGAAGCAAATGGAGGCGAGGGCTCCAACACCCCGAGCTTCAGAGAGTGCAGCCTGAGAAGCCCAAGAGTACTACCGGGACGCTCAGGTGGTCTTTTGACACGAAGGCCCAAGTTGCATTGCAGCATCTGTGAATCTAGCACTGGTCAAGGCCTGATTGACCATTTCTCACCAGGCGTGGGCCCAATCTCGTAAGCACTGCTTGAAAAATGCTCCCACCCCCACTATTATCAACTTGCAGTGACTAACATAGGAACACTTTATCTCACAATGCCCTGCCAGTTCTAAATGCAAAACACACATAATAAGCATACATCACGTTTGCTTTGTTCAAATTAAAGATTATATTAAAATAATTATAACTACTGCCATGTCCCTGTGTGCCTTATGCTGTGCTAAACCCAAAACTGGGCTCCTGAAGAAAGCGCTATGCTCTGCTCCACGGCACCTGCCTCACATGTTCCTACTTCCCCTCTCCCTACAAGCTCTCCGAACAACCACTCACATGACACTGTCACTGTTTATCTCAATTTTTCAGGAAAGCTTCTGCTGCTTTGTTTCTCTGAGACAAAAATCCAATTCGCTATTAACACTAGAGGTGAAAAGCCCATCAGGAAGATATAAGCATATTACGGTGCATGTATGCCAGAGAGTTAGATGACTTCAATATAGTATTTGTAACTCTTTCTTTTGCAGTCTATTTATGAAAAAAAAAAGGCCAGTAGCAGTTTCCATTGTGAAGCTTGGAAATCCATCAAATAAAAAAAGAATAAAAGGATAAATGGGAAAAATATCTAACCCATCTCGCAGTTCATTTCCTTGCCATTTCTTGGTTCTTACTGAGGATGTCCTCGGGGTTAACATTTCTCAGTGGCCAATTCCTCTTTCCACACAATCAGCTTATTTGGGAGATTTCCCCCTTAAGTTCCTCTTGTTTCCTTACATGTCTCACCCTGTCAAAGAACAACTCAGAAATCCTCAGATGGTGCATGGCTTGACAAACTACAGCCCCAAAGCCAAATTCAGTCTTCACCTACTTTTCTATGGTCTACAAGCTAAGAATATTTTTGCTGTCATTGTTTATTTTACATTTTAGATGATTAAAAATTTAAAAAGGAATGTTTTATAATAGAACATTCTAAGCAAACCAGAACTGAATGTCAGTAAATAACACAAGTGATATAAGCAAATCATAACAAAGGCTTTTTACTCCCTTCTCATAAGCCCGTGACTAAGACAATAATTATACTTGGGCAGGAAAGTCCTAAGATGGCAGTGAGATCTGCGGCTCAAAGGTCAGGTTGAACTGTATCGGAAGCGGAAGAGGAGCAGTCACATGCCCAGTGTCCATTCTCCACACTCACATGGCAGCCTACTAAGCTTCTCCTGGGAGTCTGTGGCTGCTCCAGCGGGAGAGGAGGGTACCAAACAGACATGCAAATTTATACGACACCCAAAGCTACGGGTCTCTTATTAGGAGCTTCCACTTCACCCCATAGAATCCTGAAGAAATATCTGTGGTGACCATTGGGAACTGATGACAGAGTGCTGTGGGGGTGAGGGGCTGGCAACGTTCAGCACTTTGACCTTGGCAGACAAATTTCCTATTTGTAAAGCAGCAATATCCAAATAGTAATTCCAAGGAGCACCTTCAAGTTTGTGCAGAGTGAAGATGCTTCGCGATCTGACAAGGAAACGTACTGAGGGACAGGTCTGGCTGATTCAGGTCCACAAGGGATAACTAAGTGCAGCCTGGTCTAGCCTCACCAACATAAGTGAGTTGAGTGGTAGTGAGTTAAAGCTCCTGGCTTGCGTAGTCTGATAGACTGGACAGAATACTTAGAAGTCATCTACTCTAGCTTACTTTTACTAAGAAAGAATACTACAGGAATAATTTTCAAATATAAACAAACTACTAATAAGGATCAGTAATAAAAAACAAGAGTCCAGAAAACGTGGGCAATATGTTAGAACAAGTCAAAACAGTAGCCAAAGAGCCCTTTTTTTTAAATTATTTAAAAAAAAATTTTTTTTTATATTTTATTATACCACCGTCAGATATACAATTACAAAGAAGTTCCTGTTTGGGTCTCAGTCTTACAGTGTTCCAGAACCCATCCCTCCACCAGTGCCCGTTTCCCACCACCATGTCCCCAATTCCCTCCCCCTCCCATAGCCTGCCTCCATGGCAGGTTTTCCATCTCTTTTCTCTCTTTCTCTTGCTCTCTCTTTCTCTCTTCCTTCTCCTACACACTGTGGATTACAATAAATACATTTAGAGGTTATCATATGTATCTTTTTGCCTGTATTCAATGCTCAGTTCAAGGCTGGTATTATCACTTTCAACAATTATTAGCACACTTTTCCCTTCTCCCCTTCTCCATCTTACCTAACTTCTAACTCCCACAAGTTTGTGGTAGATTCCACCTTTGAAAAGACCTGATACGTGTTTTGCCTGACTTTGGATATTGGTTTCATACTAGATAGATATAGATCACTTGATAACTTGAATCCGTTATTCATCCATTTGCTCGAGCGGGCGCTCTCTTCCTTCTGCACAGCTCAGGTTTTAGGTAGTTCATCATGTTGATTTCTCAACCTAGGTACACATAACTGCTGCATTCAGAGATGTTTGTTCCATTGAGAGTGAATGGGGCCTCAGGAACTAGTTCATTTTTCATGAACATAGTTTTCTTCAGATTCAGCTGTAGACCTATCTTTCCACATTCTTGGTCGAAGTCAGCCAGCATTTGTGCCGCTTGGCTAATGTTTGGTGTTTTAGAACGATGTCATCAGTGAAGTGGAGGTGGTGTAGTTGCCAACCATCTATCTTCATTCCCATTCCTTCCCATTCTAATTGTCACATGATGTTCTCGAGGGTGGCGCTGAAGAGTTTTGGTGAAATGGTATCCCCCTGTCGAACCCCTCTTTTGACATCAATGATCACTTCTTTGTAGAATGGTGAGATCCTGGTGGTGAATCCGTAATACAGCTCACGAAGGATCTTGATGTATTGGGTTTGAACGCCCTGTTTGACTAGGGATTCGATGACTGCTTCAGTCTCCACAGAATCAAAGGCTTTCTGTAAATCAATGAATGTGAGACAAGCGGCATCTTGTACTCCCTACAAACCTCGATGAGCTTGGTTACCATGTGGATATGGTCGATTGTGCTGAATCCTTTCCGGAAACCTGCTTGCTCGCATGGTTGTCCTTCATCTAGTGTTCTGCTAATTCTGTTCAGGATGACTCGTGTAAACAGCTTCTAGATGACGGACAACAGGCAGATGGGGCGGTAGTTGCTGATGTCGTGAATGTCTCCCTTCTTGAACAGTACAACTGTCCTGCTGGTTTTCCATTGGGAGGGCACCTTGCATTCAGACAGGTAGCGTGTGAAGAGCCAAGCTAGTGTATTGATGAGTACTGACGGCAGATTCTTCAGGTGTTCGGGTCTGACTTTGTCTAGGCCTGGTGCTGTTCCCTTTACCGACGAGATGGCATGTCGGATTTCAGAAGGGAGAACGTTGGGAATGACATATCCATCCTGTGGAATTTGGTATGTGGGCAGGTGGATGTGGCTATCAAAGAGATTTGAGTAGAAGTCCTGGATAATCTTCTCCATTGCCTTTCTGGAAGATGTGATAGATCCATCAGGGCGTCGGAGGGCAGTCATCTTGATCTTATAGTTGGCGAAGGACAGGCAGGCGGTACGAATGCTTTTCCCGGCCTCTGCTGCATCTTCCAGTATTTCTGCTCTTCTGTCTTTGAGGTCTTCTTTTATCGCTTCTCTGCACTGTTTAGCAAGCTTGGACGTTAGCATTTGGTCTCCTGAGGCTTGCGCCTTGCCACATTGGCGAATGAGCTCAAGAGTTTCTGAAGACAAGCGACCTTTTGTGTCTTTCTCTCTCTCTGCATTCTTCGCACAGTCATGGAGGTGCTGAACCAGTCGGTTGTACTCTTCAGCGATGTCGTCAATGATGGTATCTTCCCATGTTGCTGCAATGGTGCCAAAGAGTTCCCAGTTGGTGGTCGTTCTGGGAGTTCTCTTCTTCTTTGCAGCCTTTTCTCCCTGTTGCGGGAAGTAGAATTTTGCATGAAGGAGACGGTGGTCCGATCCTGTTTGGAATTTGGGGACGACAGCAACATCGGTCAGACAAAACCGGCGATTGAAGATGATGTGGTCAATTTCATTGTGGAACTGTCCGCCAGGAGATTCCCATGTCCAACGTTTTGCTTCAGCCTTCTGAAACTGTGAGTTCCCATGAATAGTCTTGGTGGACATGATGAACTCAGATAGTCTCTCACCCTGTTCGTTCCATTCTAGGCCATGGGTCCCGATGTGGGGTTCTTCAGCCGATCTTCTCGGTCCTATCTTGGCATTAATATCACCAACTATGATCTTGTAGAAGGTGTGATCTACAGATATAGATATAAATAGATAGAGATAGAGATAGAGGTAGAGATAGAGATAGAGATAATAGATATAGATATAGATATAGATATAGATATAGATATAGATATAGATATAGATATAGATATAGATATAGATATGGATATGGATATGGATATGGATATGGATATAGATATAGATAGATATAGATATAGATATAGATATAGATATAGATATAGATATAGATATAGATATAGATATAGATATAGATATAGATATAGATATAGATATAGATATAGATATAGATATAGATATAGATAGATATCACTGTATCACTGTCTTCCCGTTCATCATCGATTTGCTCAAGTGGGTACCAGTAACATCTCCATATGTCCTGTCTCATGCTAGTAGAGCCCAAGGGCATCTGCCTGCTCCAGGAACATAAAGAGCCTCAAACCATTCCATCAGGTCATGGGAATGAGGTCTATAATTGTTACTGGTATTTGGCATATCAAATACAACACGGGTAGCTTGCCAGGCTCTTCCATGCGGGAAGATATATAGAGAGAGATAGAGATATAGATAGAAATAGAGGCAGAGATCATTTATGTCATGCAAATAAATGCAGTCATTCTATATCTGTCTTTTCCCTTCTGGCTAATTTCAGTCATCATGATCCTCTCCATGTCCATCCATTTATAGGCAAATTTTGTAACTTCATTTTTCCTAACAGCTGCATAGTATTCCATTGTGTAGATGTACCAAAGTTTCTTTCTCCAGTCATCAGTTCTCGGGCACTCTGGTTATGTCTAGATTCTGGCTATTGTGAATAGTGCTGCTATGGAAATAAAAGTGCAGATGGTATTTTTGTTGTGTGTTTTTGTCCTCCCACAGAATATTCCCAGGAGTGGCATGGATGGGTCAAACGGGAGCTCAATTTCTTGTCTTTGGAGGAATGTCCATATTGTTTTTCAAAAGGCTGTACCAGTCGACATTCCCACCAACAATGGATCGAGTCCCTTTCTCCCCGCATCTACACCAGTGCTTGATGTTCTTGTTCTTTTGGATATATGTCAGTCTCTGTGATGTGAGATATCTCATTGCTGTTCTGATTTGCATCTCTCTGATGATTAGTGATGATGAACATTTTTTAATATGTCTTTTGGCCATTCAAATTTCTTCCTTGTCGAAGTTTCTGTTCATTTCTTCTCCCCCATTTTTTCTATGGAGTTGGCTGTTTTCTTCTTGTCAAGTTCTACCAGTACCTGATATATCCTGGATATTAACCCCTTATCAGATGGGTGAGATGGTCCCTCCCCAGTAAGAAGAAACAAGGGAAGCAAGAAGTGAAGAAGAGAAGAGCTGGCAAGCTGCTCCCAACTGGCTCCTTCCCTGTCTCCTTGGATCAGGTCACAATTGACAGTGATTGGTGGCTCTCAAGATTCTGTGGTCAGAAGTCACTTCTACCTGTGATTGAGACATCATGTGGTCCCAGAGATCAAACCTGATAACATGATAACAAAAGCATGTCCTCCAGCCATCTCCTCAGTTCCAAATAGAGATCAAATAGAGATATCTTAAAAAGCCTCACAAGAAGCCAGAGGAACCCCCCACACCATGAGGACCGCCATTTTCCACATCCGGACTCCCCTCTCATCAGAACTCCACCTAGCAGAAGAGCTGATCACAGCCTGGCTTTGCGGCCACAGGGTTCATCAATAAATGCTCAATTTTTGAGGTAACTACAAGAGAATCTCACTCGCGTGGCAGAGCCTGGCAAGCTACCTGTGCCGTATTTGACATGCCAAATACCAGTAACAATTATAGACCTCATTCCCATGACCTAATGGAATGGTTTGAGGCTCTTTATGTTCCTGGAGTGGGCAGATGCCCTTGGGCTATCTCTCATGTGACAGGACATATTGAGATGTTACTGGTGCCTGCTCGAGCAAATCGGTGATCTATGGGTAGATAGTGATACAGTGATCAGATGGGTATTGGGTGAATATTCTTTCCCATTCTGTGGACTGTCTTTGTATCTTGGTCACTGTTTCTTCTGAGGTGCAGAAGCTTTCTAGTTTCATGAGCCCTTTGAACTTGGAAAACTCTGCCTTACTCAGAACTGTCAACAATGGATTGTCATGATAGAGAGTCAATGAAAAAATAAATATTTTTAAATAGGGTGTGATCCTTGCGTCTAGAAGATTTGAACACTACAGACCAATGGATCCTACAGGTAGCTACAGAACATTCCATTAAAAGTGCAATTCACATATGTAGAAAACATTTTCTCAGACAGATCATGTTTTAGGCACCTCTCCTAGAAATGTATAATTTTTTTAAAACTAAGTACCAATATTTTGACCAGAAGAGAATGAAATTTGAAGTCAATAACAAAAGGAAAACAAGAAAAACTCACAAATAGATGGAAATTAAGCAACTTCCCTCAAGTAAGCAATGGAAGAATTTTAACAGTAAGTTGAAAAGCAGTTGGGTGCAAATGAAGATGGAAAGACAGTATGCCAGAACAGTAGAAGCAAAAGCAATTCAAAAGAGTCAGTTATAGCATTAAACACCTACATTAAGAAACAAGAAAGATTTCAAACAACCTCTTTGCCTTAAGCAACTTATTTAAGAACAAACGGCATCAAACATTAGCAGAGGGAAGGAAACAACAAAGACTAGAGCACAAACATGTAACAGAAAAACAACAAAAATGAACAAAACTGAGGGCCGCTCTTACACACTTTTAGCACGACTAACCAAAGACCAAAAAGATATGACCCAAACCAACAAAGAGTAGAGGTGAAGTGAAAATGTTACAACATTCTGTAATGTCACAGAAATAAAGAAGAGATTACTATTAATAACTCAATGTCAGAAAACAGGATAGACTAAGAAATGTAAAACTTCTTAGAAATATACAATATACCAATATTGAATAAGGAATAATTTGAAAATATAAACAAACTATCAGTAAGGATCAGTAATCAAAAATCTCCTAATAAAGAGACGAAGCGGGCGGAGCGATAGCCCAGTGGGTAGGGCGTTTGCCTTGCACGCGGCCAGCCTGTGCTGGCCCAGGTTCGATCCCCGGCATCCCATATGGTCCCCGAGCACCGCCAGGAGTAATTCCTGAGTGCAGAGCCAGGAGAAACCCCTGAGCATCGCGGGTGTGACCCAAAAAGCAAAAAAAAAAAAAAAAAAGAGACGAAGGTGCAGTAATGTACATCAAAACCATAAACAAATATTAAGGTAAGCTTGTTACCTAAATTACATTAAAATATTTTAAATAAAATAAACTACATAAACAAAATTCCAAGACAATGGTACCATTATTAATGGTTCCATTAATCTCACCAATATTTCCTTCTGAAGCACTTCCAAAAATATTTAAGAAGATAAAGCATTATCGAGCATTTCCAAATGAGGCGAGCTTTACTCCATCTCAAGACCAGAATATGACCCTAGAGGGTGAAGTAAAAAATATCTAATTATATGAACAACAACAGGGTTTTTTTTTCCCTCTTGGCAAAATTCTTGTGCTAAGTGTCACCAATTATTCAGCTAATCCTAATGTGTCTCCTAAAAGTACCATCTATTATGAGTCAAAAAGTTCACTCGCCCTTAACTGCTGATGAATTATTCTTCCATTCTTCAGGGATGTTCATAGCAGCACGTCAAGGAACAACTTCACATTAAAACTGTTACCTGCAACACCTAGATTAAATTTATGTATGCAGAGAACTTCAGGCCAAAATAATTTTGAAAATGGCTCTTTTGGATAACAAGTTTATTCATCCTGAGGGAGAGGATTACTAAAATTGACTCATAAATGAGGGATGTATAGCGTGACACTTCCTACTTGTCTCATGGGGCCAAAGCAGAGCTTTGCAGGCAAACACTGAAGGAGGCCCATAGAATACATTCCTTTGGAATTGTGAGCTGTTGAGAATCAAGAAGGACAGTTTTCTTGGGAGCCAGATGGAGTTGTCAAGGAAAGGAATTTCCATTATTTCAGGTGTTAAATACTGGCTATTTCAAGCAAGCAATGCATTAGTCTCTGGCCTACGGCTGTTGCTGACATCCCCTAGAAAGTTTAAGTAACCCCATTTCCTCAAGCTTTCCATTCCCCTTTAAGTCCGCGTCAGAGCAGAGATGAGCTGAGCAGACAGAACCTTAGGGACTTGACTCTGTTTTCAGTTTGGTTCCTATCAATCAAATGCACACTTTCAGCATGGCGACATGGTCACAGATGAGAATCGTTAGATGGAGGAGGATGTGAGAAATAAAAAAATTAAAAACTTCATTAAAATACGTGACAGATAAATTGTTGGATTCTTCCCCATGAATGTGGGAGGGGCAGAGGGTAAGTAAGGTAGAGAAGGAACCACTTTGACAATAATAGTTGGAAATGGCAACTCTAGATGAGAACTGAGTATTGAAAGTAGGTCAAGGGATACACAGGATAACCCTTCAGTATCTGTATTGCAAACCAGAATGCACAAAAAGAGAGACAGAGAGAAGAAAAGTGCTTGCCATAGAGCAGGTTGGAAGGAGGGAAATTGGGCACACTGGTGTTGAGGAATGTACAGAGGTGGAGGGATGGGTGTTGGAACACTATGACTTACGCCAATCAATCACAGCTTTATAATGGTCCATTACAGAGATTCAATAAAAAAAGAAAACAAGAAGAAAAGAAGTACTGAAGCCCAATTTAAATGACGTTTCTCTTTTTGTGTACACTAAAGAATCCAATCCCATAGAGAATGGCATTTAACTTTAAATGATTAAGTAACCACTCTCTCCATCGAAGATAGTCTCTCTTTTCGTAAAGTAGTATGCATGCAGGGAAAAATGTTTTGGTCTTGGAAACATTTGTTGTGACCAGCCAGTAAACAGTTAAGAGAAAATCTATTGTCTAGGTCTTTTTTTGCTGACCATCTGGTCCTCTGAAGTGTGAGCTTTAAATTATGGATCACACACACTAGGAATTTAGAAACAGGGTGGAAATCCTCAAATTCCTAGTATCCACTGTCTAGACACCAGGATAAGTTCATCACCTGATTAAATACTTCACTACCAACTCAGGAGGAAGACTTGCCTCTGAAGCGTGAGAAGATACAGTGCTATATCAAGAACGTTAGAACAGGCTTGAGTATGGTGAGCACAGGAAGGAGGCCTGAACCCACACAAATCTGAGAACCACATTGGAAAGATAGACAAACATGTAGTTTACAATAATGTTATCCATTACTCTCTGACCTTAATTGGCATGTAAGGAACAAGCTGGTGAAATTTTGTGGAAATTTCTGCATACTACATGAGTAATAATTGAATGATAGCTTGCATTATTAGTTTCATGTCTGTCTTATCTTTTTGTCTCAAAATCTTTGAGGATACACATCAGTAATAGCTGTGAATTGTTCTCTTTATATTCCTGTTTTAAATATAACAAAGATATAACAAAGACTATGACCCTACATATTGCCATAATGCCTTACTAGAGTGGTCAGGGATCAGGTACCACCTTCAGGAGTTGATAATATTTCTACAAGTCATTTAAAGTATTTGGAAATGCTGCCATGAGGAGGTAGAAAACTAAACTTGATAAGTTTTCAATTAAACTTCGTAGAAAAGAGTGCAGATGAGTACAGAGTACAGGGATTAAGATCCTTGCACACAGCTGAGACTGGCTCAGTCCTTAGCAAAACGTGATACCATAAGCATTGCTCGGTTCAACCCTGGAGAGCCCCTAAAACCATCGAAGGGATCCATGTATTCCCCTGATATCACATCATTACTAATACTGATGGTTTCCAGTTTTTTGGTCTACACAACCCACTGGAATGAGATGACCCGTTGTTCTGACTTATGTTTCTTTGATTACTGGCGATGAACATTTTCATATGCTAAATGGTTGATGTATATCTTCTTCAGGATAGTACATTCATCTCCCCTGCTATTTGACTGGAGTATTTTTTATTGCTGAGCTTTGTAGGTATTTTACATATCTTGGACACTAGTCTTTTTACTGATAATGGTATTTAAGTATATTGTCCTATTTAGTAGACTTTCTTTATTTTAGCCTAATTTTCTGCCATACAATGTATTTAAATTTGATGTCATTCCATTAGTTTTGTTTTGTTGTTTTCCAAGGGAGTCAAACAAATAAAGACACATTGAGGTCTATATTCTAGACTTAACTCTTCTTCAATATATTTTATAGATTCTAGTCTAATTTGAGATCATATGTGCCTTTGAATTAGCTCTGCTGTCTGATGTGGAATATGGATTCAGTCTCACTTTTTTGCAACTAGCTCTCCACTGCTCTCACTAACATCTGTTAATGGAGGTTTCCTTTCACTACTTCATGTACCCAGATCATAAATTAACTCCATATATTTCAATGTCTATCTCTACTCTATGGTATGAGAGTCTGTACTTATTCCAGTAGCAGTTCATTTTGATTACTTGCCTTAGCTTTTTTAGCTTTGGTTATAGCCCTATAGTATGACTGATAACAAAGGAATGCAACACTTCCTATCTCTTCAGAGCTGCCTTCGCTATTTGTGTAGTTTATAACCGCATACAAATTTTTGTGGCATTTTATTCTAAGTCCCTGAAGAATACCATCAGTATTTCAGTGAGGTTGCACTGAATCTCTACAATGCTTTGTTAGGATGGTATTTATACCATGACAATCCTTTCATCCATGAACATATAATATTCTTCCATTTCCTGATGTCCTTTTAGATTTATTTCAAAAGTGAGTTACATTGAAGTCTTTCATGACTTTTTTGTTTAGTTGATTCCTGTCACTTTATGCTTTTAATACTTTCAAGGGAGTTGTCTTTTATTTCTTTCTCTTCTAGTTTCCATATCAAAATGCAATTTTTGTATATATTTATTTTGAAGGCTGATTGTTGTATTGGTTATAGCTTCTAAGAAGCTTTAGTGGAGTCTTTAGGGTCCTCTACACATATTATATCTTCAACAAAAGTGATCACTGTCTTCCCATTGTTCATCAATTTGCTCGAGTGGGCACTAGTAACATCTCCATTAGTCCTGTCACAAGCAAGTGCAACCCAAGGGCAACTACTTGCTACAGGGACAGGGAGGAGCCCGAAACCATTCTTCAGGTTATGGAACTGAGGTCCATAATAGTTACTAGTCTTTGGCATAAAAAGTAAATAAAACATGGTAGCTTGCCAGGCTTTACCATGTCGGAGGAATAGGCTCAGTAGAAGGCTCTCAACCCGAGCATTTACTGATGAAACTTAAAGGGGAAAATCAGGTTTTCTCTTGGATGGAGCTCTGAGGAACTATGGAGTCTGGATGTTGAGAATGACTAACTGCATGATGTGTGGTTTGCTCTGGCTTCTTGCCAGGACAACTGGTATCAGTTAAAACATGTCTGAAGCAGGAATGTCCTGTCGGGTCGGAGGCGCAGAGATGAGACACCAGGAACACGACGTATTTCCATTAATATTTTTAATAATTACCAGCCGGAGGGGCAGCAGTTCGCATCATGGCAGGAGCTCGCTGACCTGAACTAACTCATTTGACTGACCGAACTGACTGACCACCTCCACACAGACCCCAACTCCCTTATCCCTCATCTCAAAGGGCAATACAGCTTAAAGTTTGCATGGTTTACATTACAAAGACAGTTCACATTCATTGAATAGGACTTAGGAATAATAGGAAGGAGACAACCAGGAACCAAAAACCTGCAGGGGGTGCTATCTAGGTAAGATGAGATGAACAAAAGAACGCATTACAGTTGCTAATGCAGCCTTCAGGACTAGCCCATGATGTCAAGGACTTGTCAGACAGAAGAACAAGAAAAACCTGTTTTCTGCCTAACTTTAAGCATTGTCCATTAGACTCCATCTTGGGCTAGTTATAGCCAACAGGGAAATGTGCAGAGAAATGACCTAGGATAGCCTTGTCTGGGTATACCTGCAGCTGATAAACAGTTTCACTAGGAATTTCTACATACTAACTCTATTGGGAGACAGTCTGCCGGAAGTCCCTGTGTATCTGTTAACAGGCAGTATCCATCAAACCTTCCTTTGCAAATCCTTAGATCTACCTTCTGCCAACACATGTCTATAACTGTTTACTATGTATAAATGTGAAAGAAATTGGGAAGAACCTTATGCAAAATTCAGTATCCTATAAAAATATCGCATCCACGGGACATGTGGGTGTGGCGTGGAGTGGTCTCTCTCTTCCGGGAAACTGGCATGGAGGCGGAGGAAAGGGCAGGGCCCCAAACTCCACTCTGTGTCCAGCCAGCATGGTCTCTCCCCGCTCATGAGAGCAAACCCTTGGAGCAATGTTGGACTCAATTTTTTTCTCTTCCAGTTGAAATTATTCTAATCTTTTTTCACCACTTTGTTTTTACAAGAGCCTCAAAAATTATATTGAATAATAGTGGAGAAAGTAGACATCCGTGTCTGCTGCCTGATCTCAGAGTGAAAGGGCTTTTGCCCCTGAGTCACTGCATAACTATGCTTTTAATGAAAGCATTTAGGATACTTTTTTTTGATAAAATATAAAGTTGTTTATTTACATTTATGTATAGGATTTTAGGTGGTTTTTATTTTGACACTAACCTTTGCTTTTTCTATAATGAGGCCGCTTGATCTGGGTAAGGCTGGTTTAGAGGCTACAAAAGCCCTTGGCTGTTTTTCAGTCTGAGGATGTTTCCATTACTCAGTTCTGAGTAATAACCTTGCATGGTGCAGATTTCTTGGTTGAAGGTTTTTTTTTTTAAACTTTGAATATATCATTTCATTGCCTTCTTGTATTTAGAGCTCCAGTTGAGAAATCTGATGTGAATGTAAGAGGCTTTGATTGTTTGTTTTTACATAAATGAGGTTTTTCCTTTTCTTGTCTCTTTAAGGAATGTGTCTCCGTCTCTCCATTTTGATTAAAATGTGTCCTAGTGTTGTTCTGTTCAGAATTATTTTGGCAGGCACTCTTCGGACCTCCTGGGTCATGTTCCAATCTCCTCTTCCAATGAATGCAGTCTCAGAATTATCTTCATCAGCTATTCTTCCCCTTCACTTTGTTTCCCTTATTCTCCGTCTCCTTTGACACTGAGGTTGTCCTCATGGTATTGTAAACACTGTCTTAAGTTCTCACATTGTCCTCAATATCTTTTCTATTATCTTTTCGTCATTGAGGGAGTTGTGTACTTTATCTTTATGGTCAGCAATTTTACTTTCGGCTTCATTCATTCTTCTCTTGGGATTCACTACTATAATTTTAGCTCCTTTTTTTTCTTCTTAATGAGTTCTTTCATTTTTTATCAGATACTCATCAAGTATATTGATTTTCTGTTACTTTTTAGACCATTAAATATTGATAGAATTGTTGTAATGAAGTCTTCAGGCAGGAAAAAGAGTACTAATGTAGTTCTGAATATCTTCTTGTAGAAACCATTTACTGGTACTGAAGTCCTTCATTCTTTCATTGTTCCTAATGCTCTATTTTCTGCAGGGGGTACAGGGGACAGGGGTGGGAGGTTCCCTGACTGGGTGACCACTCACGACTCCAAACTTTTTTTTTTGCTTTTTGTGTCACACTTGGCGACACTCAGGGGTTATTCCTGGCTCCTCACTCAGGAATTACTCCCGGAGGTGCCCGGGGGACCATATGAGATGCCAGAGATTGAACCCAGGTGGGCGCGTGCAAGGCAAAGATGCTAACTGCTGTGCTATCTCTCCGGCCCCTCCAAACTCTTTTTGATGGGCTTTATCTCACTCCCCAGTTTGGGGCAGGGTTGAACCCCTGACAATCTACCTACGGAACCTCCAGTATGTGGTTCTGGCCACTGCAGTCTCCGGAGCTTCTCTTACTGAAACTTGGCTTTCTTTATAACTCCAATAGATTGGAAAAGAGGTAACTGTGGATGCTCCTTGCACCATGCCCACTAGGGAACTCCATACCCTGAATGGGGGCCGTGGGTCTGCAGGGCTGTTGGCTGTTCATCACAGAAGAGCACAAAATGCAGTAAACTTACTTAATTTTATTTGAGAGAGGAGAGATTTACAAATAACTGTTTTTTTTCAGCCACATATTTTATTTATGTTTTAAATTGAATCCCAGTGGGATACACATTTACAAAGTCCTTCGTGATTGGACTTTAGCCATGTCATGTTCCAACACCCTTGCTTCAAGCAAATTTATTTTCATCTCTTTGTTCAGAAAATCACATGGACTCACAAAGTGAAGGAATCCACTATCCTGGTAAAGTCAGGGATTTTGAAGGCAGGTAGCTTGTACAGAGTCATTTTCCACTGCTATTCCTTAGGTAGGTTTTCTTAGTCTAGAATCTGTGTTTCTAAATGCATCATGACTAGTTTATTAGAGGCTATTTCTCTCCCCTGATTTCAGACAAGCTGTTTTTCTAACACTGTTCAACTGAATAGTGATTGGCAATAGAGTTTATATTTAATTAAATTATAAGGTTTATATTTAATTAAATTATAAGGTTTATATTTAATTGTATATAGTCTGGATTTTTCTCACAACTTTATTTAACTCATTTATAAATTTCTATAATTTGTGTCACTGTTTATAAAGATGATAAAAAGCCATAGACTCAGAATATGTCATAGTTTATGCCTAAATAAAAGGTTAGAAAATTTTAGCTAAACCAGAAATAATAACTTCCATTCAATCTGCATTTTATTTCAACACATGCATACTTTTATATACAAACACTATAAAATGCAACTAAGAGTCACTTAGAATTTAGGCCTCTGCTCTCAAAGTCATGTTAAAACCAGTTTGATTTAGTTTTTATATATTTGTATACATTTCCTTTTAAATGGCATATTCAAATAAGATTTGTCTGAAGTATACACAAAGGACTAATTATAAAACTCCTTTTCAAAAGGTTCAGGGCATGGGGCCGGAGCAATAGCCCAGCGGGTAGGGTGTTTGCCTTGCACATAGGCCAGCCTGTGCCGGCCGGGTTCGATTCCCGGCATCCCATATGGTCCCCGAGCACCACCAGGTGTAATTCCTGAGTGCAGAGCCAGGAGTAACCCCTGAGCATTACCAGGTGTGACCCTAAAAGCAAAAAAAAAAAAAGGTTCAGGGCAACAAGCAGGTCAGGGAAGGGAATATCTAATCACAGGAATAAATGCTATAAAAATGGAGAGACTGTAGGGTAAGTTGTTTTTGAGAGTAAAACAGGGCTGTAGGAGAGTTTTTTATTTATAGAAACAAAAATGAATGGTTCATATTAATACCAAAATCAAATGCAGATCTGTCTATTACTTCACCTTTGCAAATATCATGAATTTTCATATAAAATAGCATGTCCAAGTTCTGACACCATATCTAGACTCTAGACTTCCAGAGTTCATAAAGACTTGCTAGACAGCACAAAGAATTGTGTTAGTGACTTAAGCAGTGCCATAATCATCTTCTCACTTCCATAACTAGAGGCACTCCCAAAGGAGCCAAGTAAGCATAAAAAGAGTAGTGGCAAAAACGGTGTCCTGACTCCAGAAAATACCAAAGCCTCCATCCAGGAATCCTAAACATGGAGGTAAGCAGAGACCCTGATTTTTGGCAGATTCTAGGATTTCTGTTGCTAACGTTTTTACACAGAGACCAGATGGTTGGAGCAAAACAACGCTTTCTCATATTACTTCCACTAGTAGAGGGAAAGGACTGAAAGAGAAAAAAATCTCACATGGACAAAAGCAGACTAAGATACCAGAGTCCTTTGGTGCATATTAAAGGTATCTGCTGATATTTCTAATGCCCCAGTATTCACTTATGAGGTTCACGCTTGAGAGCAACTTTCTCTACTTGATCAAGGGATCAGAAAGTAGAGAACACGCTAGAACCTCCACAGCCACATGAC
Organism: Cryptotis parvus; assembly: GCA_021461705.1. Taxonomy (NCBI): domain Eukaryota; kingdom Metazoa; phylum Chordata; class Mammalia; order Eulipotyphla; family Soricidae; genus Cryptotis; species Cryptotis parvus. The sequence goes on from JAJIBD010022410.1 coordinate 455,903, forward strand.
TCATAAACATACAGTTAGAGAGGTTTACTTATATTTAACCTCTATACCTTGCTTTACTGAATGAAAGTGAAGGAATTTAAACTGCAGAAGTATATAGTATATATGACCCCAGGGTTTTTTATTTTAATTTTATTTTTATTCTATTTTTAAATATTTAATTATGCCACCATGAGATATACAATTACAAATATGTTCAAATGCTAACGTCCAAGCTTGCAAAGCGGTGCAGAGAAGCGATAAAAGAAGACCTCAAAGACAGAAGAGCAGAAATACTGGAAGATGCAGCAGAAGCCGGGAAAAGCATTCGCACTGCCCGCCTGTCCTTTGCCAACTATAAGACCAAGATGACTGCCCTCCGACGCCCTGATGGATCTATCACATCTTCCAGAAAGGCAATGGAGAAGATTATCCATGACTTATACTCAGAACTCTTTGATAGCCACGTCCACCTGCCCACATACCAAATTCCACAGGATGGTATGTCATTCCTAACATTCTCCCTTCTGAAATCCAACATGCCATTTCATCAGTAAAGAAGGGAACAGCATCAGGCCCAGACAAAGTCAGACCCAAGCACCTGAAGAATCTGCCATCGGTACTCATCAATACACTAGCTCAGGTCTTCACATGCTACCTGTCCGAATGCAAGGTGCTCTCCCAATGGAAAACCAGCAGGACAGTTGTACTGTTCAAGAAGGGAGACATTCATGACATCGACAACTATCGCCCATCTGCCTGTTGTCCATCATCTGCAAGCTGTTTACATGAGTCATCCTGAACAGGATCGACAGAACACTAAATGAAGGACAACCATGTGAGCAAGCTGGCTTCTGGAAAGGATTCAGCACAATTGATCATATCCACATGGTAACCAAGCTCATTGAGGTTTGTAGGGAGTACAAGATGCCGCTCTGTCTCACGTTCATTGATTTACAGAAAGCCTTTGATTCTGTGGAGACTGAAGCAGTCATCGAAGCCCTAGCCAAACAGGGTGTTCAAAGCCAATACATCAAGATCCTTCATGAGCTATATTACGGATTCACCACCAGGATCTCACCATTCTACAAAGAAGTGATCATTGATGTCAAAAGAGGGATTCGACAGGGTGATACCATTTCACCAAAACTCTTCAGCACCACCCTCGAGAACATCATGGGACAATTAGAATGGGAAGGAATGGGAGTGAAGATAGATGGTTGGCAACTACACCACCTCCGCTTCGCTGATGACATCGTTCTAATAACACCAAACATTAACCAAGCGGCACAAATGCTGGCTGACTTTGACCGAAAATGTGGAAAGGTAGGTCTACAGCTGAATCTAAAAAAAAACTATGTTCATGAAAAATGAACTAGTTCCAGAGGCCCCATTCACTCTCAATGGAACAGACATCTCTGAATGCAGCATTTATGTGTACCTAGGTCGAGAAGTCAACATGATGAACGACCTAAAACCTGAGCTACACAGGAGGAAGAGAGCGGTATGGAATGCCTTCAAAGGCATCGAAGAAATAGCTCAAAGGACAAAGAACCTCTGGCTCCGGGCACATCTCTTCGACTACACCGTTCTCCCTGCATTAACATATGCCTCAGAGACCTGGGCCCTACAAAAGCAGGATGAGAATACTATTCGGGGCTCCCAGAGAGAAATCGAAAGAGCTATGCTTGGAATATCATGCCTCACTCAAGTGAAAGAAGGAATCCGGAGTTCTGACCTCCGTTGCTATTCCAGAGTCAGGGATGCTGTCTCGCTTGCCAAGGCATCAAAAATCAGATGGGCTGGACATGTAATGCGATTTGGAGACAACCACTGGACTAGAGCCATTACCGACTGGATCCCATGGGATGTCAAAAGATCACGTGGCCGCCCACCTACAAGATGGTCAGACTTCCTTGTCAAGACCCTGAAGGAACGGTTTGAGGCTCTTCATATTCTTGAATCAACCAGATGCCATTGGGCTACATTGGCACGTGATAGGGTCCAATGGAAATGTTACTGGCGCCGCTCGAGAAAATCAATGAATAACGGGATTCAAGTGATCAATTGATCAAGTGATCAAAGATGTTCATGTTTGGGTTTCGGTCATACAGTGTTCCAGCACCCATCCCTCCACCAATGCCCATTTGCCACCACCAATGTCCCAGATTCCCACCCCATTCCTCTGCCTGCTTCTATGACAGTTCTTTATCTCTTTTCTCTCTTTCTCTTTCTCTCTCTCTCTCTCTTCCTTCTCTTACATATTGTGGATTGCAATACATACACTTTGAGGTTATCATGTGTATCTTTTTACCTGTATTCAATGCTCAGTTCTAGGCTGGTATTATCACTTTTGACATTTATTAGCACACTGTTCCCTTCTCTGTCTGACCCCAGGTTTTAAAATGGTCCTTGTTGATTTTCATTTCCAATTTTATTCTTTTTTTTACTTTAAACTTTCTGTATAGGATCACTTAGAGAATAAAATGATATATGCCCTTTAATACTTCTTTTTATTAAAATTGCATTAAAAGTCATTTTAAAAAACCAAATATCAGAACAGGAACATCAAAATAGCAAAAGATGAAAAGGAGAGGATATGGCAAGTCCTATACCTAGATGATGCGAATTAAATCCTATGGATCATGACAGATTTGGAAACATAATTGTACTATGTTTTATTTAGTTCTAAACTAGAGGGTCTAGAAAAGCTGTAAAGATCAAACTTGTTTAGATTTTGGAGATAAATATTGGTTCTTTTACTGTATACCTATATAAACTCTAGAAATGCCAGTAATATACACAACTAGAATATACATACTAGAAGTAATGAAAATTATTGAAATGACTAGACAAAATGTTCATTTAATAAAATAAATACAAAATAAGCTCTTGAGCTATCTTATACCCAAATAAGAATAGCCATCATCCTAAAGACAAGAAACAAACGTAGCAAGGATATAGATGGGAGCTCTTGTACATGTAGGTGAGAATGTAAATTTGTGTAGCCATTATGGGAAACAATATGGCAATTCCTCAAATCAAAAGAAAAGGGTGGGGTGATAGTTCAAAGAACTGGAGTGTTTGGTTGTAATCTCTAGCACCACATGGTCCCCTGAGTACCACTGGGCATGACTATGAAGTAACTGGGAGTAACCCTTGAGCATCACTAGATGTACTTCCTCCCACCCCACGAAAGATAAAATACAGTAAAGTAACTGAGTACCATTCAGTTATCCCACTTTTGGAAATTTACCAGAAAGAAAAACACTAATTTGCTGCAGCCTGAATTGTAACAGCAAAGAGCTGAAGGCAACCTAAGTGTCTGAGCACTGGTACATGGATAAAGAGGATCACTTGATCACTTGATCACTTGAATCCCGTTATTCATCGATTTGCTCGAGCGGGTGCCAGTAACATTTCCATTGGACCCTATCACGTGCCAGTGTAGTCCAATGGCATCTGGTTGATTCAGGAATAGGAAGAGCCTCAAACCGTTCCTTCAGGCTCTTTACAAGGAAGTCTGACCATCTTGAAGGTGAGCGGCCACGTGATCTTTTGACATTCCGTGGGATCCAATCGGTAATGGCTCTAGTCCAGTGGTTGTCTCCAAATCGCATTACATGTCCAGCCTATTTGATTTTCGATGCCTTGGCAAGCGAGACAGCATCCCTGATTCTGGAATAGCGATGGAGGTCAGAACTCTGGATTCCTTCTCTCACTTGAGTGAGGCATGATATTCCAAGCATAGCTCTTTTGATTCCTCTCTGGGAAACCCTAATAGCATTCTCATCCTGCTTTCGTAGAGGATTCCATACAAAAATTTGTGAGTAGGTATGGGTGACTCACCCATAAAACATGCAAAAATCCTGACATCAGCAAGATAGATGGAGCTAAAGGGTGTCATCCTTTGTGAAACAAATCAGATAAAGTATATGATTTCTCTCATATGTGGTAGATGGTGAAAACGAATTAAACAAAAAATAAAGCTAGGCTGAGAGAGACTCACAGACATGGGGCAGAGCTGCTACTGATTCTCACTGTGCCCAGCTGCTCACGAGGCGCCCAGGAGGGATGGTGGGTTCTAGCCCTGGCCCGCCACCCCAGCAGAGTCTTTCAACAATCCAGACGACCCCCCACTCCATAAGGGCCTCCATTTTCCACATCCGGACTTCCTTCTCATCAGAACTCCACCCAGCAGACCAGCCTATCACAGCCCAGCTCATCGAGATCCACCCTGCAGCAGTCTTTTTTAAATCCTGCTCAGGTATGCTGATCCAGAGATTCACAGACATGGGGCAGAGCTGCTACTGACTCTCCCTGCGCCCAGCTGCTCATGAGGCGCCCAGGAGGGATGGCGGGTTCTAGCCCTGGCCCGCCACCCCAGCAGAGCCTTGCAACAACCAGACAACCCCCCCACTCCATGAGGGCCTCCATTTTCCACATCCAGACTTCCCTCTCGTCAGAACTCCACCCAGCAGACCAGCCTATCACAGCCTGCTCGTGCGGCCAAGCTATTCATCAATGCTGCATTTAGAGGTGACTAGAAGAGTATGCTACCCGCACAGCATGCCTGGCAAGCTGCCCGTGTCATAGTTGATATGTCAAATACCAGTAACAATTATATTAGGTCATTCCTGTGACCTAATATAATGGTTTGAGGCTCTTTATGTTCCTGGAGCAAGCAGGTGCCCTTGGGCTCTACTAGCATGAGACAGGACATATGGAGATGTTACTGGTGCCTGATTGAGCCAATTGATGATAAACAGGAAGGCAGTGATACAGTGAAAGCTAGGCTGGACAGCCAAATTACTAAAAAGATTACTAAGAGAGTAGTTCAAAGATGAAGTGGATAATTCGACTTCTTTTCATACAATCCTTGATTTATTATAGTGCACACCAGAAAAAATATTATAATGCAGTGTTATTTCAATAAAGTTTATTGCTTCATCTATATTTAGAAACCAACAGATACAAATTTCCAGTAATCAATATATTTCCGTTTTAGAAATCAGAGTGTTACCTATATACATATAAACCAATTAACCATTCACTCCATTGTATTATATGTTGAACTGGTGGACTATATACTATGCTTAAATTGCAAATTAGTTTAAATTTTAAGTTATGTTTGTTTATTTCTCTTATACATGAACATTAAATTTTTTCTGCACTATGCTTATATCATTTACATGGTGCTCTCAAAAATATGTGACTACTGTTTCCTGATAAAGATTAGGCCAATGGACAGGATAGAGGAGAGGTTAGGATAAATGTGAAGATGAACGAGTTGAGAAAATTAAGAGAGAAAATGCCAGAAGTTTTATAGATCACTTTATAGCAAGCCAGTATCTGAACATATCTCCAGAGGAAGAGGAAGAGTAACAACCTTAATCTTTTTAGCATATTGAAAATTGGACTTTACATCTGTCTCATTAAATGGATTTAAAGATGATCTCAAATAGAAAACAGAAATGCTATAATACTTTGGAAATAGTTAGTGAATAATTATCATAGCAACTTTTTTCTACACACAGAAATTAACTATTACCTAGGAAACAATTGTGTATCTTTTTTAATGATAGACTTAAAAGATAAATCATATAATTTTTATTCTACAAAATGTATATAAAATAGGAGCAGGGCATGCAATAACCCTGGGTTCAATTCCCCACATAGCCTGGCCCCCAAAGATGATGAGAGTAAACCCCAAGCATGCCAGGAGCATTCCCTGACCCCCTTAGGGTGCAACCCCATAGGCTGCAAATGTGGACACGTGTGTGCATGTGTGTGCATGTATAAATATCTCAAGTTCTCAGAGCTTTTTAGTAATAAATGTGGTGGTCAGTAGTTTAATTAACAGTGATTGAAAAATGCTATCTTCATTTTCACATTAAATGTGAAGGCTTAGCATCAAACAACAAATCACCTATGTTTAGAAACTTATAAAAATTGGGAGCATCTGATTTGCATAAAGGACATGACTGATATAGGACTCAATGAGAGAAGGTGAGAACTAATGAATTAGACTCCTAAAAACACTGAAAAACTTTCACATAAATGAAAACCTTGTATAAGTACTTGAAGAAAAATGTCCTAAAATCCTGTAAAATATTTCTTAGTATCTCCCTGGGACAAAGATGGTGTTTTATTAATGTCTGTTAAATCAATGGGGTGCCGGCACAGTCTCAATTTCTCTGCATTGTCTCTAATGACTCACTTCTGCAACTCTATCCATGGTAGGTAATCAAAAATTGCTAGATTCGGGCAGTCAGGCAAACGAAGATTGTCAGCAATGAATGGGATATTGGTCTTTTTCTCAGAGAAATTAAATGACTTCTAAAGAACATACAAATTCTGATTCCACAACAACCAGAAGAACTTAGTTTTAGTTTTCAAAATATCACGTATGGGGGACAGAGCGATAGTTCAGTGGGTAGGACGTTTGCCTTGCATGTGGCTAACCCAGGTTTGATCCCCGGCATCCCATATGGTCCCCCGAGCAACCACCAGGAGTAATTCATTTTTTTTTTTTTGAGAGTTCAAATTTTTTTTTTAATTTTTTTTTTTAATTTTTTTTTTCAGGAGTAATTCTTGAGTGCAGAGCCAGGAGTAACCCCTGAGCCCTGCTGGGTATAACCCAAAAAGCAAAAAAAAAAAAAAAAATTATGTATGGTCTTCTGTCCCTCTTTGAAGAGAACTTGTTGCACTCAAAAAAGCACAAGGTTGCCGTGAAATTCCAGTACTAGGTTCTGAACCTGCTCTGTAACCTTTGGCGTGACACTTATCTTCTGGACTTCAATTACCCTCCCTAAGGAGCAGCGGACACTTACTGACACTGTCCACAGGCTAGCAGCAGATTCTCTGGAAATAATGACGTCAGTTTTGGTTTGGGTTATTATTTCTCAGTGGTGCATTCCCTTCAGAAGCTCCCGATATTGGACTCCGAGAAACTGACAGCCCCCGTCAGCAAAGCACTAATTGGATTCCCTGTAGGGGAGCCTGTCTGCTTGGAGCACTACAGCTTCTTTCTCTTTGTTCTGTTTATCTTTCAACTGTGAGTGGATTTGGGGGTGGGAGAGAGGGGGTGTCTCTTAATATTAGTTTGGCTATTGTACTTTGGACAAGTCCCGGCGGCTACATCTCTGTATCTAACCCAGACTCTCAAAGCAGACAATGCCCTTCACCAACAGAGACACTCACCTATCAGTGTTATCACCTTCTGTCTTGCTTGTTCAATGGCAAGTCCTAAGGTGTCTCATTTTTATTTTTGTTCAATTCTTCATCTCCCACCGGGAGGAGCTCACCAACACCTCCTGCTTCTGAAAAATTGCTTTCTGATTCTCAAAAAGCATTTACTCTCTGGTCTGTTTCTCGGCCCTTCACATCTTTCCAAATAGAGAGTTCCCAACATCAGAAAAAGCTCAATCTCAGCAAGCTGTATTTGTTTTTCATTTTCAAATGTTCCTGCTTCACATAGTGTGGAAGATATTTGAGTACATATGGTATATTAATAAAGCTCCAAGCTTCTTAGCCTGTGTCACAACTCCATATGGGCTTATGTAACTAAATGTAATGGTCACATACACACACACATACACATACATACCCCCAACCATAAATGATTTCTGAACATACAACAGGCGAAAATTATTTGAAAATAAAAACAATGAATCCAAGGTGTTTCTGGAATCACTCCCTCATATTCCATTTCTGGAGTCAAAATGGATCAAGAGTGGAGGAAGTCTAAGACACGTTGCTACAATTGAGGTTTTGAGATGAACAGAGCTTAGTTCTGTCTCCCTAAGATGGCCAGTGAAATGATGGACATGGAGAATATTATAGAGCACAGCAAAGAAATGGCAGAAGAAAGAAGGACCTACTTTTAGCTAGATGACCTCTTATTCAATTATTTATTGCTTCAGAAAATATTTTTGTATCTTACTGTAGTTTGTGCGTGTTTCCTCATAATTTCACTTTTGATTTTTTACTGCATTTTGGGTTTCCCTTGGATCACTTTGGTGCACATTCTATCTGTGCATAGAGTTATCACTGGATCATTAGGCAGAATAAATTGAGTTTTTAAAGCAAACACTAGAGAATTAGGAACAGACAGGAAAAAGAATCCATGACTAATGAGATGACCTGACATTATGGTGAAGACTGGCACGATCCGTATTAAAAATAATTTTAAAGGTATGTGAACATATATGTTTCACTGCTGTTGTATAGCAAATCGCCACAAACAAGAGTTTAAAAAAGGAACAATTTTCCTTAGAGATTTGTACAGATTCAATGTGGTCCCTATAGGGATACCCAAGACATTCTTCAAAGAAATTGACCAAACACTCCTGAAATTCGTATGGAAAAACAAACCCCCACAGATGCCTAAAGCAATCCTTGGGAAAAAGAAGATGGGAAGCATCATATTTTCCCACTTCAAACTTCACTACAAAGCAGTAGTAATTAAAACAGTGTGGTATTGGAATAAAAACAGACCTGTGGACCTATGGAAGAGAGTTGAGTATCCTCACATCCTCAAACACATGACCATTTAGTCTTTTATAAAGGTGCAAAGAGTCCGAAAGGGAGCAAGGAAAGCCTCTTCAACAAGTGGTGCTGAGAAAACTGGGCAGCTACACATAAAAACTGAATTTGGACCTGTGTCTAATACCATGCACAAAAATCAGATCAAAATGGATTAAAGATCTCAATATCAGACCTGAATCCATAAAGTACGTTGAAGAAAATATAGGAAAAACCCTCCATGACACTGAAGCTAAAGGCATCTTCAAAGGTGAAACACCACTAATGAAGCAACTAGAAGCAAAGATAAACATATGGGACTACATAAAACTAAAAAGCTTCGGCATCTCAAAAGAAACAGTGACCAAGATACAAAGACAGTCCACAGAATGGGAAAGAATATTCAGCCAAAACCTATCTGATAAGGGGTTAATATCCAGGATATATCAGGCACTGGTAGAACTTTACAAGAAGAAAACAGCCAACCCCATCAAAAAATGGGGAAAAGAAATGAACAGAAACTTCAACAAGGAAGAAATTCAAATGGCCAAAAGGCATATGAAAAAATGCTCATCACATTAAATACAGGCAAAAAAGATACACATGACATCATTTTAATGTACGTAATGTAATCCACAATGTGGAAGGGAAGGAAAACAGAAAGAGATAGAGAGAAAGAGAAAGAAATAAAGAGCCTGCCATAGAGGCAGGCTAGGGGGAGGGGGAATCGGGGACATTGGTGGTGGGAAATGGGCACTGGTGGAGAGATGGGTGCTGGAACACTGTATCACCAAAACCCAAACATGAACATCTTTGTAATTGTATACCGCCAGGTGGTATTATAAAATATTTAAAAAAAGAATTAAGATAATAAAAAATTAAAAAAGAAACAATTTGGGGCCAGAGCTATAGCACAACTGAGATTATAAGCATTTGCCTTGCAAACAACTGACCAGGTTACAATCCCCAGTACCAGATATGGTCCTCTGAGTAACACCAAGAGGGATGGACACCGAGCGCAGTCGGAGTAACCCCCTGAGCACAGTATTTCTGTTTTTTTTAAAGAGCAACGTTTTATTATCACAATTTTTTAAACTGAAAGCCAATTCTGGCTATTCTGAGCTCTCACCCTAGTTCCTACACTGAAGATGTCATATTGGTTAAGTTCCCGTTTTAAGGCTTCACAGAAGAACCTGCATATAAGCTCATTCTGTTGTTGACAACCATTTTCTTGGGGCCACATGTATGGCTCCTCACTAAGAAGAGGTCCTGAGGTCATGGTGGTGATCTTGGGACCTTAACACTTTCAGTGTGCCCACTCAAAGCTGGCGTCACCAATAATAGTTGGAAATGCCAATGCTAGACTAGAATGGAGTATTGAAAGTATGTAAAGGGATATATGGGATAATCCTTCAGTGTCTGTAGGAAAGCCACGGAGAGAGAGAGAGAGAAGTGCCTACCATAGAGGCAGGCTGTGGCTATGTGGCCAGGCAAGGGAAACTGGGAACATTGGTGTTGGGAAACATGCGCTGGTGTAGGGATATAGGTGTTGGGACAGTGTATGACTGAAATCCAATCATGAACAGTTTTGTAATGGTCTATCTTATGGTGATATAATTAACAAAAAATAAAACTGTCATCACAAAAATCTCCTTCATCTGGAATCAGCCTCATGTTTCAAATCTCTTCAAGAAGTACCCAGTCTCTTTTATCAGTAAACTTGATCAAGACAGTCCATAAAATATTACATCTCTTAAAGTCAACTGTGAATATATGCAACCTACTTATGAGAGGTTGCATATATTCTTGAGGTCATTTGTATTGCTCCTTGCTGGTCACTGAGTAGAAGTCCTTTGATGTCCTGGTGGCTACTCTTGGGACCTCAACACTTTCAGTTGTGCCCACTCAAAGCTGGTGTCACCAATAATAGTTGGAAATGGTAATGCAAGACTAGAATGGAGTATTGAAAGTACATAAATGGATATATATGATAATATATGGACCATCATATCTCACTCCCACCAACAAACACTTCAATGGAGACGGTTTTAGAGAACGTGTCATTAGGAAGATGGAGACTACAGACCATGACAGCATGTCACAAACCACAGCTGTATTCGCCATCTGTTGTGGAAAGTGCCATGAGCCATCAGGACTTTGGGAGAGGAAGGGTGGGAAGCAGGCACAGAAAACCATAGGGCTAGCCACTGACAAGTGACAAAGGCTAACAGAGGAGAGAAGAACAGAATATTACTCCTTATTCACGTCTCTTCTTAGACCAGAGTGTTGTGATGAGACGTGTGCTGGAGCAGACATTTCCAAATAGACTGCAGGTCTCCGGGAAAGAGAGACTTTGCTCTCACCAAACGGTCGACCAAGTGTCCTAACATGGTGATGTATTCAATTTGAAGTCACAAATAAATGCCTTCCTAGCTTCAGAGTCTAGTCACAGCTATATAGATTTTAGCTAGATGGGGGGTAAAATAGGGGAAAGGACTAAAACCTTTTGTGGGATTTTAAATAGGGGTTAAACTGAACAGAGGTGTGGTCAAGGGAGTTGGACCTGAGCCACTCTCGGTGTTACAAGGTTGGTGAAGGATCTGCTTCCTGACTAGGGCTACCTCTGAAACCCTGTGAAAGCACTCTTAGGGCTCTAACGTCATGCCTCATGCCCCTGAATGCAGACTCGGGAAGACGGAAAACTTCAGGCAGTAAAGAAAAACACAATCAATTATTAATGCCGTAAAGGATCCACAATAAGTAAAGCTGCGCAAAACCGACTCACTCAAAAACTGGGGGTTCCCCACCCTCGGGGCACTTGAAGCAGATCTGGACACTGTCAGAGATAACTATGCAATGAAAGTTTGCAATGAAAGGTTACAAGGATGGTTCGTAAAACGGAAGGGCTAAGGACATCTGGTAACTTTCTGTACCGTCTATGGTAGAACTGAAAGACCTTTTGGATTTTCAGGTAAGATATTTTCCTATCAATGGTTACGGAATCTATTCCACAGGACACCGATAATTATCTCGAAAATGAAGCCAAGAAGACCTCGCTTTTCCCCAAGTCTGAAATATCTAGTCACATTCACCACTTTCTCTTTCAACATTTTAGATGAGACATTTCCCAACTGTACTTTGTAAAAATCACTTTCTTAGCAATTTTCTTCGCCACTGTCTCCCAAAGATTAGAACTATAAATAATAGAAAACCTTAATTACAAATTTAGGATTTTTTTAAACAGTGTTTAGAGATGGAGTGTTTAAATCTCCATAAAATTATACCTTTGAAATTGCTTAATTGTGTTTTTCCTGGCAATTTAAATTGCTCATAAAAGGGAAAATTTTAAAATATATAGTTTCTAATTCTTTCCCTGAATCATCACAGCTACATCGCTTTTGCTCCAGCAGACAGCAGAGCTTGTATGAATACTGCAAACATCAGCAAATTAAGGTTAGGACCACAGGGGTGTGGGAGGGTAGGAGGAGACGCTTCCATCTCCTGGTTTGGTTTAATTTCTGTTCAATGGATCTTAAAAAAAAAACTAAAAAGTTTGGTTCTCACTAAAACCTTGAAGTTGCAGCATGTAATAATAATTATAAAGGTTTTATTTAATTTCTTGACAAAGATGTTGCTTTCTGGAGCATAGGAACGCAGCTTTCTTTCTAATTGCAAATATAGCAATACTAATCTAATTTGCATAAAATGTCTTACTAGGCGCTCATGCTCCTGAAATATATCTTAGCTGCAGCAAAGTATGCTATTGTCAATATAGACTTGCCACCCCATGATAGAAGTGGTCACTGAAGGTCCTCTCCCTCTGGGCCACCAGGAAAATCTGCATATGGCTTTGGTACAAAGGTCAGCTTTCAAGTCCTGACCACTGCCATAACCAAACAGCAGTGCCATATTCTACTTTATACACGCCTAGACCAAGAATGTAACTATAGACCAGATCTCTATCAGTCGGAGGTGCAGAGATGAGACATTGCGAACAGGACAAGAACGTATTTAATTTCCAGAGGTTCAGGGCTCTCATTTTGGCTGAGGTACCAGGTACATTAAGATAAATTCAGGCTGGGGAGTCAGATGGAAGGGGTAGAGCAGATACTCGGATATAGGATAACGAGCTATGACCCCTGCTCCACGTGGTCCTCTGAGCACTAGAGCTAGCAATGCTAGCATAGCCCTGAGTACTACCAGGTGTCATAAAATAAAGTTTTAAATGAGAACAAGAATTCACTCACAAATGCTTAAATAAAAGGGGGAGGCTGAGTGATAGTACAGTGGGTAGGGCGTTTCTCTTGCATGCAACTGACCTGGGTTTCATCTCAGGCATCCCGTCTGTCCCACTGAGCACTTCCAGGAGTGCTCAGGGGAATCCCTGAGAATTCTTGGGAGTTTTTTGGGTGTTTTTTTCTTGAGATCATAGTTAGAGGACGTGGGGAAGCTTGGAGTGCTCCAGCCCTATTAAAAAAAGAGCCCTGTTAAAAAGAATTCCTGAGGGGGAATTCCTAATATACTCTAGCTATGACCTCAGGGGAATTCTCAGGAATTCTCAGGAATTCTCAGGAATTCCTGAGTGCAAAGCCAGGAGTAACCCTGAGCATGGCCAGTACAACCCAAAAAGTGGGGAAACAAGAAAGAAAAAAACACCCAAAAAACTCCCCCAAAGACCCCCAACATTCAACCTTCAACCTTCTGCCCTACTGAGCAGAACACAAAGAGTCGCATGCTCCTCGTGCAGTGTTGGCGCGCACACACAAGGAGAAGCATCCGTTGCTGATATTCATACCTGGCTACATTTGAAATGAGTTTAAAGAATCTAGTAAGCTTTTACAAACCACAAATGCCTAAGTCCACACCAGAGACTACTCATCAATTGATCCTAATTTTAAGAAGTGCATCAACATTACTTCAAGCTCCCGGTGCCTAATAAATAGTTCGATGTATCACTGGTCAAGTGGATTAACACTGGATTGTTACTGGTCAACCATTAAGTTGCTACATGATGCAGATGAAAGCATTAATCTTTCTGGGACACAGGATATCAGACTTAAAAACTTAGATATTTGAATTAGAAATTTCTTATACTTCTAAAGTCCTGTGATTTTTAAACAATAAAAACAAGCAAGACTAACTGTTCTCAACACATACTCATTGACAGCAGATAAATATAGTAGGGATAAATACACTACTGTAATGTCATTCTGAAAATAAAAAAATGCCCCCAAATACTACAATCTAGGTAGGAATATCAAAACATATGCACTAAAATAGAAAAATCTCAATTCAAAGTAAGATGGGTTTTGTACAAAGAATAAATTTAATTATGCTGAGTATTTCTTCAAAACTAAACTATCCAAGGGCAAAAGATGTCTCACTAGTTCAATAAAATGAGAGATGTCTCAATAAAATAAAATAAAATTGAGAGATGTCTCAATGGAACAGACATCTCTGAATGCAGCAGTTAAGTGTACCTAGGTCGAGAAGTCAACATGATGAACGACCTAAAACCTGAGCTGCGCAGGGAGGAAGAGAGCGGCATGGAATGCCTTTAAAGGCATCGAAGGAATAGCTAAAAGGACAAAGAACCTTCCGCTCCAGGCACATATCTTTGACTCCACCATTCTCCCTGCATTAACATATGCCTCAGAGACCTGGGCCCTACGAAAGCAGGATGAGAATACTATTCGGGTCTCCCAGAGAGGAATCAAAAGAGCTATGCTTGGAATATCATGCCTCACTCAAGTGAGAAAAGAAATCTGGAGCTCCAACCTCCATCACTATACCAGAATCAGGGGCGCTGTCTCATTTGCCAAGGCATCGGAAATCAGATGGGCTGTACATGTAATGTGATTTGGAGATGACTGCTGGACTAGAGCAGTTACCGACTGGATCCCACGGGATGTCAAAAGATCATGTGGCCGCCCACCTACAAGATGGTCAGACTTCTTTGTCAAGACCCTGAACAAACGGTTTGAGGCTCTTTGTATTCCTGAATCAACCAGATGCCATTGGGCTACATTGGCACGTGATAGGGTCCAATGGAAATGTTACTGGTGCCCGCTCGAGCAAATCGATGAATAACAGAATTCAAGTGATCAAGTGATCAATAAAATAGGCAAAGACTTTTGTGAGAAGAGAACAAACTCAACTCCCCTGCAGTAAAAGAGGGATTGTCACAAATTGGATGAACTAGAAAAGTACTGGAGAACTTTGGTAGGATCCATTCAGTCAGGGTTTATGTGTTTACTCCTCTGCAGGTGCTGGGTTTCTCCTAGGTTCTCGCCTCCCCAAAGACTGGGAGATGAGGGCACACCCTCCTCCAAAGGCACTTTGAAGCCGAACATTTACATCTCGAAAGGAAAAGCAGAAAGAACCCAGAGAAGCCAGTTTTCCACAATAAATGCACCAAGAGAAACAGTCAGAGACCTATAAAAGCAAACGTGTTCAATTGAGCTGAAGTGACAATAATTTCCTCAATATTTCAACTGTTTCTGTTTTTTCCTGTCACGGGACCTGACACTCCTTGAGTTGAACTCTTTCCTTCAGTAGGCAGGCAAGCAGAGAGGGAAGGACCTCCCATGGCCGTAAATCCCTGGAAAGTAATAAAACCAAGTAGCCCTGAGGCTGTCAGGACCAACTCTTAGACACAGGAACTCAGGCCTGATAGACCTTTACCTGGCCCCAGCACACACAGAGAGAATGCTGGGCCTCCTGAGAGAAGCTCCAGCAGAAACAAGTCTGGGAGAGGAATATCAAAAAGGACCATCAATAAAGCCTCAAGTGGGGCAGCTTGGGAGAAACCCTATAAGAGTCAAATTGAACAAAGGAACGAAGCTGAGTCCCAGTGCTCCCTGTGAGTCCCTGTGCTACCTGTAAGTCCACGTGCTCCTTGTAAGTCTACGTGCTCCCTGTGAATTCACATGCTTCCAGTTTCACTGCTAAGCGCAAGCAGTGACCAAGTATACATGTGGCCAAAATCTCTCATCTCAAGATGTCTACTCCCATGTCTAGCCCAGGATGTGCCATGTGGCTTCCTCTCTAATCTGGAGAAGCCCCTGTTCCCTTGAAAGAGAGCAGCTACCAAGGCAGGCTTACTCATCGAAAATTACCATTTTAGGGCCTAAATAACCCTTTCCTCCTGCATCTACAACCAAAGGCCCAGAACGAGTTCCTGTTTCCCACTCTGGCAGATGTTCCCACCCTGACAGATAACAGACTCCCCACCCACATCCTATTATCTGGTCTGACTTGCATGCTTACCTGCAATCCCACATGTATGCCTAGCCACTTGATCACTTGATCACTTGAATCCCGTTATTCATTGACTTGCTCGAGCGGGCGCCAGTAACATTTCCATTGGACCCTATCACATGCCAATGTAGCCCAATGGCATCTGGTTGATTCAGGAATATGAAGAGCCTCAAACCGTTCCTTCAGGGTCTTTACAAGGAAGTCTGACCATCTTGTAGGTGGGCGGCCACGTGATCTTTTGACATCCCGTGGGATCCAGTCAGTAATGGCTCTAGTCCAGGGGTTCTCTCCAAATCACATTACATGTCCAGCCCATCTGATTTTTGATGCCTTGGCAAACGAGACAGCATCCCTGATTCTGGAATAGCGACGGAGATCAGAACTCCGGATTCCTTCTCTCACTTGAGTGAGGCGTGATATTCCAAGCATAGCTCTTTCGATTCCTCTCTGGGAGACCCAAATAGCATTCTCATCCTGCTTTCATAGGGCCCAGGTCTCTGAGGCGTATGTTAATGCAGGGAGAACGGTGGAGTCAAAGATATGTGCCCAGAGCTGGAGGTTCTTTGTCCTTTTAGCTATTCCTTCGATGCCTTTGAAGGCATTCCATGCCGCTCTCTTCCTCCTGTGCAGTTCAGGTTTTAGGTCGTTTATCATGTTGATTTCTCGACCTAGGTACACATAACTGCTGCATTCAGAGATGTTTGTTCCATTGAGAGCGAATGGGGCCTCAGGAACTAGTTCATTCTTCATGAACATTGTTTTCTTTAGATTCAGCTGTAGACCTATCTTTCCACATTCTCGGTTGAAGTCAGCCAGCATTGTTGCCGCTTGGCTAATGTTTGGTGTTATTAGAACGATGTCATCAGGGAAGCGGAGGTGGTGTAGCTGCCGACCATCTATCTTCACTCCCATTCCTTCCCATTCTAATTGTCACATGATGTTCTCAAGGGTGGCACTGAAGCGTTTTGGTGAAATGGTATCCCCCCTGTCAAACCCCTCTTTTCACATTAATGATCACTTCTTTGTAGAATGGTGAGATCCTGGTGGTGAATCCGTAATACAGCTCACGAAGGATCTTGATGTATTGGGTTTGAACACCCTGTTTGGCTAGGGTTTGATGACTACTTCAGTCTATGCCTAGCCACACCAAATATAAAAATAAGTAATAAGTGTGACCCGATTGGTGGGAATGGTAACTTGTTACAAAGTGATTGGCTGCCTGCACGCAGACCTTGATGTAATATCTTAAATCTATTGGATGGTTATGCGTGGGCTTTTCTGTAGTTGCGGGAATTTTCTTTTAAAAGACCCTATTGAAAGGGCTCGGGGCTCTTAGCTGCTGACTGCTTGTGGTCATGCTATGGGCCTGGGTATACTCGAATAAACCCTTGTTTTTGCATAGGACTGGTCTCTCAGAGTTTTCCTTGATAGGTGCGGCGTTCCGGCGCTCCCAGTCAGTCACCCCATTGGGTGGCCAACTCTTTCACCCTGAAGACCATTATCTCTCTAGACCCTCCCCTCCCCGTGGCAAAACTCCCAAATAAACTCCCCTGTCTTCATATAAGCCTTCATCCCGTTGTACACATTGATAAAATGTATTTTATTGATGTGAGTGATTGCATAAACATTCTATGTATTTGGTGAAGTAAATACTTACTGTGAAGGTAACGGCTGAAACTATTCTCTTTTCAGGAAGCAAATCCACTACATGAAGGTATCTGCCACCAAGATGCATACTTATAAATGATCTAGAGTCATATTTTGCTATTTTTACTCTCATCCACCAAAGACAAAAAGAAATCACCCATCAAAAAAAAATACAAATCACAGAGACTGGAGCAACTGACTGTTCACAGGTTTGGCTTTTTAACCTCTTAGTGAGAAAGCTCTTACATTGTGGCTCTTACCAAGAACTACACCTTAAAAGAAAATATTTTTTGTTTTACGTAGCTGTAATTGATGAACCTAAACTGAATTTCACCCTCTGAAATCAAAGCTTCTTTATCTATAGTACACTTTTAACATAAGATGTCTCGAGCAATTGAGGAGAATTTCAGTTAGAACAACATCTTCGGAAAAGAAATCAGTTTTGTGATTTCCAAATCCATTTTTAATCGAGACCTTCTTTTCATTATTGTACTTTAAAGGAATCGTTCCCTCTGTCTTTTCCTAAGGCAGAGGCAAAAGTCTGGTCCCGTCTGTGTACTGCCCCCCGACGCCCAGTCTAATTATCAGTTTCAGAGCCTTCTGTGCATCCTCCAGAACGCAAGGCTCAAAGTGCCTCTGCCGCCTTTTCATGAAAAAAAGAACTACTTCATGTGGGTTTATAGTGAGTAAAATGCATTGATTCAGCAAAGCCACAAGCAGATAATAGCTTTAGTTTCCTTAACCTAATCCCAAAGGAGGTTGGTGAAAGCAAGTTGGATTTTCTTAAAAAGATGCCCTGATTCAAGTTCAAGTAAAACAATTCCGAAAGTGTCTAAAGTGAGGGGCCCTCAGGGAATCGTTAGCAACTTGTCAGTGTCTTCCAGAAAGAGGAAATGGTTGGGCTGGAGCACTCCAAGCTTCCCATGTCCTCTAGCTATGACCTCAGGGGAATTCTCAGGTGTACAAGGGCATCTTAGAAGAAAGACAGTCTCTCTAGCCTACTGTTCTCCTCCTGAGTCAGTTGGTAGCTAAGAGGTGGGAGCCTTTTGCCTGGCCTCAGAAGTCCTAATCCTGGGAAAAAAATCCCATTCAGTGGGATGCCCAGTGACCTGCTGGTGAGAAGATGGTTTTCTTTGTTCTACCACTTTCCCTACCCTATAACTTTTGCTCTTCTATTCATGAACACATTTTCAAAACAAAGCTCCTCCCACTCCAAAGGCTGACTCAAAGGTCAATGGCAATGGTGTCCTACAATTTTTAACTGAAGCACTGTGACTCACAACAATGACTGGTGAGCACAGCACTATCCACGACGTGAGCGTGCCACATCTAGGGTGAGGGCACTACTGTCGCTCTGCCACTGTTCCTGGATTCCCACCACCCACATCCTGCACTTCCAGTTCAGAAATGTTATTCTATCTGGAGAGCAAACCATGGCTTCAGTGCAGGCTCTGCGCTAATCTGAAATCTGGATTCGGACAAATAAATACTTATGTTCTCTAAATTTCCTTGATTGAATATTGGAATAAGGCTCTACTGAGCATAAAAGATACTGAAATGGGTCAGATATTTTGCAAACTGTAAAATAACCTGAAAATTGTAACTGCTATAAAATTGTCACAATAAATGTGACCAACCGGTTCATCTTTTGAACTGGAAACGAGTCTGACCATGAACAGTACAAAGAACCGTCTTTCCCTAGAAATGATCGTATTTACTTTACAAAAAACAGCAGAGTCCACATCAGCCATAGTAGATGATTTTTTTCATATCTTTTATGATGGTTCAAAGATGCAGAGCGACTTAGAGATACAAAGAGGAAGAAAGAGAAGAACATTGCAACCTGAAGTTGCTAATCCAAAAGGTGATGTGTAGATGGCTGTTGATCATACAGAGATCCTACTGGGTTATTTTATTTATTTATTTATTTATTTATTTATTTATTTATTATTTTATGATACCACTGTGAGTTATGCAATTACAAAGATGTTCATGATTGGGTTTCAGTCATACAGTGTTCCAGCACCATCCCTCCACCAGTGCCCATTTCCCACCACCAGTGTCCCCAAATTCCCTCCCCACAGCCTGCCTCTATAGCTAGCCTTTGCCTCCTCTCTCTCTTGATCTCTCTCTCACTCTCCTTTCCCTCCCTCCCTTCTCTTACACATTGTGGCTTGCCCTATGTACATTTAGGGATTATCATGTAAATCTTTGTACAATTAGGGGATTATCATGTAAATCCTTTGCATATACTCAGTGCAGACCAACACATTGTTTCTTCACCTACCTTACATCCTTTTGAATAGTTTAAGGACCTGAATCCCAAGAATTAGTCAAAATAGTAAATGCTATGCTACCATAACCCTAAGGTAACCTAGATCCTTAAAAATGGGCATGCTTCTTCTTGATATACCACTATCATTTAAGTATTAGCAGATGTCTAGACTAAATAGGGAGCTTCTTGGATATTCTTAAGGACCTTAAGACCAAACTATATCTGAAATCACTTGAGAAAGAACAGTGATAAAGATAAATCCAAAGATTTATTTATTTCTATCCAATATAATCACAGTATTGTTGGTGGAAGTACTGAGTACTATAGGGAAGCATTGGTGATCAACAGTTTTATGATACACTTAATCGTGTATTATAGTTTGCAAAAGTGCTAGAATAGACAACTGTTGTGACAATTTCCTGTGCATTGACCCGGTAAAAGAATTTTACATGTTTTATTTCATTCAAGTCTCACCTAAAATTCTCATATGACAATAAAATAATGTCCTGATTCTATTACCCCTTAATTTTATGGGCAAGATTAGAGAAATGCATCAGTGTTTTGTCTGTAAAAACATACTGGTTATTTGTTTGTATTATTCGTAAAGGAGAGGATATGATTGTCATCAGCACCAGAGTTCAAGGTTGCACTCTAGGTTCTGAAAAGCTATTGGATATTTTTCAGAATAGTAACATAATAGTAATATTAATGGAATTTGTTTCCCGCAGTTTGATAATTCTAATAATTTTTAGGGCTTGGCTTAGATTTTTCTTCTTTCTGGGGACTTGATAAAGCTACATATCTATTATATTGTTTTTGAGGGTATGGAGAACACACCTTGCAATGCTCTGGGTTTACTCCTAGTTCTGCACTCAGGAATTGCTTCTGGAGATGCTGAGGGAACCATATGGGATGGTGGGAATCAAATCCGGGTCAGCCATACGCAAGGCTAACACACTCCCTGCTCTCCTACCTCTCCAGTCTTTCTGTATTTTATATGTGTCCTCAGCACCACACTTCCATATATCTGCAACAACTGTAGTTGTGTAATTATTTGCAAAGCGATTTCACAATTCCTCCTCCACAACTCACTCTGACACTTAAGGTGGCTGGACTATTAAAGACAAAAGGGCCGGGGAGATAGTCTAGTGGGGAGGGTGTTTGCCTTGCCACGGTAATCCAGGCTTGGTCCCCAGAGTCGCATATGGTCCCCTGAGCACCACCAAGATTAATTCCTGAGCACAGAACCAGGAGTATCCCCTGAGCATCACTGGGTATAGCCCCAGACCCTTATCCCTCCCGTCAAAAAGAACTAAAGCAAACAACAGAGACATTCAAACTATAACTCTCCCTACTTCAAAAACTTCCTTGCTATACTGAAGCACGATCACAATCACGATCTTCCCGTTGATCATCTATTTGCTAGAGTGGGCACCAGTAATATCTCCATATGTCCTGTCTCATGCCAGTAGAGCCAGGGGCATCGGCTTGCTACAGGAACATAAAGAGCCTCAAACCATTATATTAGGTCATGGGAATGAACTAATATAATTGTTACTGGAATTTGGCATGTCAGATACAACACGAGAAGCTTGCCAGGCTTGCCGAGCGGGAGGCAAACTCTTTTAAACACCTCCAAATAAAGCATTTATTGATGAGCATTTATACACAGAGCCGGGCTGTGATGGGCTGGTCTGCTGGGTGGAGTTCTGACGAGAGGGAAGTCCAAATGTGAAAAATGGCGGCACCCGAGGAGTGAGGGGGGGGGTGGTCTGGCTTGTTGTGAGGCTCTGCCGAGGTGGTGGGCCAGGGCTAGAACCCGCCATGCCTCCCGACTACCTCATGAACGGCTGTGCACAGGGAGAGCAAGGAATAGCTCTGCCCCATATCTGAGAGCCTCTGGACCAGCATACCTGGGCCGGATGCTATACTGAAGCAGGGAAACAAATTCAAAAGGCCCATGACACAGTCTTCACCTACAACAGAGGAAATTACAGGGGAGATGGGGGGAGGAAACCTCATTACCTGTTCAGTTTGGTTTTTTTTTTCCTGGAACACATAATCTGAGGATCCTGCTAGATTTAGTTTCTTTGAATAAATCTGTAGATCTGAAAACATCTTTGCAGTGTGAGGGGAAAATACATGAACATTTTATCTCTGGCAAAACTACCTCAAATTATTTTTGAATTAGTGGAAAATGAAGATCTGAAGAACTGGAAAGAAATGTGTTATTTGCTGTAAATCTACAGGAATAAAAATCTTTTCTACTCATATGAAATCAAGCTGTCAACACTGACAGCAGTAAGTTGAAAGCAAAAAAGAAAAAGAAAAACCTGAGAGATGAAAAAGCATGATGTAGTGCATGCTGCAGTGAAATGCTAAAGTTGGCCATATTTAGTTAACATGAAACCAACATAAAAGCAAAAACACTTTGAGGAGCCCCAGGGGATGGCTTAGAGGCACTTAGTTCTGGCTGCCTTGATCGCAAGTGTGAGGCCATATTGAACACACTCCCCAGTGACACATACACACACAGGTACCCAACACAATCCTGGTGACCCTGCTCTGGGAATCCGAACAACAGAGCATGCGACTGGTGAACAACCAGGTGTGTGTCAACACTGCAGTCAAGAGGCCACTCCTGGCGGGCACTCATGTAAGCACCATGATGAAATCAGACTAGAGATGGGTACCATGTGCAAAAAGCACCAGATCCCAGCACCCGAGTGTATGGCCACCGGTCAGCACAGTAACAGCAAACCGGAAGGAAGGGGAAAGAAAAAAAAGGGAACCTAAAATCACTGTTGGATTCTGAACTTTTTTAACAAAACATTAGCCATATTTATATAAATTGTTTTCTATCATTAGTGAATAGAACAAAAACAAATTATAAATGACTAAAAATCATGGAAATAAATTCAGCTATAAAATATTTGTAATTATCTTCTTATAATTTATAGTAGGTCTATCCTAAAAGAAGGGAATATAATTTTCACAAGTAGAAAGTACAATGCTCTCCTCTACTACTAAATAGGGTTGAAAATAGTACTTCAGAGAACAGTGCTGTAGGCGGATGCCGAATCACTTGACTCCTCGTAAGGCACGCATGTCTTTAATTTACTCTGGCTTGTGTACTTTACCCCACCATCCTGCATGTATATATTTTAACCAGCAAAAATATTTAGAATTACATTTGTACCATTTTGACTTTTTGAAGAACAGTACCAAAGAGCTAAATATCTATTCGTTGGTGACCTACTGGCCTGATCAGAGAAAGGAAATTTCAAGCCTGGGGAATTTATGTTATTATTCTATTGAGCCAAAGTTTGTCATCAGATAAGCATCTTAATGTTCAAAGTTTGCAGGCATACCACTTACTATAGGGTCTCATTCTTTATCCAAGCTGGAGTGATTTCTTAAGAATTCTCTTTAGTGGTAGTAAGCAGGAACTATTAATATACTTAGAAAAAACCCTCACGGCCGACCCAGGTTCAATCTCCAGCATCCCATATGGTCCCCCAAGCACCACCAGAAGTAATTCCTGAGTGCAGAGTAACCCCTGAGCATCGCCGGGTGTGACTCAAAAAGTAATCAATCAATCAATCAATCATCAATCAATGGAGAGATGAATGAATGAATGAGTGAATGAATAAATAAATAAATAAGTAAATGAGTAAATAAATAAATAAATGAATGAATAAATAAAGAAAAAATTCCTTCCCCAATAAAGTTACAAGAGATGTTTAATGTATTCAGCTAACAGCTAACTTATTTTACATTCCAATTCCTGACCTCATTTGAGGGAATATCAGTGCAAGAAGACCTATCCTTCCTGAAGGTTTAGAACTTCTGAAAGTTCCTGGTATCCTGCTATGCCTTGCTCCATGTATTAAATGAGAGAGAAGTATGGATAAAAGAAAGGAAGGTCCATCAAGTCATCAAACCACTAAATCACCCTGGAAAGATGGAGTTTCCATCCAGGCCGGAAACTGTGGCTTTCTCAAAATAGAGGCAGATTTCCCAGCCTTCCAGATAGACCCCACACGCAATGTCCTCTGGCAAAGGAAAGGATTCATATCCACAGCTCCTGGAGCACACAGCCATTCAGACACCTCTAAATTTCACAATATCAACAGTCCAGAAGGAGCACAGCAAATTTGATGGGCAAATTGTGCAGAAGTTCACCAATGGGCAGAAACAGCTAACACAGAAGCATCAGCTAGTGCCAACCAACTCAGTATATCCTCAACTACTTTAGTAACACCACAAATTGACTTACTGATCTGTTTTCTGATCATTCCAGTTGCCATTTGTTCTAACAGTGAAATGAAGTAAATTTGTGCCAGGAATGACATCTGTGGACCACCTGGTGTGTCCCCCAAAAATAAAGTTTTACAGTTGGAAATTTTATGGCATGGCATATTCTAAATATTTAGAAGTCAGATAGGGCTTGCTCCAAATTTTGGTCCCTATCTTGATTAGATCTCTGTTTTAGTTTCTGTTTTTATAAAATAATGATTGTCTTAGAGTTTGACTGTGATAAATAAAAATATTCTTCATGCTTTCTATCACACATAGCACACAATCAAAGATCAGAGACTAGGAAATTGATCAAATATAATTAGAAGGCATACAGTCCTTAACTTATGTACAGAAGAAACATACATTTATCATTAACTGTTTTTTATTCAGCAAAAAAAATCAGGATTTCTTGAGAAAGAAAAAGGAAAAATTACCATTTGAAACATTAAATTTTAGAAAAAAAATAAAATAAGCAACAACAAATAAGAAAAGATCATGCAGATGGATGAACACTGAAGTAAATCATAGAAGCTTTTAATGAGTTCTCCAGAAAGCCACACTAGTGAGCTGTGGGTTGCGAGCTAGGACACTTGAATGTAAACAATTTTTGAAGTCATTTGATCTCCTATGTTAGCAGCCTTCTATACTATTCCACAGTATTACCTGGCCAAGATACTTTTTAACTCTCTTGGAAATCTAAATTCAGTCCTTTATGATGAGACCTTATTGTAACCTATTCTTTACTTCCTCCTTCTCAACTCATCATGCAGTATCTACTACTTGGTGGACTAATGGCTCTTGTCCCCAACTACAGTCACTTCCAGGAAGAGAATGGACCTTTCCTGCTTTATACCATGCTAGCAGGAGACAGCATGACATTTGATATAGTAAGTACTTACAAAAAGGTAGAAGTTAGAATAGCACGATTAAATACGATATAGTACATATAACTCAGGTGAAGGTAAGGGCTTTGATACTTAAAAATAGGAAATTAAAAATCGTTACCCTGGATCTCAGTACAGATGTCAGAGAAAGCTATAAAAATAGAAGCATTATTGTATCTTTGCCTTAAGCATAGACAGAACTTAAACATTCCCACTGGAAAGTATGAGATATGGAATAAAACATGTCTCAGTTTCTGGTGTACAGATCTCTGAGGGAAATATTATAGTAAGGTTAAAAAGGTGGGTCTGGCATATAAAACCAGTCATTTGGCAAATGAGGAGTCCCTGAAAATCTACACTGGAGAAGAGACACAACAAATTGTGCTTTAGAAGTGGGCATTTAGCAAGGCATAAAAGATGAATGTCGAAGGGAAAATAAGGAGCAGAGAGGCAACTTGATATGAGCTAAGTCATTCAGCTATTTCGTAATAGTTGAGTAGTTTTATTTACACTGGTAATATAGCCTACCAAAATCTCTGAGTTGACTTGATTTAGACAAATGATGATGATCCTGGATTCTTCTAGGAAATTTTGTGTGGCAAAATCACCAAGATGAATAATCAGAATATCCTTTAGACTATTCAAGCTTTTTCTGTACATGCATTTATCTATGTCTGGCTGGCATGCAAATTAGAACTTATATTCAAAATCCAGTAAATGATAACATAGAGTTTACACAGAATAAATAAACACAGAAGAACCAGGGAGGTCACCGATATTTCAACCTAGTATACCAAGAATTCATGCTCCAGTAACTGAGCTAACCAAGCACGATTAGAGCTAGGAAACTCAGAAAGCAATTGGCAAATGAGTCTCATTTAAACAAAAGTCTTTGTGATTCCCCAGTATTTTGTGGTGAGTAATAGCATTTACTCAGATGGGCTGGACATGTAATGCAATTTGGAGACAACCGCTGGACTAGAGGCGTTACCAACTGGATCCCACGGAATGTCAAAAGATCACATGGCCGCCCACCTACAAGATGGTCAGACTTCTTCGTCAAGACCCTGAACGAATGGTTTGAGGATCTTCATATTCCTGAAGCAAGCAGATGCCATTGGGCTACACTGGCACATGATAGGGTCCAATGGAAATCTTACTGGTGCCCGCTTGAGGAAATCGATGAACAAAGGGATATCAAGTGATCAAGTGATCAATAGCATTTATGCACATTATTTGTCATATATTAACCCATACCTTATGGGTTACCCAGAGAAAAAGGTGTGTGTAAGCACATACACATATGATATATGTCCTCTACATATAAACATACAATACCATGTGCACATATGCACATCCATATCGGTCACATTATACACACTATATAGCATGTATATATAGGTTCACGTCTCCAAATTCATGTATGTGTGTATACATATATTAATTCGTGTTTTAAGTGGTTCATGCAGTTATGAAAGCTGAGATGTCCCATGGCCCACCTTTGTAAGATAGAGACCTAGGCAAGTTCAAAAAGCTAGAGAGATGCTGATTTAGGTCCATCCAGTTAAAGTCTGAAGCCCTGAAAACCAGGAGTGCTGACGTACAACTCGCAGTTCAAGGACAAAAGACTCATGTCTCAGCACAAGCAGTCAGGCAAAAGGAATCCGACTTCCTCCCCCTTTCTGTTCTGTTGGGTCCTCAGTAAGGTGGGTGGTCCCGAATAGTGAAGGTCATCCGCTCCATTCAGGTCACCAACTCAACTGCTGTCTTTCCTGAAAATGGCCTTCGCAGTCATGACCGAGGACCTGGGCAGCCTGTCATCCAATAGAGTCACCACATAAAATTACCCAGCACCATAGGTGACACGTTTTTCATCTTTCAGATGATTTTACTAGACCTTAGAGTAAACAATCCGTAACTGACAGTCCCATGTTTCCAACTCACTTTGTCTAATATCTTCCTGCTAGACTAAAGGTTCTTTCCTTTACCTGATAACTATTATTTTCTTTCATTCATCCAAGTCGCCACAAAAACCATTACACACACGCGTACACGCACACATGCATGCACACACACACACACAGAGACGTGTCCTTAATACCCCTGACCATTCACCTACTGCTTCCTGCCAGGAGGAACCCTTAACCCTTTCAACACCAGCTTCCTCAGCTCTCTGCTCCTCTGCTCCCAGTGAGCACAGATGTCCTGCATTCTGACACCCCTGAGCCATCTCCTACTGTCACTACTCATCACTTGGTCCTTTTCCACCACAGAGCTTGGCTCCTCCTCTCAGGGCTGTTCTGCTATGGCACACGATCTCTTGCCTCTTGCACCTCAGCCTTCTGCTAACAGGCCTGCAGCCGGGTGCGGGCACGTGGTAAAGGCCCTGGAGTGACGTTGGGCAGCCGCAAATGTCCACAGAACACCGGGCTATAATGTCTGCTGAGAAAGAGGGAGAGGTTGTTTATGAAGTGCGGAGAAAGTTCCTTTTCTTGGGGCTAACGTTATGGTACGAGTAAAATAATTAATTGAAATATATGGCAGCCTACTCTGAGACGCTGATCAGTGATGCAATGTCTCCCCCTACAGAAGGTGAAGTTCTCAGTGTAGCTACACAGGACAGTAACTAACCACAAGTCAAGGCTCCTTCAATTAAACAAGATACTGAGGGGGCACCTGAGAGCACCTGCCACGAATGTGCCATTCAACAGAGCCCGGATCTAAGAGATATTAAAAGTCATCAATGGGAATTTTTAAGAGGCAAAAAATACTGATGTAGAAGCAGAATTTGATTTAGGGCAGTTTTTTCCTTTCATTACCTTGTTGTGTCTTTCCACGGTTTCCATATGTGCTTCCATTGTTTCTCTTTAACTTGATCACTTGATCACTTGAATCCCCCCCGTTATTCATCAATTTGCTCTAGCAGGCACCAGTAACATTTCCATTGGACCCTAGCATGTGCCGATGTAGCCCAAAGGCATCTGGTTGATTCAGGAATATGAAGAGTCTCAAACCGTTCCTTCGGGGTCTTGACAAGGAAGTCTGACCATCTTGTAGGTGGGCAGCCACGTGATCTTCTGACATCCCGTGGGATCCAGTCCGTAATGGCTCTATCCAGCGGTTATCTCCAAATCGCATTACATGTCCAGCCCATCTGATTTTCGATGCCTTGGCAAACGAGACAGCATCCCTGATTCTGGAATAGCGATGGAGGTCAGAACTCCGGATTCCTTCTCTCACTTGAGTGAGGCGTGAT
Organism: Cryptotis parvus; assembly: GCA_021461705.1. Taxonomy (NCBI): domain Eukaryota; kingdom Metazoa; phylum Chordata; class Mammalia; order Eulipotyphla; family Soricidae; genus Cryptotis; species Cryptotis parvus. The sequence goes on from JAJIBD010022410.1 coordinate 484,029, forward strand.
ATTCCAAGCATAGCTCTTTCGATTCCTCTCTGGGAGACCCGAATAGTATTCTCATCCTGCTTTCGTAGGGCCCAGGTCTCTGAGGGGTATGTTAATGCAGGGAGAACGGTGGAGTCAAAGAGATGTACCCGGAGCCGGAGGTTCTTTGTCCTTTTTAGCTATTTCTTCGATGCCTTTGAAGGCATTCCATACCGCTCTCTCTTCCTCCTGCGCAGCTCAGGTTTTAGGTCGTTCATCATGTTGACTTCTCGACCTAGGTACACATAACTGCTGCATTCAGAGATGTTTGTTCCATTGAGAGTGAATGGGGCCTCTGGAACTAGTTCATTTTTCATGAACATTGTTTTCTTTACATTTAGCTGTAGACCTATCTTTCCACATTCTCGGTCGAAGTCAGCCAGCATTTGTGCCGCTTGGCTAATGTTTGGTGTTATTAGAACGATGTCATCAGGGAAGCGGAGGTGGTGTAGTTGCCGACCATCTATCTTCACTCCCATTCCTTCCCATTCTAATTGTCACATGATGTTCTTGAGGATGGCGCTGAAGAGTTTTGGTGAAATGGTATCACCCTGTCGAACCCCTTTTTTGATATCAATGATCACTTCTTTGTAGAATGGTGAGATCCTGGTGGTGAATCCATAATACAGCTCACGAACCATCTTGATGTATTGGGTTTGAACACCCTTTTTTCGCTAGGGCTTCAATGACTGCTTCAGTCTCCACAGAATCAAAGGCTTTCTGTAAATCAATGAGCATGAGACAGAGCGGCATCTTGTACTCCCTACAAACCTCAATGAGCTTGGTTACTGTATGGATATGGTCGATTGTGCTGAATCCTTTCCGGAAGCCAGCTTGCTCGCAATGTTGCCCTTCATCTAGTGTTCTGCCAATCCTGTTCAGGATGACTCTTGTAAACAGCTTGTAGATGATGGACAACAGGCAGATGGGGCGATAGTTGCCGATATCATGAACGTCTCCCTTCTTGAACAGTAGAACTGTCCTGCTGGTTTTCCATTGGGAGGGCACCTTGCATTCAGACACCGTAGCATGTGAAGAGCCGAGCTAGTGTATTGATGAGTACTAATGGCAGATTCTAGGTGTTTGGGTCTGACTTTGTCTGGGCCTGGTGCTGTTCCCTTCTTTACCGACGAGATGGCATGATTTCAGAAGGGTACAATATTACAGACCACTGGATTTTATCAGGCCTTCAGGATTGTTTAGGACTGGTGGTACTTTCAGAAAAAATGGTTTAACAAAGAAGCTAAATTATTAAATTTCCTTCGGAGAAGTCAGTGACAAGGAGGACTTTTTTATAAGAAATAGCTGATTTTATAGGGGGTACAGTTATCTTTCTGTGCAGTCTAAAAGTTCATGTATTCCTCACAAATGTGGAAACAATTACCTCTGCTTTCCTCTGAGGAAACAAAGCCGATAGGTCAGTTTTCAAGGACCATGACTGATCTGTGGGGGGTTAAGCCAGAGCTAAAGTCTAGATTCCCTTGGTTTCAGAGGCTGAGGTGACAACCGCTGAGATAGAGAGCGATATTTAGCATTTTAGTCTGGCGCTTGTGTTTGTTCTAATCAAGATTTCTGAAATATATAAAGGGCCAGTGGCTGCAATCTTTGACAAACCCAGGGAGGAATGTAAAGTAAAGATGAAGCTTATTGTTTCTGTGACTATACCAAATATGAGCCATATGTAGAAAATTTGATTTATACAATACCCCTTATGGATAAATAGGTCTTTTTATCAAATATATCTCAAAGGCTGACATGCTTAGTATCTGTAGGTCGTTCTCATTAGATTTAACAGAATAAACTCTTAAACAATGTACGACTCTGGAGCATGAGAGAGTAGAGCAAGCAAGGCTCTTGCTTTTCATGTGACTAACTGGGTTCAATCCCCGGCATCCCATAGTGTCTCCAGAGCACTGCAAGGGAGTAATTCCTGGGTACAGAGTCAGAAATAATCCCTGAACACTGTTGGGGTTCTCACTGGAAAGTATGAGATATGAGAGAGAGAGAGAGAGAGAGAGAGAGAGAGAGAAGTGAAAATTGCCTGCCATAGTCGCAGGCTGGGGAGGGGTGAAATCAGGGGGCATTGTGGTGGGAAACGGGCACTGGTGGAGGGATGGGTGCTGGAACACTGTATGACTGAAACCCAAATATGAACACATTTGCAACTGTATATCTTACAATGGTATAATAAAAACTATTAAAAATAAAAATAAACTAAATTAAATATTTAATTAAAATAGATTTCTTCTGTAAAAGAAAAAAAGAATTTTTGCATTCACTATCCAATTTGAACCACATAATGGAAATAAATGTGACAAATCTCATTCCCAGTCTGCGGAAAGGGAACTTAAGTACAAACAGGTCAGGCACCCCATTCAAGGAATACTAGTTCCTTACCCGTGAGTGTAATAGAAGTAATCAGGCTTTATTTCAAACTTGGCTTACACACACAAATTCTGAACAGTAAAAACAAATGGATAAAATATGCAAAAACATAAAAAAGACCTAACACTTGAGCACAGAAAATAAGCAGAGGGCCAGAGCACTGGTACAGAGGGCAGGCATTTGGCTTGCACACGGATAACCTCGGTTTGATGACCAGTACTAGATACTGTCCATCCCTGAGCACTACCAGAGGTGACCGCTGAGAAGAGCCAGAAGGAAACCCTGAGCATAGTTTGGTTTGTCCCCAAAAGCAAAAATTAAATAAAATAAGCAGAAAATACACAAAAAGTTTAATATTCTTTTTCATTTTAAATAAAGACCACAGTGAGGTACTATTATCTACCTATCAAAATGAAACCTACAGTGAAAAGTGACAACTAGGGCTTGCAAAATGAAGCCGTAATTTAAAACAGTGCCATTCTGGGGAAAGAGTGGGCAATTTAATAACTACTAAACATATAAGACCGTATGATCCAACATGGTATATATGTGCATCTGTACCAAAAAAAAGATAAAAATTTACATTCAAATATATACATTAATATCTATAGCAGTTTTACTCTTAATAGCCAGGAAGGAAATCAGTCCTGACTTTTAAGGGAAAGTGTGTAAATTTCAGAGACATATCAGAGACTCTCAGACATGGGGGCAAAGCTGCTCCTTGCTCTCCCTGTGCCCAGCCACTCATGAGGCACCCAGGAGGCATGGCAGGTTCTAGCCCTGGCCTGCCACCCCAGCAGAGCCTCACAACAAGCCAGACGACCCCCCTACTCCATGAGGGCCGCCATTTTCCATATCCGGACTTCCCTCTCATCACAACTCCACTCAGCAGACCAGACTATCACAGCCCAGCTTGCGCGGCAGCTAGCGGCCACCAGGTTCATCAATAAATGCTTTATTTAGAGGTGACTACAAGAGTATGCCACCCGCACGGCAAGCCTGGCAAGCTGCTCGTGTTGTATTTGATATGCCAAATACCAGTAACATTTATATTAGGTCATTCCTATGACCTAATATAATGGTTTGAGGCTCTTTATGTTCCTGGAGCAAGCGGATGCCTTTGGGTTCTACTAGCATGAGACAGGACATATGGAGATATTACTGGTGCCCGCTCTAGCAAATAGATGATGAACGGGAAGATAGTGATAGTGACAGTGATAGTGTAAATAAACAGTGCTCCCAACATGTATGGAATGCCGCTCAATCAGAAATGGAATAAACCAGTTCGCATTCGACATGAAAACTTGGTGACTCTCAAAGAATTAGACAAAAAGCCAAGTTTCAAAGATTACATACTGCTTGATCTCATGGCATTTTAATTAAATGCATTCCATGGCATTATAATTGGTGAAATTCTGAAATATATATCAGATTTGCTAGTCACCAAAGGTTTAGAAAAGGTGGAGGCACAAAATGTACATATAGTGGAGGAACTGTTCAGTGTCTTGACTAACGGCGGAAGCACAAACCTGAACAGGTCACAAGACTCTACAGAATTTACACACTGGAACACACCCACAAAAATGACTACCAGTGGAAACTGGAGAAATCTATACACAGAATATTTTAGCAATATCAATATTTTGGTTGTGATGTTATTCCTTTATTTTTCAAAAGGTAAAAGTACCATTGCAGGAAACTGGGGCAAGCACCCAAGAGAGCTCTTTGAATTATTCCTCACAATTGCATATAAATCTACAATTATCTCCATAAATAAAAACTTCAATTGAAAAAATGTCTTTTACAAGCCTCTTTCATTTACCTTCTTGCTTTCTCATTACCCTATAATTTAAAAAGAACCTATCCAAGAAGCCACGTCCAAGCGGGGGATTTAGTGTTTCTAAATGAGGGTGCTCCTAGATTCCTCCCCAAGGTTCATCATCATGCAACGCAGAGCGTCTGCCAATCAGCAATTTAAATGCCTCCAGATGGACCCTGTTGCTTCAGCTACCCCAGCTTCAAGGTGGTCATTTAAAGTCAGACGCATCCTCGCCATTGCCCTGCCTCCATATATCAAAAGATGAACTCCAAATTTACATACGCCTCGTGGCAAGCAGGTGATTCGTTATAATCCAGTCACTAAGGAGGACTATAAAAATCCTTCAAGCCAAAAAGAACACAGCATGACAGCAGATGGCCCTGTCCTAAAATGAAGAATTAAAGACGGTGAACAGAAGCACAGTGAAAATAACAAATGCTTATAAAAAGGAGAGTCCGTCTCCCACACCTCCGGCTGGGTGAGCCCGCCTCTATTCCCGCTGGGCCTTGCACCCAGGCAGATCAGACAGACTGGAACTCAGACTAGAAAGTTTGTGTGACAACACACGATACACAGATACGCCCGAGCTATTAGCAGGGAATCGGGTGCTGCCGGTCTCGAGCCCCGACGAGCAGACGGTGCTGACTGCTGCTAGTGTTCAGAAGGTTCAAACACCCGAATTAAGATGTAGGGAATGAAAAAAGAGGAGTTCATAAGCCAGAGCTGGTTCCAAACAGTCCAAATCCATAAAGATCAAAAGAAATTGAGAGTGCTAAGTAACAGTCAGAGATCAAAGTGTCAGGAATTGAACTAAAAGCAGTAGGTGCAGTGTAAATTGAAAGAGGCTTTGAGCTTACTGGGAACAGATCTCCCTGGCCGTCACCATCCGGTCACCAGGGTGCTGCAGGCGCCGGTGTCAGGATTCAGGCTCTGATACAGGAGCAGTGAGAAGAAGGCAGGTGGGGGCCCTGGGCAGGATAAAGTCTGCCCAAACACCGGGTGCTGAGTCTACCAAGGCCGTGTTCCTAGCTCAGTGGCTTGGGAATACCAGACTCAACAGTTGGTGAAACCATCGACCTTCTCTAACTGTGTTTTCCCTTGAAGATCTACTGGGAGACACAACACACTGCTAAGTCATGGGGGAGCCAAAAAAAAACAAAGAAAAATCAGGATGATTTCAACATCAAGTCTTCAAATTACTTGACTATGATTATAAAGAATAAGTACAAAGATTATTTGTGTAAGGTTATTGTTAAGCTTATAGACTGAGCTGGAAAGAGCACCTTGAACAGGGCATCTGCCTTGCACACAGGCGACCTGGGTTCTGTCCTTGGCACAGCCTATGGTCCTGAGCAACACCAGAAGCCATCTCTGAGCAAAGAACCAGGAGTCACCTACCCAAGGGGGAAAAATCAGGTTTGAACAGACTTCTAGGAAGTCCCATGAAAAGGGTGAATAAACTGTGACCCTCGTATACGACAAGAGCAGGTAAGTACAGCACAGAGGAAATGGAGTGGACAGGAGAAAGTCTGGAAGTAGAATATGAAGAGAAGCAGTGAGGAACCTGGAGCCCAGGTGTTCCAGCAACCTGTGGTACGTACCAGGCTCACAGAGGAGGCAAGCAGGGCCCTTAGGTCAGGAAGCAATTCTTGGAGCAGAGATGGGTCGCTGTGGCAGTGGAAGAGAACAGTCTTATTAAAAGCCCCCAGATTCATCTCAAAGGAGAGGAAATCACAGAGAACAGTTGTGGGCAGTGAAGTATCTCCAGTCCCGCAGATGTATATCCAATCGTTTGAAGAATGGATATTCCCCAAAGACAAAATGTCTTATCAGTGATAAATTCAAAGCAATGATGTTATTCCATTGAGCACTTAAGGTGGGGGCGGGGGGGGGCAGAACCATCCCTGCCGTTCCTTTGGGACCAGGTTTTATTCTCCAAGGAGATTGCTCTGCTCAGTAACAAGAAGACTTGCCTTGAACCCATTTTCAACATTAGCACAGCGGCAGTGAATCCGAAAGGGGCACGCTGGGAGAAAGAGGTAAAAAGTCACGGGCATCAAGCAATGGTGTAATAGCAGCAAGAGGCTCGCAGCAAACCCCTGCACACCGGTGACACGTGGGTGTTGCTGCTCTGTGCAAAGCCACATGGCGAGCTAAGGAAAACAGAAAAGGAGTATAATGATCGTTTCGTAAAGGCACTAGCTCCTTTCAAGAAGCTGCTCCATGAGTCTCTTCTTGTCGCCTCCATACTGTTGCCATTGTGCTGTTGGACATGGCGGCTAAGGGGAGTAGAGCCACAGCTGCAGTGTTTGGAGTCAAACCTCGAACATAACGTGTGCAAAGCGTGGGCTCTACTCGAGTGTGCAAGGCGTGGGCTCTACTCGAGTGTAACGTGTGCAAGCGTGGGCTCTAGTCGAGCGTAACATGTGCAAAACGTGGGCTCTACTCGAGCGAAACATGTGCAAAGCGTGGGCTCTACTCGAGCGTAACGTGTGCAAAGCGTGGGCTCTACTCGAGCGTAACGTGTGCAAAGCGTGGGCTCTACTCGAGTGTAACGTGTGCAAAGCGTGGACTCTAATACTCGAGCCACATCCCATAACCCTCAGTTCCTAATTACCTCCTCACTCTGAAGGGCTGGAGGCTACATTTTTAATCCAGAGCTCTGGGTCCAATCTCGGACTCTGAATGGTTCCCCATGCAACACTGGGAGTGTCCCTGAGCACAGAGCAGGGAGTAGCCCCAAGATCTACGGATGCAGTCCCTCACCAAACAAAATTTCTCTGGTTAACAGCATTTCTACCCCATCTAACACCTTTCTTTAGCCTCATCGGTACCACATTTTATGTCACCCATTCAAATAAAGATGCATGAATTGTTTTAAAAAAACAGAAGTAATACCTGGTGATTTTTCCATACCCAAAAAATGTCTTTTGTATTAAGAAAAAGCCACTCTATCATAACAGAGTAGACTATCCAAGAAAGGATCAAGAAGTAGCCTGGAAAACAGAAGTCTGAATAGCTACTCCGAGCACTGACGTTGGAATACATCTGTTTTTTCTGGCTATGAATGAAATGCGGGCACGAGTAATATGGAGATATTACTGGTGCCCACTCTTGCAAATAGATGATTAACGGGAAGATAGTGATAGATAGTGATGAATGAAATGACACAAGGGGGACAAGCGGTCCAACATGGGATGCTAAAGTGTAATCTAATATGAAACATGAATTTTAAAATGCCAGAAAATAGATGGCTTCTGTAAATAGTTAATCCAGTAATTCTCAAACTGTTTTCCATAGAATTTAAATAGTGATGAAAATTTTCAAGGTTGGATAAATTTTGTAAAAGCAATGTTAGCCCAGAGTGGCATATTTCTTTCTCAAGAACTTATGAATGTGGACTGATCCTTCAAAGGCACTGCAGGGAGAGAGCTATATCACAGCCAATATTTCCATTCATATTTGTCCATGAAACTCTTTTTTCACTGAATATCATGAAGGAACATAGATTTTTTTAATTTACTTTGGAAACCACTGTATTAAGGAAAGCTGTTTTTTAAGTTTATAGAGTTGATATTAATATTGCTCATCAAAGACACCACATTGTGAAACCGGATCTGTTAGATCTTTAAAACCTAGTTAAGTGGGTTGACCCTCACCAAAGTGGAGACCTGGTGAGGGATTAATGAAATGAATTTTATTATGTTTTCATCCCTTCAGAGTATAAGGAACTCAACTATAAATGAAAAGCAGGTAGCATACATATCATAACGAAGTCTGCCTTCTCAGTAATATTTCGTATTTGTTGAGAAAAACGACAAGGTTTACATGGAATGACTTGAAACATATTCTATCACGACTGCACCTATAGGCTTGAAAATATTTTATACAATTTAAAGGAAACAAGCATAAACTAAAACTATTCAATATAAAAATGAGGATTTCAAAATAAATAAAACTATTATCTATAACAACCACATTTAGAGGAGCCGGAGCAATCGTCCATCAGACATCTCATAAAGGCATAAACTTGGGCAGCCTCAAGGAAATGACAGCTATAAGCCCCTGCCAGAGGTGATACACCAATGTTCAGGCAGGTTTATTCTCACTCTTTCACTGAAGCCATAAACATCAGTCTAATTTTGTTGTATATTCTTAGGAACTAGGAAGTAGCTGTTCTGACCTCCTTGATTCTTTAAGTGTGTGAAACAACCTTACCAAGAAAAGCAGGACCAACTGTTAAAAGGAGCTAATCCCAAACTCTACCTGCAGGCTTCTGTTGGACTCCCCCATAAGCTTGCTCAGGACGCCTCCAACAGAATCATACATGATAGAAAACTGAGTTAATTTGGCAGAATCCTACAATGACCTTTCCAACTTAAAGTTTTGAATCCATGTATAATTCAGCCTTTAAAATGCAGGACGAAGATCACAAAGGGAAGTACAGTATCAGTAGATTTATGATTTGCAGTTCTTCTACTTTAAAAATAAATGCAGAAAGTCAAATGAAAAACAATACAACGCTCCTCAAAGTAACCACTCACCTGCTAAAGCAAAGAAACATGAGGGTTGTATTTGAAAGTCCTTTAACCTCAGCCTTCCGTGGCCCTTCTTTCTCCCAGCCCCTGCCCCAAAAAGGTACCCAGTAGCTGGAACTGCTGTGTCTAATTTTCTTCCTGGTCTAGGGAAACACGTTTAGCTGAGGACTAGGTCACTCTAGGTGAAGCAGTGAGGAAAGGCCCCAACACTGTGAGAGGAGGCTCCTGTCCTGCTGGACACATAATGGCAGCTGATCCTGTGGCTGTTTTCCTAGAACTTTGAATTCATGGATTAAAACACTGAATTCAGATAGTTCCCAAGCTGACTTCAGAGGCTGATAGAGAATTGCCACTTTCACACAGCAGTGTGGAATGCTGAGCTTCCACTGAGGAAACTAGGGAATTTGGCAGAAAAAAAACCTTCACAAACCAGTGACGGCCACAGTGTTTGATGCCCAGAAATGGACTGTGATATCCTCTTTACAGAGATATGAAATCAGAACTGACTGAAAGCAGAGGGGTTAACAGAGATGGAAAATGGAGAGAAAGAAAGTTAAAGTGCCTTCTGACCCCCTTCAATCATTAGAAAGCATCTTTTTCTTTTCTGTTTGAGAGTTGCATTTCACCTTACACTGTCCCATTCACATGCTGGCTAAGCAGCTTCATTTGAGAAGAAAACTTCCAAGTAATTACATCATGAGGACAGTGGTTTACTATAGTTTTTTTTTAATATTTGGGGTTTAGAGGTGGTTTGGGTCATACCTTGCAATGCTCTGAGGTTATTCCTGGTTCTGTGCTCATGAATTACTCCTAGAAGTGCTCAGGGCGTCCATATGATGCCGAGAATCAAACACGGGTTAGCTGCATGCAAGGGAAGTGGCCTACCCACACTACTATCACTCCAGCCCTTACTGTTGAATGTTTTATACCCAAGTGCTATACTGTGAACTGCAAGGTGCTGTAGAATAGCCTAAAGTCACGTAATGAGAGAATAATGTGAGGGAGCACAAGAAAATGCATAAGACATCTGAAAAGGAAAAGGTCCATTGTCACGAGAGAAATCTCCATAGAAAAGCAACATTTGAAGATGCTGGGCCTTAAAGATGGGTAGGGGAGGAGTGGAAGCAGTTTTCAAACTTACAATGAAAACAACTGACACTCATGGAGCACTGTTGTGGTAAGCACCTCATTTGCATTAGTTTCTATGCCCTTCCCAAGTATCTACTGGACCCCCTTTTACAAAAGAGAAATGAGATTTGAATATTAAATAACTCTTTTAAGGTCACACGACTGGATTGCTGTGATCTTGCTTCAAACCGAAAAGTATGCTCAAATAATGTGCCTGAGAGTCTACTGCGTAGGCAGAAAAATAGCACAAAGGGGGAAAAGGAGTGAGGGAAAATTGGAGAGTTGAGGATAGAGGGTTTGTTCGGGTCGTTCTATTTAAATTCCTTAAATATCTTCCCCATCCCCTATAACTTGCACATAGAGCTGCTGCCAATTTCTTCTGAAATTTTAGAGCCAGAATGCTTAAGGAAAAGCTCCAGTATAAGAAGCAATGATGTGACTAGGATCCTTAGTCCTCTTTACCCTCTAGTTTATTATTTGAGGTCCAACAGAGCACAGGCAAGTTTAAATGGGATGATACAACTTAAACAATTCATCACAGAGGAGCAGAATAAAAAGATAACAAGAATGAAAGTGTGAGTAGACTTTCAAAAATGCGTGATATCATCTTTCCTCCTTTTACTCAACATTTTCTTACTGGTCACATGTATTTCTCCCTGTACTAAGGCATTAAAGATAAGGAGCCTCTCTGAACTGGCAAAAAATAAAACGGGGGAAACACTTTCACTATGCCGTTTTTACAGTGAAGCAGACGTAAATTGAACACCCATGCCATGCAATGAACAACACTTTTATGAAATATCTATATATTATACGAGAGGCAGTGATAAGAGATAAGGAGGGTTGGAGTAACAGAACAATTCTGCAGGGAGCTTTCCTGCATGTGGCCCACCTGGATTCGATCCCTGGCACCCTAATGGAAATCCAGTCCCCATCAGGAGTGATCTCTGAGAGCAGAACCAGGAGTAACCCAACTGTACCCTCCCTTCCACCCCCCCCCCCCCCCACACACAAAGAAAGAGACAAACAAATCAATTTTGATAGAATGCAATGAGTTCCACTGAAATGGGATTTGTATTTGTACCAAATATCTGTGTGCTGCAAATATTCAGCATGCTTAAACTTGCATACAAGGACAACAAAGGAATATTTGGGTATGGATATGTCATTCCCAATGTTCTCCCTTCTGAAATCCGACATGCCATCTCGTCTGTAAAGAAGGGAACAGCACCAGGCCCAGACAAAAGTCAGACCCGAACACCTGAAGAATCTGCTGTCGGTACTCATCAATACACTAGCTCGGCTCTTCACACGCTACCTGTCTGAATGCAAGGTGCCCTCCCAATGAAAAACCAGCAGGACAGTTCTACTGTTCAAGAAGGGAGACATTCACGACATCGGCAACTATCGCCCCATCTGCCTGTTGTCCATCATCTACAAGCTGTTTACACGAGTCATCCTGAACAGGATTGGCAGAACACTAGATGAAGGGCAACCATGCGAGTAAGCTGGCTTCTGGAAAGGATTCAGCACAATCGACCATATCCACACAGTAACCGAGCTCATTGAGGTTTGTAGGGAGTACAAGATGCCGCTCTGTCTCACATTCATTGATTTAAAGAAAGCCTTTGATTCTGTGGAGACTGAAGCAGTCATTGAAGCCCTAGCCAAACAGGGTGTTCAAACCCAATACATCAAGATGCTTCGTGAGCTGTATTATGGATTCACCACCAGGATCTCACCATTCTACAAAGAAGTGATCATTGATGTCAAAAGAGGGTTCGACAGGGTGATACCATTTCACCAAAACTCTTCAGCGCCACCCTCGAGAATATCATGAGACAATTAGAATGGGAAGGAATGGGAGTGAAGATAGATGGTCAGCAAATAAACCACCTCGCTTCGCTGATGACATAGTTCTAATAACACTAAACATTAGCCAAGCGGCACAAATGCTGGCTGACTTTGACTTAATGTGGAAAGATAGGTCTACAGCTGAATCTAAAGAAAACCATGTTTATGAAGAATGAACTAGTTCCTGAGGCTCCATTCACTCTCAATGGAACAAACATCTCTGAATGCAGCAGTTATGTGTACCTAGGTCGAGAAGTCAATATGATGAACGACCTAAAACCTGAGCTGCGCAGGAGGAAGAGAGCGGCATGGAATGCCTTCAGAGGCATCGAAGAAATAGCTAAAAGGACAAAGAACCTCCAGCTCCGGACACATCTCTTCGACTACACCATTCTCCCTGCATTAACATACCCCTCAGAGACCTGGGCCCTACGAAAGCAGGATGAGAATGCTATTCGGGTCTCCCAGAGAGGAATCGAAAGAGCTATGCTTGGAATATCATGCCTCACTCAAGTGAGAGAAGGAATCCAGAGTTCCGACCTCCATCACTGTTCCAGAATCAGGGACGCTGTCTCATTTGCCAAGGCATCGAAAATCAGATGAGCTGGACATGTAATGCGATCTGGAGGCAACCGATAGACTAGAGCCGTTACAGACTGGATCCCATGGGATGTCAAAAGATCACGTGGCCGCCCACCTACAAGATGGTCAGACTTCTTTGTCAAGACCCTGAAGGAACGATTTGAGGCTCTTCATATTCCTGAATCAACTAGATGCCATTGGGCTACATTGGCACGTGATAGGGTCCAATGGAAATGTTACTGGCTTTTGCTCAAGCAAATCGATGAATAACGGGATTCAAGTGATCAAGTGATCAAGTGAAGCATACCAAAGGAAGATATAAAATCCTGATCTTCTCTGTACCTACATAATCTACTAAGATTGTCCAGTGATTTTTCTGTCCTGTTTGGCTAAAAGTTTCATTTTCTTGCCACTAAGGACAAGATGAGGTAACATCAAGAGAAACCGAGTCATTTTAGGCATCAGCACTCCTCGGCACACCAACAAGAAAAATAATGAGTTATGGACATCCAGGAACATATTATGTTCCTGGAGCAAGCAGATGCCTTTGGGTTCTACTAGCATGAGACAGGACATATGGAGATATTACTGGTGCCCGCTCTAGCAAATAGATGATGAACGGGAAGATAGTGATAGTGATAGCAATGAACAACCAGTACAATATCATTTTTGTTTAAAAATAGATGTACTAAGCAGATAGGTAATACACATAAAAGTCTTATTTATAAATAGAATAAATGAATTTTTTTGGGCTGTGTAAAAAAATAACACTTCTTCGTCAAGACCCTGAATGAACAGTTTGAGGCTCTTCATATTCCTGAAGCAAGCAGATGCCACTGGGCTACACTGGCACGTGACAGGGACAAATGGAAACATTACTGGCGACTGTTCGAGGAAATCGATGAATATAGGGATGTCAAGTGATCAAGTGATTCTATTTATAAGGTTTAAGTATATTTTATCACTTAAAGGCTAACTTCACAACAATTAAGAAAGGTGTGGCAGGTGTGGCTGCAGTGCCCGACTGCGTAAGCAGGTGGCAGACAGGAGACAGGCTTGTCTACACCCAGGGCTCTGCCCTGTGGACCCTGGATGGTTGATGGTCTGACATAGAAAAAGACTGGGCCCCTGGGATGAACCCAGAACCACAGCAGAGACTGGCAAAGCTACCCGTGGTGTATTTGATATGCCCAAAACAGTAACAATAATGGACCTCATTCCCAAGAAATGGAGATGTTACTGGCATCCACTCAAGCAAACTGATGAACAACCGGAAGATAAGTCATAAGTGACAAGTCTCAAGTGACTAAATCCACTCTCATTGGCAGTGCACAGAAACTCAGGTTTAATTAACCAGGAAAAAATGCATCCAAGTAGTTATGGACCATAGTTTGCTGAAAATATTAAATTCAGAAATATTAAGAAAGTTCAATTGCATCTATTTAGAGAAGCAATTCCAAACCAAAGGTCAATGGCCACAGAGAAGTAGAATGATAATAGCACAGACCACTGTTTCTTTAAAATTACTAACACAAGATACAGACATACTTTCTGAGCTTATGTGACAGCGTTGTTAATCACTGATGCTTTCTTACCCTGACTTGTCTCATCTGTAAAATAAGAGACTTGGGAAAGAAGCTTTTTTTATTCTGGTATAGTAGAAAACCCTCACAAATCAGAAGCATAGGTAAGGTACTGCGGACATGTTGGTTTCAAATGACACCCACAGGGGGTTGGTGTTTATGAGCTGTCCTGAAGATAGACACTTCTGAGGCCCATTTGTGATCAAAGCAAGAGTGACCGAGGACAAACCACACAAAGCCATGCTTGTTCTCATCGAAACTTCCCATTTTTGTAAACTTAGAAAATTGAACCAAATTGAATTTGTGACATGTCGTGGCCATGGAGGAAATTAGTAGATAAGGTAAATTCTAAGTCACATGTTTTCTTACCTATCTAGCCCTTATATTCTTTTTCTTCTCTGGTTATACATAAGAATGCTTTTGAAAAACAAACATTTTTTTTAAAACTAGTACCTTTTTGAATTGAATTTTAAATAATTTGAGATTAACGTAAAAATTTCAATGGTTGTACATTTTTCTTATAACCTACATATAATTTTTTATTGAAGTAACACAAGTATATAATATTAGATTTGATTCCTGGCATCCCCATATGGTCTACCGAGCACCGCCAGGAGTGATTCCTGAGTGCAGAGTCAAGAGTAACCCCTGAGCATTGCCAGGTGTGACCCACAAAAAGCCAAAAACAAATAAATAACTAAATGGATTTCAGGTATACAAACTTATAACCAAGCTAGGAGCCATAGGGGCAAGCCAGCGAGATCATTGTTGGGAAAACGTAACTGTTAGAGGTAACATAATATAGCATATATGCTGTAGTTTATTTCTGCAACCAAGGTTTAGTTGGTTCAAATAGTTCACTCCTGTCTCAAATAGTTCACTGCTTTTTAACAAACTGACAATTCAATCTCAGATAGCTCACCCCTTTTTAAAAAACTGACAACTACTATACCGTCTTCCATCTTCTTTGCAAAACAGAGTGACATAAAATTCCCACCACATAGTGATATGTGATGGGAATTTTATGTCATATCTACTGACCAGTAGATCGTGGAGCAAGACAGCAGACAGCAGGTAGGGCACCTGCCTTGCATGCGGTTGATAGTTTGATCCCCGGCATCCCATACAGTCCCCTGAGAAGCATCAGGAGTGATCTCTGAGTTTAGAGCCAGGAATAAGCCTTGAGCACTGCCGGGGCAGTGACCCAATAAATGAAAAAAAATTAAGTGTAAAGAAAATCCATTATTTCTTTTCACTATACTCAGTGCTTTCAAATTAAGTTGTCCAGAGCATGGCACTTTCCCTATTACTCTCTTCCTCAACAGTTCCCCAAAGCCCTTCTGACGTTTCTCTTCCATCCATGTGACCCGTGTTCCAACTGCCCACACACTAGGGGATGTGCACACTCATCTTCCCATCTCTAGAAACTTCCTCTGGCAGAAGGCTCATTGGTGACTTCATACTTCTTGTGCTAGTTCATGACAGTAGCATTACATGGGGCAGGAAGATTTGTCTTTTCCTAACCTCCAATTCAAATGTTGGAAGTGGCTAAGGTCCACTATAGGAACAGTCTGTGCAGAGGCGGGCACAGAAGTGAAAGGAACTTCATTGGTTTCCTGACTGCTCTTCAGCCCAGATTCCAGTTTGATGAGCCCCGGCTTCATGTATGCCTTTCACGTATTCCCCTGAAGGACACTTGAATCTTAATGACAATTCTTCTTTTCTCTTGTTTCCTCATTACACCCTCTTCCCTGCATCTGCCTTTTCCTGCCAACTGCCTTCATGGCTCTGCTTAAGGAAGCTTCCTCTTGCTACCTCCCTGCAGACAGAGCAATGTCTTCATCGATGAATTCTGATAGCACCACACTACAGATCGCTTATGAAATATCTGCCATAGTGCATACTTTGATGATTATACATCTTATTTTTCATTTTAATTTCCAAGCTTCTTGCAGACTGGATCCATGTCTTATTCATTATTATAATCCCCCATACACCGAGTGCAGCAGAGACGAGCAGCTGTCGAGCTTTATTTGCTAAAATAATAGATGAACGAATGAACACCTTCGTGTGAATCCCTAACCCTCTCTCCTCCAGGCTAATATTACAGAGGTAGAGATTTGATCAACCAATTTACCAGGTAATGTGAGCAATGCAGACAGACAAATAAGATAACTGTAGCCCAGAAATCTACTCTGAAGCCAGAATGATGCCGTTTGGTTGTCAATATTGATCACGTTTAATTAGGAAATTGCCAAATCTCTGCTGTTCTTAGTGCTGTGTGGGCTTCACCTAAAAGCAAGGATGACAAGCTGTTCAGAGCAGCTGCAGACTCGATGTAATAAACATGTTTTCATTGGAGAAAATTTTGCCTGTTTCTGAACAGGATCAGAACCTTTTAGAATTGGATATTTTCCCCCATATAAACTTTCATTGGTTATGATGAGGGAACTATTAATGCATAATTCCTATCATTATTAAAAATAATCTCAGCTTGTGTTAAGTCATATCTGAATTAGTTACTTGAGAAATGGATAGAGATTAAGGCAAAAATGAAGATTAAGGCCTGAGGAATAATCACTCCAAAGGTAGAATGGAGCTATTTGAGGTGCCTCATGACTTTGTGAAGTATGTTATTGACCTGTCAGGTACTTATGTCCCTCCCCAGCACCTCTCTGGTCTTTCATGACCCTGTGAAAGCCCTTTCCTGGGAAAGCACAGCTATAATCACTCTGTTTTATGTCATGCACTCAGATTCTCCAACAGCAGGTTACTCTCAGGGGGTGACTCACTATTTGATCATCTGTGTCTATGTTGATCCACCGTTAGAACTGGGGAAAGAGTCTGTCCCTCTGAAGTAATAGATAACAGAGGGTTAGAGCAGCAAAAGTGCAAGTGCTCATTTTGCCACTATCCATAATGTGAGCGTCATTCAGTAGTAAGCAAATTGCTTCTCTTGGTGCTAGGCATTAGCTTGCATTTATCAAGTGCTTAGTGACAAATAACTAAGTGTGGGTTATTCAACTGCTTCCAAGAATAAGCCAAGGATCAAGACTCTTAATATCTATGCCTTTTTGTTTGTTTTTTGGGTGGTTTATTTTGGTGGTGGGGGCACATCTGTAAATTCTTCATGGCTTAATTCTAGCTCTGCACTCAGGGGGTCACTCCTGGTGGTGCTCAGAGGATAATTCTTGGTGCTGGGGATTGATCCCAGGCTGGCCACATGCAAGCCAGTGTTACCCAGCTGGTCAGCTGGTCGGCATCTCTCCAGCCTCTGATGACTCTCTCAAATTTGTGTATGTCAACCAGTGGTATGTTTAAATTATGAACCAGCAGCAAGAATTCATCGGTACTTTGAAATTGCATATTGGTGAAAGATATTTGAAAGTAAAATTCTTATTTGCTAAGTTCCTTTTGTTCTAGACCACCTGCCCCTTGAGGTGCTGCAGGTGTGGCTGTGGTGCCCAGCTGTGTTGGCAGGTGGCTTATAGGAGACAGACTTGTCTACACCCAGGGCTCTGCCCCGTGGGTCCTGGATGGTTGGTAGTCTGACATAGAAAAGACTTGGTGCCCTGGGATGAACCCAGAGCCATGGCAGAGACTGGCAAGCTACCCATGGTTATACAATATGCCAAAAACAGTAACAATAATGGACCTCATTCCCAACAAATGGAGACGTTACTGGCACCTGCTCAAGCAAATTGATGAACAACGGGAAGACAGGAGATACAAGAAGTTCCTTTTGTTTAGCAAGCACAGAAAGTAAAAGCATGCAAACGGAGGAAAATTATTGCAGTTCTGCTGTTAAAGACTGCAAATATATGTAAATAATACAGGGTAATGAATAGATGTAATTATTTTCCGATGAAGTTTTATTCACAAAATCAGGTAACAATTCATTGAATCCATGGATCAAAAGAGTCAACATAATCAAGTTATCAGTTTTCTCTATATTGATACATATCTTAAAATAACTACTATCAAATGTCTTCCTTTTTTGTTAAGTGTAGCAAAGTAGTTTTATTTAAAAATTTACGTAGACAACTGTGAGAGGAGAAGAGAACTCGTGTTCAGAGAACATAAGTTTCTTCAAAATGGGGAAAAGTAACTACCATCATATTTCTGCTCAGAAATGAACTTGCAAATATAGTTCTTTTATTTTATTCAATAAAGTGACATCTGATTTTTTGGTTACTTGATGAACTTTCTCATGTATATGTTTCCGAAAGCTGTATAATCCCTACCAAAACCTGCAATCATATAAATTATCCCACCAATCTCCAAAAATCTAATGTTTGTTTCCTTAAATTACAACAGGCATGACTTTTAAATCCGTGCTCTTCAATGCCAAAGCAATCATTTCGTTTGACCTTGAGTTTCATATTTCTTCTGAAATCCTTTTTTGAAATCAGGACCAAGTCTCTGTTTTTCTGCCTTCACTTAGAATATGCTCCTTAATAATCACTGAATTCTATTTAAGCTTGAGAAGATATTTTAAAGTACCTACTCCTGATCATTCTGCGATGAGTTCTCCTTGACGAGGTTTGAAATGTGATTCTAATCTTATCAAATCTTCCTCTTTTATCTATATGCTAAGACTCTTCATGTATAAGGGGCTATTTCATTTATATATGTATAAGGGGCTATTTCAGCATTAATTTATCGAAGATATAGTTATATCAGGTGAGGCAGCTTTTAGTAAAGAACCAGAATGTTTATCGGCTAAGATTTAAGTATGTGTAGAACAGAATTTCTTACTTTAGAATTCTATTATGGAGCAGGAACATTACAGCTGGTTGCTATGGGGAGACCATGGAGCCACATGCAGTCTGACCTGGAAATAAGAGAAAGCCTAGAGGGGGCAGCCAATTTATTACAGAGGACATATACCGGACTGTAATCCTGTTACAAACCTACTGAGGGCTCTGCAGGCCACTTGACCTCTCTCAGCCCCAGTCTCTTCATCTAGAAACCAACGAGGTAAACTCTAGGATAAATTTCCTTCCATCACAGACATTCTGTGAATCTTGATAAAGTTAGGCTAGCCGCACCATCTCCAATTCCAAGTAGTGAGATTCATCTTGGAAATCTACCATTTACAACAAAGATCCCTTCCTTTGGACATCAACCCACAGCCAGATGCACAGCTGAGACAGTGTGACCCCCTTTTCACTGTACTCCAAACCTAGCAAATAAGAAACTCCCCCTGCCAGACTTAGCTCCAGTGTGTCCCCTGTAGCGGACTGCCTTTGCTTCGGTCTCTGTCTCTGTCTTTCTCTCTTTCCCCGCTGCACTGCTGTCAAACTTCATAATTCCAGCCCTCACCTATCTGACTAGCTCTCAGATTTTCATTTCTTACAATATTTCTTAAAATATAACCCCCACACACCTAGTTGTTTATTAAAGTTGATAAAAAAATAATGTTCAGGAAAATGAAATAAATTCCTGAGATCAAGAGAGTCAACAGAGCTGAGATTCAAATTCCCAGCATCCATCCGACTCAATAGGTGTTCTTTCCATCACACATGTACAGTTTCCCTGTCCATCGGACTCAGAAGTGTTCTTTCCATCATACATGTACAGTTTCCCTGTACATCTGACTCAGGGGTGTTCTTCCATCACACATGTACAGTTTCCCTGTCTATCTGACTCAGAGGTGTTCTTCCATCACACATGTACAGTTTCCCTGTCCATCTGACTCAGGGGTGTTCTTTCCATCACACATGTACAGTTTCCCTGTCTATCTGACTCAGGGGTGTTCTTTCCATCAAATATGTACAGTTTCCCTGTCCATCGGAGTCAGAAGTGTTCTTTCCATCACACATGTACAGTTTTCCTGTCCATCTGACTCAGGGGTGTTCTTTCCATCATACATGTACAGTTTCCCTGTCCATCTGACTCAGGGGTGTTCTTTCCATCACACATGTACAGTTTCCCTGTCCATCTGACTCAGGGGTGTTCCATCACACATGTACAGTTTCCCTGTCCATCTGACTCAGGGGTGTTCTTTCCATCATACATGTACAGTTTCCCTGTCCATCTGACTCAGGGGTGTTCTTTCCATCATACATGTACAGTTTCCCTATCCATCTGACTCAGGGATGTTCTTTCCATCACACATGTACAGTTTCCCTGTCCATCTGACTCAGAGGTGTTCTTTCCATCATACATGTACAGTTTCCCTGTCCATCTGACTCAGGGGTGTTCTTCCATCACACATGTACACTTTCCCTGTCCATCTGACTCAGGGGTGTTCCATCACACATGTACAGTTTCCCTATCCATCTGACTCAGGGGTGTTCTTTCCATCACACATGTACAGTTTCCCTGTCCATCTGACTCAGAGGTGTTCTTTCCATCATACATGTACAGTTTCCCTGTCCAGCTGACTCAGGGGTGTTCTTCCATCACACATGTACACTTTCCCTGTCCATCTGACTCAGGGGTGTTCCATCATACATGTACAGTTTCCCTGTCCATCTGACTCAGGGGTGTTCCATCACACATGTACAGTTTCCCTGTCCATCTGACTCAGGGGTGTTCTTTCCATCATACATGTACAGTTTCCCTGTCCATCTGACTCAGGGGTGTTCTTTCCATCACACATGTACAGTTTCCCTATCCATCTGACTCAGGGATGTTCTTTCCATCACACATGTACAGTTTCCCTGTCCATCTGACTCAGGGGTGTTCTTTCCATCATACATGTACAGTTTCCCTGTCCATCTGACTCAGGGGTGTTCTTCCATCACACATGTACACTTTCCCTGTCCATCTGACTCAGGGGTGTTCCATCACACATGTACAGTTTCCCTATCCATCTGACTCAGGGGTGTTCTTT
Source organism: Cryptotis parvus (assembly GCA_021461705.1). Classification (NCBI taxonomy): domain Eukaryota; kingdom Metazoa; phylum Chordata; class Mammalia; order Eulipotyphla; family Soricidae; genus Cryptotis; species Cryptotis parvus. The sequence continues at coordinate 504,777 of JAJIBD010022410.1, forward strand.
CCATCACACATGTACACTTTCCCTGTCCATCTGACTCAGGGGTGTTTCATCATACATGTACAGTTTCCCTGTCCATCTGACTCAGGGGTGTTCTTTCCATTATACATGTACACTTTCCCTGTCCATCTGACTCAGAGGTGTTCCACCATACATGTACAGTTTCCCTGTCCATCTGACTCAGGGGTGTTCCATCATACATGTACAGTTTCCCTGTCCATCTGACTCAGGGGTGTTCTTTCCATCACACATGTACAGTTTCCCTATCCATCTGACTCAGGGGGTGTTCTTTCCATCACACATGTACACTTTCCCTGTCCATCTGACTCAGGGATGTTTCATCATACATGTACAGTTTCCCTGTCCATCTGACTCAGGGGTGTTCTTTCCATTATACATGTACAGTTTCCTGTCCATCTGACTCAGAGGTGTTCCACCATACATGTACAGTTTCCCTGTCCATCTGACTCAGGGGTGTTCTTTCCATCACACATGTACACTTTCCCTGTCCATCTGACTCAGGGGTGTTCCATCACACATGTACAGTTTCCCTATCCATCTGACTCAGGGGTGTTCTTTCCATCACACATGTACACTTTCCCTGTCCATCTGACTCAGGGGTGTTTCATCATACATGTACAGTTTCCCTGTCCATCTGACTCAGGGGTGTTCTTTCCAAAACACATGTACAGTTTCCCTGTCCATCTGACTCAGGGGTGTTCCATCATACATGTACAGTTTCCCTGTTCATCTGACTCAGGGGTGTTCTTTCCATCACACATGTAGTTTCCCTGTCCATCTGACTCAGGGGTGTTCCATTATACATGTACAGTTTCCCTGTCCATCTGACTCAGGGGTGTTCTTTCCATTATACATGTGCAGTTTCCCTGTCCATCTGACTCAGAGGTGTTCCACCATACATGTACAGTTTCCCTGTCCATCTGACTCAGGGGTGTTCCATCATACATGTACAGTTTCCGTATCCATCTGACTCAGGGGGTATTCTTTCTATCATGCATGTACAGATTCCCAGTACATCTGACTCTGATGTGTTTTTTCCATTATATATGTACACACACACATATATATATACATATAGACACACACATATATATATATACTCCCATATAGTCATTGAAACCTCATATTATCAAGTTTTGCCATAATATTTTTTTTTGTTTTTGGGTCACACCCGGCGATGCTCAGGGGTTACTCCTGGCTCTGCACTCAGGAATTACTCCTGGCGGTGCTCGAGGACCATATGGGATGCCGGGGATCGAACCCTGGCCGGCACAGGCCGCGTGCAAGGCAAACACCCTACCCGCTGGGCTATCGCTCCGGCCCCATTGCCATAATATTTTTTAAGGAGAGGAAATAAATTAGGTCACAGTCATTTTTTTAAAAGGTCCAGAATATGTCCAGCAGAAATTTTTTGTAATTATTATGAGATTTAATATTATGAGAAACCCTGTGGATTTTGAAATGTTTGTATAGCATTTAGCAATGTAAATAAATCACATGCAAAGTATCATTTTTTCCAGTCATCAGTACTCATTTTTCTTGAATTTTAGGCATTAATTTCAGATAGAATAGTCACTCTCACCAAGCATGCAGTTTGAGAGAAAGTCTGAGAAATGAATGCCTACTGGTTTTATTCCCTCTAGAGAATTATGTTCTGTCTTGAATATGTCTCTCTCTCCCCCGTCACATTTATCTAAGTAAATTTCTTTAAATAAAACTACTTTACTTTAGAAAGAATTGAGCTATGATAGATGTTCAGAAAATTTTATTCTGTGCCTTTGCTTCTAGCTCTGCGCAAGCTTAGCCACATACAAGCTGACTGTGAGACAGTATAATGGATAACTGGGGTGATTCTGGTTGTAAAAATTCTAGAGATACTACAGTTATATAACTTAGACCTTATGGTAAATGTGCTCTGGGCTACAGCAAATCATGTAACCATCCTTTTCTTCTTTCATTTAAATTCTGCGCCTGTATCTAGCCTCCACTTGTCTTCAAGACAGTGGATCATCATCATGTATGACATAGGTATGCATTGAGAGGGATGTACTACAAGCCACATGTGTAAGCAAGGGGGAGATAAGCAGACGAACTTCTGGACAGCGTCATTTTGTTTTGAAGTTGAACACTGGGCAACTTCACGTCAGAGAAGTATAATAATGACTGAAGATAACTATAGGCTTAGAAGCATCTAGCATCACAAAGGTCAACATGTGATCAACAGGTATGGCAGAAGCCAAAAGAAACAGCAGCAGCAAACAGATAAGGAGGACAAAGCTTCAAAGAACCTGGACATGGGAGCTGGCCTCTGTGCACCTGCTGAACGGGGATCTGGAGCACAGAGTTCTGGTGTTTCTGACCCTTTGTAATTGTGTCATTCTCAAGGATGCCACACTGAAATGGAGAGTTCCACTGAGTGATTTTTCCACTGACTGAAGGTGCTTACAAAGTCCCAGGGATGACAGGACAGAGATGAAGCCCCCCACGTCCTCGACAGGGAAGACTCATGAAAGCGCAAGATGGCCATTAGTCACCGTTTTTACTTATATCAGCTGTGACCACCGGAGGAATAGCCCCAAATGCCTGGCGGAGGCTTTGGTCATTCCATAGAAGCTTCTGCCAAGATCAGTGCCATGACACTATTTCAAATATGAAACTAGGTCAAATGAAAACATACATGTAGACATTCTCAGCACAGCAAGTGAAGGAGGATAACTTCTTGGGATCAAATTCATTTGGGAATAAATTAGACACTTGTCACTTGTCTTCCCATGTTCATCGATTTGCTCAAGCAGGCGCCAGTAACATCTCCATTCGTTGGGAACGAGGTCCATTATTGCTACTGTTTTTGGCATATCGAATACACCATGGGTAGCTTACAAGACTCTGCTGTGACTCTGAGTTCATCCCAGGGGGCCAGTCTTTTTCTATGTCAGACCATCAACCATCCAGGGGCAGAGCCCCGGTGTAGACAACATGTCTGCCACCTGCTGCCGCAGCTGGGCACTGTAGTCACACCTGCGATACTTCGAGGGGCTCAAATCACACACAACCAAAGAAGTATTATGGAGATGCAATGAAAAATGTTTAAAGAGAAGGTTTAAGGTGTGTTTTTGTTAGTTTGTTTAAGGATCGGTTTGCAAAAGTAGAAAATGGGACTAGAAACAGGCCGCTGATAACTGTATCTGAAGGTCCCATCTTTCCCAGGACTGGGCTTCACCTGGCTTATCCTTAACCCTATAGCTTACATTTTGATCACTGGTTGCACAGTAGCCCCACATGGACCATGTGTTCTTCTACATTTCAGAATAAACAAGCAGTTAAAATATGACATCATTGAGCGGAAAAGGTTATGCCCCCAAGAGGTTGCTTCTGTGGTAAGTGTCTACGTGCCTTTCCGCATGCTCAGACCCAAAATCTAAGCTCCAGCCTGAACCTGAGCCACCTCAATGTCAATCCTGTTCAGGAACAAGAGTGCTAGGGTCGGGGTCACGATCTCTTTTCTTCTCCTGAGCTCTAAAGAGGAAGGAGAAAGGCACACTTGCTTGATTTTAATTATGAGCTCCTGTGCTTGCACATGCTGGCTTTGAAACCACAAAATTATCCCTCTCTGTATTTCATATTTCTCCTTTGATAAAGAGCAAATGGCATTCAATTGGTAGGAACAGGTGGTGGAAAAATCAGGAGCAAAATCTGAAACTCTCTTGAACAGCATATGCCCCGAGTACAGACCCGGTTAATCATCTGTTAAATATACTATGTGCTTTCTAGCAAAGAAAACAGCAGAAGAGAACGGGAGACTACATCACAAAGACAGGAATGTGTCACAATGCCCACTGCACTGGGGAGTAGGATGAAGAGAAATGAAAATACAGATAATAGTATGTGTTGGAGGAAGCAGGACAGGGACTGAAGCTGGGCCTCACTGCAAGAATCTGGCAGATTCTTACTTACACCAGACGACAGTCCAGCCCAGCTGAATCCCACTGTGAGTTGGGCATCTTGATCTAGCAGTCAACTACTCCATTCTATCGATGGCCCTTAAGGAAATATTTTTAGTTTGTGTGAAATAAAGCCTGTTTTAATTTCAGCATCGAGATTTCTTAGTTGTCCACAGAGAAAGACTTTTTTATCATTTCTACAAAATGATAAAAACAGATTTATCTAAAAACAAATTTCTGTTCAAAACAGAAATTTTTTAAAAGATGATGTGATGTGTCTTGGGCCAAAAAGATAAATCAGCAGGTAAAGTACTTGCCTTGCACCCCACAAGGCAACCTCAACAGATAAAGCACCTGTCTTGCACCCCACAAGCTAACCTAGATTCAACCCCAGATGGGCCCCTGACTGCCACCAGCATTGAATCCCTCAGCACAGAGCCAGGAGTAAACCCTGAGCACTGCTGTGACCCCAAAGCAAATACAAAAAAGATGTTGGTTTGGGTTTTTTGGGGGTCATACCCAGCAAAGCTCACGTGTTACTCCTGGCTCTGCACACAGGAATTACTCCTGACTGTGCTCAGGGGACCAATGGGATACTGGGGATTGAACCCAGGTCATCTGCAAGCAAGGCAAACACCCTACCCTATCCTCCATACTATCGCTCTGCACCCCCCATAAAAGATGTGTCCAGCTGGAGAGATAGCTTCATAGGCTCTGTGCATTCTCTGTACTTTGGAGTCCCAGTGAGATGTCTAACTCCACATGGTGCGCTCATCACTGCCTAGAACAACACCCAGGCTCAAAGCAGAGGGTAGCCCCCTGAGCACTTCCAAGTGTAGCCCCAAACAATGAATAAACAAACAAAAAAGAGATGATGTGCCAGAATTCTCCTGGACTACCCTTACCCTGTGCTTGGTGTTCCCTAGAACAAAACACAGGATTCAGTCATAGGCGTGTTCACAGCTAATTTTTATTTTCAGAAAAGTACTAAGAATAAACATCGGGTTGTAAGGGAGAATTGTGAAGGCACACCTTGAGGAAAAGACGATCAGTATTTATCACACCCCTGCTCACCATGAGGGATGCATGATCAGGTTACTCACACCCCTGCACACCATGAGGGATACACAATCAGGTTACTCACACCCCTGCTCACCATGAGGGATACACAATCAGGGTGCTCACACCCCTGTTCACCATGAGGGATACACAATCAGGGTACTCACACCCCTGTTCACCATGAGGGATATACAATCAGGGTACTCACACCCCTGCTCACCATGAGGGATGCATGATCAGGATACTCACACGCCTGCTCACCATGAGGGAAACACAATCAGGGTGCTCACACCCCTGCTCACCATGAGGGGATACACAATCAGGGTGCTCACACCCCTGTTCACCATGAGGGATACACAATCAGGGTACTCACACCCCTGTTCACCATGAGGGATATACAATCAGGGTACTCACCCCCCTGCTCACCATGAGGGATACACAATCAGGTTACTCACACCCCCTGCTCTCCATGAGGGAAACACAATCAGGTTACTCACACCCCTGCTCACCATGAGGGATGCATGATCAGGTTACTCACACCCCTGCTCACCATGAGGGATGCATGATCAGGTTACTCACACCCCTGCTCACCATGAGGGATGCATGATCAGGTTACTCACACCCCTGCTCACCATGAGGGATACACAATCAGGTTACTCAAACCCCTGCTCACCATGAGGGATACACAATCAGGGTACTCACACCCCGCGCACCATGAGGGATACACAATCAAGTTACTCACACCCCTGCTCACCATGAGGGATACACAATCAGGGTGCTCACACCCCCTGCTCACAATGAGGGATGCATGATCAGGTTACTCACAACCCTATTCACCTTGAGGGATACACAATCAGGGTGCTCACACCCCTGCTCACCTTGAGGGATTCACAATCAGGGTGCTCACACCCCTGCTCACCTTGAGGGATTCACAATCAGGGTGCTCACACCCCTGCTCACCTTGAGGGATTCACGATCAGGTTACTCACACCCCTGCTCACCTTGAGGGATACACGATCAGGGTGCTCACACCCCTGCTCACCATGAGGGATACACAATCAGGGTGCTCACCCCTGGTCACCATGAGGGATACACAATCAGGGTGCTCGCATCCCTGCTCACCATGAGGGATACACAATCAGGGTGCTCGCATCCCTGCTCACCATGAGGGATACACAATCAGGGTACTCACACCCCTGCTCACCTTTAGGGATACACAATCAGGGTACTCGCATCCCTGCTCACCATGAGGGATATACAATCAGGGTGCTCACATCCCTACTCACCATGAGGGATTCACAATCAGGGTGCTCACACCCCTGCTCACCATGAGGGATACACAATCAGGGTGCTCACACCCCTGCTCACCTTGAGGATACACGATCAGGGTACTTGCACCCCTGCTCACCTTGAGGGATTCACAATCAGGGTACTCGCATCCCTGCTCACCTTGAGGGCCACACAAACTCCCATACTCAAAAACATGAGTCATGCTCGGCTCACAAAGTCTCCTAGATACCCAGGACCCAAGATCGAATAAAATGATAAGTTGTACTGTAGCAGGATTATGCAGTTTAAAGTAACGGAAAATATTATAATGGTCACATATAACTAGATTATGTTTCATCAAGTAAAACTTTCATGTAAAAAATTCATGTATGGGGCCAGAACAACAATACAGTAGAGAGGGCGCTGTTTGCACGTGGCCAAAGGTTTGATCCCGGCATCCCATAGGGTCCCCCGAGCACCACCGGGAGTAATTCCTGAATACAGAGGCAGGGGTGACTCTTGAGCATCGCCAGGTGTTACCCTAAAAGAAAAAAAGAAAAAAAATCATGTACAGACTATTAGAGCTATACTGGAAATTTTTTCCATTTGCAATTGGTCTTGCAAAAGAAAATGTTCTACAACCCAAGGTACAATACTGGTTAGAGCAAGTCACACTAATTATTACTAATCAATTCATTCTAGTGGACTCAGATTGAACGTAAATAAAATTAAACATTTTAAACTTCGTTGAATGACCAACATCAGATTAGCAAATGGTGCCAAATGCCTCACAAGTAGCGTTAGAGCCCAGACCAATCTGTTGTCTGTGATATGAATCATTCTTGCTGATCAACAGAGGGACTAGTCATATTTACCTACCAAACACTGGTCAACAAAGGAGTTAGTCATATGTGGCTACCAAACACTGATTAAAAGAGGGCAAGTTATATACAAGGCTACCAAATGCTGATCAATAAAGGGGCTAGTCATACCAAATTCTGAAATGTGGGAGAGACCATGCAAGACCCAGACTTTTTTAAAAGTTTAGTCCATTTAAATTAATAGTCACAGGTGGTTGGTGATTCTAATATATACGAAAAGTAAATTTTCTAATGTGATCATTGCCTTATTTCCTCTTATCACAGGAGCTTCTTTCAGAAACTACCCATAAATCAGTGGCATCTGAATGCTTGCAGGTGTACCTGTTAGGGCAAGGTTGCACCATATCAACCAATTACACACCTTTCTTTTCTTTGTCTATTTTGTGGTCACACCTGGCGATGCTCAGGGGTTATTCCTGGCTCTGAACTGAGGATTACTCCTGACAAGCATTATAAACGCTCATGTCTAGCAGAATTCATATTATACATGTTATGTATAATATGAATAATATTATACATACGTTAGTATGTATAATATTATTCATATTATACATAATAATTCATACTATACATAAACCATGAGTCAGGCCTGCTGCCTGCCTGCCTGCCTATCTGCCCACCTGCCCGCCTGCTCGTTCGCCCACTCGCCCAATCTATTCACATATACCACAAACAATTAACCTTCCATAAAAGGTATATAAGAGCCGGTGCAGTAGTATAGCAGGGAGGGTGTTTGCCTTGCACGCAACTCACCCCGGTTTGATCCTCATGCTATGCTGTGGGAATTAGGCAAGGTTAAGCCTCAGGGAGGGACCCATATTTGTTCATTAATTTCATACCATGTCTGTGTGTCTCTGGTACACAGGCACAGTGCTAAGTGCAATGGATGCCAAAAAGGTAAGTCCCTGGCCCCAAATAACTCAGATCCAGACCTGGAACTGGGTGAATAAAACTTTAAAAAATAAGTGTGGAATTTGCCTATTAATGATTGGACATGGAGAGGATCATGTTGAGTGAAATTAGCCAGAAAGAAAAAGACAGATATAGAATGACTGCATTTATTTGCATGACATAAATACATACACACACGTATAGATGTATATATGTATATATGTATATATGCATATATGTATATGTGTATATATGTATATATGTGTGTATATGCATATATGTACATATGCATATATGCATGTATGCATATATATGTATATGTGTGTATATATTTATATGTGTGTGTATGTATATGTGTATATGTGTATGTATGCACATATGTATGAACACATATTATGGTACCAATATCCAAGGTCAGGGGAAACATGGATCAAGAGAGGTCTTGTCAAAGATGGAAATTACCACAAACGTATGGGAGTCAGAAGTTAGGTAAGACAGAGAAGGGAACGGTGTCCTAATAATTGTCCAAAGTGATAATACCAACCTAGAACTGAGCATTAAATACTGGCAAAAAATACACACAATAACAAAAAGTTTGTGTATTACAATCCACAATATGTAAGAGAAGTAAAAGAGAGAAAGAGAGAGAGAGAGAAGATATAAAGAACCTGCCAGAGAGGCAGGCTAGAGGAGGGAATCGGGGACATTGGTGGTGGGAAATGGGCACTGATGTAGGGATGGGTGTTGGAACACTGTTATGACTGAAACCCAAACATGAACATCTTTGTAATTGTATATCTCACGGTGGTATAATAAAATATTTAAAAAATAAAAATAAAAAAGTGTCATATTTTAACATTTCATATTCCTACCCGAATTTTCCAGAAAAAATTATGATCAGAAAATTTTGTAGTGGCACAAAACCATAGCTTTCATCTTAAAAAAAAAAAAAGACTAAGGAGATCACAGTATCCTAGAGCAAAAACAGAATCTGAATAGAAAAACTGACAAAATCTGAACAAATTCTGAATTTTAGATAATAGCAATTTTCTTAGTTTTAACCATTATACTCTGGCCCGCCACCCAGCTGAGCCTCGCAACAAGCCAGACGACTCCAAACCCCCTCCCCACTCCATGAGGGCCGCCATTTTCCACATCTGGACCTCCTCTTGTCAGAACTTCATCCAGCAGACGAGCCAATCACAGCCAGGATCATTAATACACACCCTACAGCATTTTTTTTCAATCCGCCCTGATCCGGAGACTCACAGACATGGGGCAGAACTGCTACCAGCTCTCCCTGTGCCCAGCCACTCACAAGGTTCCCGGGAGGGATAGCGGATTCTAGCCCTGGCCCACCACCCCAGCAGAGCCTCGCAACAAGCCAGACGACCCCCCACTCCATGAGGGCCACCATTTTCCACATCCAGACCTCCCTCTCATCAGAACTCCATCCAGCAGACGAGCCTATCACAGCCCAGCTCGCGCTACCGCGCAGTTCATCAATAAATGCTGTATTTAGAGGTCACTACAAGAGTATGCCACCTGCACGGCAAGCCTGGAAAGCCCATGTCATATTTGATATGCCAAATACCAGTAACAATTATCTTAGGTCATTCCCATGACCTAATATAATGGTTTGAGGCACTTTATGTTCCTGGAGCGAGCCTTGGGCTCTACTAGCATGAGACAGGACATATGATGTTACTAGAGCCTGCTCGAGCAAATTGATGATGAATGAGAAGATAGTGATAGTGATAGATAGTGAACCATTATACTAAAGTAATATTAACAGGTAAAATAAATGAAAGTGTGCACAGGAGGTAGTACAGGAATTATGGCACTTGCCTTGATGTAGTCAATCCCAGCTGGATTCCAGCACCACATATGGTCCCCTGAGCACCGTTATGGTGATTCCTGAGCACAGAGCCATGAGGGAGTTCTGAGCTTCCCTAGATGTAGCAAGTGAAACGAGAAACAGACAGACAGACATAGAGAGACATAGAATATGCATTAGAACACTTTGCATTATTATCTAAGCATTGTCAGTTTTATAACAGAATTACCATAGACTGGAAAGCTAAAATAGCAAAAACTGCTTCTAATATCCAGGAGATTGGGAATTCCACAACTGCTTCTAATATCCGGGAGATTGGGAATTCCACAACTGAGGCAGTTGCAGATCCATGTTTCTTGCTTCTTGATACACAACAGGCACCATTTCACTCTGCTCTCTCACATGCTGAAAAGGGTGAAGGTGCTTTCCGGGTTCCCTTTTATAAAAACACAAAATTATTCTCTTAAGGACCTCCCAAAGATGCTGCCTCTAATCATCACCATAGTTAAGATTAAGTTTCACAACTAGAAACAAAGATAAACATATGGGACTACATGAAGCTAAAAAGCTTCTGCACCTCAAAAAGAAACAGTGACCAAGATACAAAGACAGTCCACAGAGGGAAAGAATATTCACCCAATACCCATCTGATAAGGGGTTAATATCCAGGATATATCAGGCACTGGTAGAACTTTACAAGAAGAAAACAACCTAACCCCATCAAAAAAATGGGGGAGAAGAAATGAAGAGAAACTTCAACAAGGAAGAAATTTGAACAGCCAAAAGACATATGAAAAAAATGCTCATCATCATTAGTCATCAGAGAGATGCAAATCAAAACAACATTGAGATATATCTAACACCACAGAGACTGACACACATCCAAAAGAGCAAGAACAACAAGTGCTGGTGTGGATACGGGGAAAAAGGGAACTCTCATCCATTGTTGGTGGAAATGCCGGCTGGTACAGCCTTTCTGAAAAAACAATATGGACATTCCTCCAAAGACTAGAAATTGAGCTCCTGTTTGACCCAGACATACCACGCCTGGGTATATACCCTGGGAAGCCAAAAACACACAGCGGAAACACCATCCCTACTTTTATACTCTTAGCAGCATTATTCACAATAGCCAGAATCTGGAAACAACCAGAGTGCCTGAGAATCGATGACTGGAAAAAGAAACTTTGATACATCTACATAATGGAATACTATGCAGCTGTTAGGAAAAATGAAGTATGAAATTTGCCTATAAATGGATGGACATGGTGAGGATCATGTTGAGTGAAATTAGCCAGAAGGAGAGAGACAGATATAGAATGACTGCATTTATTTGCATGACATAAATATATATGTGTATATATATGTGTGTGTGTGTGTGTGTGTGTCTACACACAATGATACCAATATCCAAGGTCAGGTGAAACGTGGATCAGAAGGTCTTATCGAAGTTGGAAATTACCACAAACATGTGGGAGCAGAGGTTAGGTAAGACAGATAAAGGGAACAGTGTGCCAATAATTGTCGAAAAGTCTATTACCACATAGAACTTAGCATTAAATATAGGCAAAAAGATACAAACAATAACCTCTAAGTATATGTATTACAATCCATAATATGTAAGAGAAGGAAGAGAGAGAAAGAGAGAGAGAAAGTGAAAGAGAGAAAAGAGATGGAGAACCTGCCACGGAGGCAGGCTAGGAGAGGGTGCAGGGAATCGGGGACAGTGGTGGTCGGAAATGGGCACAGGTGGAGGGGATGGGTGCTGGAACACTGTATGGCCAAAACCCAAACTTAAACATTTTTTGTAACTGTTAAAAAATTAATTAATTAAAAAACAGATTAAGTTTCAAAATATGAATTTGAGATTTCACACATATATACTCTCTGGCAATTACCTTTCCAATTTTTCTGTGACTCTAGAAGTAGTTACATTCACTTGTCACTTGTATCACTTGTATCACTGTCTTCCCGTTGTTCATAATTTGCTCGAGCAGCACCAGTAACATCTCTATATGTCCCTGTCGAGTGCTAGTGCAGCCCAAGGGCATTTGCTCACTCCAGGAACACAAAGAGCCTCAAACCATTCCTTCAAGTCATGGGAATAAGGTCTATAATTGTTACTGGTTTTTGGCATATCAAATACAATATGGGTAGCTTGTCAGGCTCTGCCGTAGGTGGTATAGTCTCAGTAGTAGGCTCTCAGTTTGTTCATTTACTGAACACAACAGGGAGAGATTGACTTTCTCTTGGGTGGAGCTCTCACAAGCTCTGGAGTCCAGATGTTGAAAATGACTGCTCTCATGGTGTGGGGGTTCCTCTGGCTTCTTGTGAGGCTCTGTTGGGATGGAGGGCCAGAACTAGAACCCACCTTCCCTCCCAGACACCTCATGATCAGTCGAGCACAGGGAGAGCCAGTAGCAGCTCTGCCCCGTGTATCTGTATCTCTGGATCAGGCATACCTGATTGAAATAGGTATTGAAATTTCAGCTTGAAATAGGCTTCGCTGTAGGATAGGACTCTGAAGATCACGGCTTGAGATTGGCTTTTCTCTTGGGGGAGCTCACAAGCTTGCTGGTTTCTCGAGTTGGTGGGAGCAACGGAGTACATTAAAACTGTAAAATAAGATGAAACGTCTAAAGCTCTTTAGACCTTTCTCTTGGATGTCTGGCAACCAGATTGCTGGGATGGGGGGTTGTGGACTCAACTTTTCCACAATAAAAGCCATCTAGACACAACATCCTCTTCCTCCAAGATCTCCAAAAAATCCTAATAACTTCTTGTGTTGCAACTTTTGCCACCTGCAAGAAACTCTTACACCTCTTCTCTGAATATACATAGCAAGCGCCAATGTCCTCCCCCTATATCTAGCCCAGACCTAAGCTCATAAGGGAACAAGAGCTCCCTGCAGCCTCGACCCCCTTCTGGCCTAGGAATCTAGTCTGGATGGTGCTCCTATAAGCCCATTTCACAGACAACATTAAAATGATACCATATTTTTATTTTCCTTCTCAAAAACATTTCTATTTATTTCATTAATATGAAAAGTTTGAACTGTCTAACCTTTAAATTCATTTACCAAAGAGTGTGAAACGGGGAGGGGTCCAAATAGAACACAAACTTGAATATGTCAAAACTAAACGTGAAACTAGATTAGTGTTTCATTCTCATTCTAATTTTATGTATGAAAAATTATGCAAATAAGTTTTCTGAGTATAAATATTTATTTTTTATTTGAAAAGTATTGATAGCAATAAAATGTCAACAAGCTCCTCACTAGTTTTAAATGACTACTACTTTTTATAAGCAAGTAATGCCATTATAGAGAGAAAATTTTTATTTACTCACATGACATAAACTTATAAGTTAGGACATAGTCACTTTAAATAAAGGAAAATCCAATTTTGGAAAGTATATGGGAAGTATACTCGGCCATTAATCTGCACAATTAATGAGGAACAGAGCTGGTCTTGACAATTTCAGAGGCAGCTGGAGATTTTCACACATCAGTATAGGCAAGCCTATGCAAGACCTTCTCACATTGTGAACAGGTTTTTAAATAATGTGTGAAAATTCAGAGGCTGTAATACACTTAGTACTTCATATGACAAAATAAGAGAAGAAAAATCAATTCCCACCCTAAGAATGAAAAAGTGGTCCTGCAGGGGCAATATACCAACTGAATGAACAATTTCCAATTTGGGCAGCAGACTTTTTTGAAGAATAGATTTATAGCCTCTGTGAAAATATGGGACTCATCGCTTCTTCATAGAGTTTCACAGGCAAAAATAAGTAAATTTCCTTGGAGCAGTCTGGGGAAAGAGGAACATGTAGTTAAAGGGGAAAAAAACCCTGCCTAAATCTTTTATATGCCCCTTGCTTCTAGGGTTTTCCATTATTCTTCTCCATGCTCTCCAAATCACAAAGGCTTCTCCACTCTCTTTTGACAATTCCCTAATAATAAGTGTTTTCAGCCTGCCTCAGATGCATTTTTTAAAAGAATAAAGGTTCTCTTTTCTGCATGGTCAGAAAACTACACTACAGTCTATAGTATGCTTTGATATAGTATGTGAAACTACTTAACAAAGTAAGGAAAGATGCCCCTTGCAGGCCTAAAAATGAGCAAAAGGCGGTGGATTGTTGGGGAAACTCAGAATTTAGGGGGAAGAACCAATAGCATCAGTAGAGTCTCACGAAGCAGAAACTTAGAGACACTATTTTGGGCCAGAGCACTGGAATAAGGGTGTTTCAGGTTGGAGAATTTCGACGTGCAGGACAGAGGGAGAGGAAGGGAAAGGATGCATTAAGGAGGGAACAGTGGGAGAGATTCTCACAGTGAGGATGAGAACAAAAATCCAAAGTGCACCCTGGAGCGTACCTGTGTGAAAACTCAGGCAGTACAACATAGTTTTAAGAATGGCACTAGCAATAAAAAAACAATTTTTTAAGAAAAATGCTACACACTAGGACTTGAACTACTTATGCAGGAAAGAATTTGAGTCAAAAATTGGAACTAGGCAGGAAATGGAGATTCTTTGACCCTGGTGGTAGATTTAATGTTGGAACATTGTATGCCTGAAATTCAACTACAATTTTATAAATTATGGTACATTGCCAAAACAATAAGTTTGCAAAGAATGGAACAAGCTGGAGTGAAATAGTGCAGTGGGTAGACACCCTAACACCAGATTCCCCAGAGCAATGCCAGCACTGAGTCCTGAGCACAGTCAGGAACAAGCCCTGAACATTGCTAGGAGTTGTCCCCCTCCAAAAACAGAATGGAAAAAGAATAGAACTAAGATTTCAACACACTCAACAACTCAAATCAGGAACTGTTTCTGGGATGCATGTGGGATTCAGACCAAGAAAATCATACAAGGAAGAGAAAGTGGAAGCCCTTCTCACAAAATGTCAAAAGAAGACCAGTGATATGAAAAAAAAAAGGTTGGGAACTAACGAAAGCAAAACAAAAACAATATTCTCAGGAACACTACCAAGAACAAAGTGGTACATTACAAATGAACAAAAGGTTAATCTCCAAGAAGAGATGGCTACAACTATAAGTAGAGATGCAAAATATATGATACAAAACTGAAAGAAGAGAAACAGGAAATCCCATCATATTTGGAGACTTCAGCATTTTTCTCAGCAATCAATAAAACTAATTGAAAGAAATTCAGTTAGTGTATAGAAAACCTGAACAAGATCATCGACTAATTTGATGTAATTGGCATATATAGAGCTCTCCCCAACAGGAAATTATAATTATTTTTTCAAGAAATAGACTAGACCACAACAAAATAGACTATTCTAATTTGCAGATATCTGGAAAATGTATCAAACATTTGAAACGTAAGTAATTCACTTCCAACTATAGATTTACCTGGGCCTGTTTTACAAGGCTGTGAACAAGGTAAGCACCCTAACCGTGGTACTGTCTTACCGACCCTTGTTTTTCAGACTTTCTGCTTTACTTACACCCTTCTGTTGCAGGACTCCTCTAAAGAGCCTCTGCATCTGCCCTGGATTGCCTCCTGCAGGTCACTTCATAGATAAGGGGGTAGTCTAAATGTGGCAGTTTATCTGACCATGTATTCTGTACTGGCTGGTATAAATATTCTCTCATGCTACCACAATCATCGTGGGACTATCCAGATCTTATCAGCATATTTGCCTGGCCATGTTGGATCTCTAAGTAATTAGACCAGAGAGAAATGCTGTTTGCCTCCAAGCAAGCAAGCATGGCTCCCTGATAACTCAAAGGCAACTAAAATACAAAACTACTGTGAAGTAGACAAGACTCTTGTGAAGGCTTGGAAACATATTTAACTGGCATTAGTATTAGTCTTTGGTACAGAGACTATGCCATCTCAGAAACCCCCTTCTCTACCCTATAAAGGCATTTCCAGGCATATCTTGGCTCAAAACATTAGCATATAATAGGGCCTAGGTGAGGTGCTGGGAGAAATTACCTAAGGGCATTTGACCCTTCCTGCTTCCCATAATAGTGGGAGGTCTGGAGTTGCAGGGGTATAAAACCAGCCTGCTCTCTCTCTCTCTCTCTCTCTCTCTCTCTCTCTCTCTCTCTCTGTCTCTCTGTCTCTCTCTCTCTCTCTCTCTCTCTCTCTCTCTCCTCTTTACAGAGCCTTAACACATGGTGGCTGCCATCTCGGCCTACACGTGGCTGGGGGTTCTAGCTGGGAATCCTAAGTACCAGGTTTTTCCTATTGCTGATTTGTATGCCTGAACCTGTGATAAGTAAAGCCTTTTAAAACTGCATCGGATTCCTGAGTTTTCATCCATTCCCAGCCGGCTTTGGAGGTACAAGGGAACTTCGCTTCCCGGCACTGTCGGGGACCCCGGTGGCGCTTCCCGACACCCTTCTATTCTTGTGGTTTTATCAACAAACATTTTGGAGAGGAAATGAATAATTTATTAGATTATTTTTCCACTCCTCCCTTCTCATTAAGATCTTGACTCCCAAATCTCCAATTATGTCTCTCAAGAGTCCCATACAACCTCATAAATCCTCGTTACAATTTCTTATCTCTGATTTTCATAGAAAAAGACATGACTTTTTAAAAACTTATAACAGAGAAAGAAATAGAAAGAGAAAGAGAGAAAAGATATAAAGAACTGCCATAGAGGCAGGCTGGGGGCGGGAAATTGGTGTTGAGAAATGGGCACTGGTGGAGGGATGGGTGCTGGAACACTGTATGACTGAAATGATAGCCCAGTGGGTAGGGCGGGTAGGGGCCAGAGCGGGTAGGGGCCGAAGCGATAGCCCAGCGGGTAGGGCGGTTGCCTTGCACGTGGCTGGCCCATGGTGGCTCAGGTTCAATCCCCAGCATCCCATATGGTCCCCGAGCACAGCCAGGAGTAATTCCTGAGTGCAGAGCCAGGATAAACCCCTGAGTATTGCCGGGTGTGACCCAAAAAAAAAAAAAAAACTGCATGAAACAATCAACTTCATGACTTATAAACACATGCCTTATAACCAATAAAAATGACAAAAGAAAATAAAACAACTCAGTAATGTATAATGAAAATAGTGTGTAAATGAGATGTGTCAATTAATTTCTTATATTATTTTGGTGTATGCTAATTACTAAATTTTAAATATATGCTAATATATCTATTTAAACTATCTGCAATGATAACAGTAATTCATAATGACAATATAGTTCTTTTTTCCTTTCCATAGTATTTGTAATTGAGAGGGATGTACTTTTTTATTTTCCACCTTTTTGAAGAATTAATTCCAAGGGAGTTTTTATATTTTCTATTTCTTACCTCCCTTAGCTCTCTCTAATTTTGCATAGATAGAGCTACTTTATTCATTGGTTTCCTTATATCAATAATTTAGTTAGATTTTCAAATGGTTCCCACTGAAATTGCAATATCCTTTTCGTCACTCTGAATAAGAGAATGATTACTTAAGCAATAAAATAATGAAATACCACATGTACCATTATGAGTTCATAAAATATAATTAGCCATTTCTTCAGGTACTTATTATATTAGTAGGTACTTATTTTGAAGCACATGATATTATTCTGTTCACATGGTTTATACCATGCAATAAACATAAATGTATTCAATTTAAATTCTCCAGTGGCAATTTAACATAGAAATGGAGATTGAACAAAACTTTATAAATAATAATGTTTGTTCCTCTTTAGTGTTGCCTTCAGAGGAAAAGACAGTTTTGCATATAATTACTTTGCAAATAATGGCTTGAACATTAAGGGCTGATGTATATTGGCGATTAATAATTATCCCCAGACTCAAGACAAATTCTTGAAAAAGTCTTGAACGTATGTGCTGAAAACACTTAGTTCTCTTTCACATATGAATCGACTTGTCTGTCCTTTTGCCCGTTAAAATAAATGTGTGAGGCCGGAGAGATAGTACAGTGGCTAGGGTGCTTGCTTTGCATTCTGTCAGACCTCGGTTCAATCCCAGAACCCCATACGGGACTCTAAAACCTCCAGGAGTGATCCCTGACTTTTGAGTCAAAGGTAATGCCTGAGCACAGCCAAGTGTGGATCCCTACCCAAGAAAAGGGTGGGAACGGGCAATAGTACAGCAAGTGGTGTACTGTTCCTGTACGCAACCAACTAGGGTCCAAATCCTAGCACCACGTTATGGTCACCCAAACCCCGCCAGCACAAATCCCTGAGTGAATATGTCAGGAGTAAGACTCGAACACCACCTATATGCCCCAAAATGGGAAAAACTAAGCACTCTAAATACACGTACTTAGGTAAACATATCTGGAGATTCCTTTCATTGAAGAAATCATCAATGGTTCTTTGCCTCGTGGACTGCTCATTTACTTACAAACGCACCAATATAAAACTACTTTCTCCAACGTTCCTCCTTAAGGAATTTCCCAAACCATCACATTATCCCTACTCTATATTCTCAAAACCAGCATGCAAACACCACACACACATACACACACACATGTACACGCATACACACACTAACTCTGGAATAGTAAGAACTATAACTTTAAATGAAACAGGCTAAAATCAAGATAAGCTAAACGTTGCTAAAAGTTATAGAAGTAATTATGAGGATGGTGATTCTTGCTTTTTCCGTGTAATATTTCTTCCCAGCTTTGCATTTACATGAACCACTTGGAAGCCAGACATCTTTTTCTTGGAAAGGCCACAGGTCTTTAGCGTTTCAAACACTTGGTCCTTATGCTGAGTGAAGTGTTTGTTGGCAGCGCGACATTGCTCTTTGTTCAATTAACTAAGAAATTTCTAGCTATTTTTTTGTACTTCTAGTGAGTAGAAATACATGTATCCAAAGGAGCTTAGGCTCTGTTATGCTTATATGACAAGGCTTTCACGTCATAGCTTTCACTCACTGGGCCTTGTTAAAACCCCTCCTCCATGTAAAACAGGTCTGATCTTTACCACAAGCAAACTCTTACCTACTTGAAGATATTTTATCTGTAAAATCTGAGTTCTATATGCTTGAAAGTATCTTTGATAAAGTTTTGAGGGTTTTTCATGAGATAGAGATAGAGATAGAGATAGAGATAGATAGAGAGATATAGATATAGATATGTCACTAGAATAGAAAGTGCTATCCTAACAGAATATGTTAAAATAATTTGTTCAGATCACTTCCTCAAAAAAAAAAGACTGAGGAAGCTTTTATTGATAAAATAAGCAAGCAATTGTTTGATTGACTAGTAATTACCTATTGATTCCAATGTTCAATGAGAGGAGGGCAAGATTCTGCACAGTGTTGAGAATTCATCAGAATACAATTTAGGATCTCATTTGATGGGGGAATAAGCAACAAACGGGTGAATGAGATAGAACCTATTCCCTCAGAAGGTCCGCATTCTAGTCCATGTGAGTGCAATTGATTTCTTGATACCATTATACATAAAATATTCTGAAACGGTCCATAACATTTTACCTTTTAAATTATTAAATACACTCCTATTTTATGTCTTGAACATATTCCACAGCACAACTAAGAGCAAAGTGAGCACTGAAATCATCTTCAGTTCACTTAGTAACTTGCGTGAATCACTGTATGTGTACAGAAAGGATGAAGACGCCACAGATCATATCACATGACACCTGGTACTCAACACCCCCAGACGCTCTACCCACTGTGCACAGTACTCTCCGTATTCTGTTCTAGAAGCAGCTAAAAGAAACACCACTGCGCACAGAGAAGCAGAGAACTGTATTTTTTTCAGAGTTTAAAGTTTAATTAGGACTGCCCTTAGGAAGTTCTGCTTAACTTCTTCCTCTCTGTCCCCAATGAAAACTTGGGGGGGTTTTTTAGTACTATTTTGAAACTGGGTATTTCTCCACAGAGGACAATTTTACATTTGAAGTAATAGAAGAGACAGAGCAATTATCTTTTGAAGGACATACATCCTGAATGAACAAGTGAAAATACATTTATATTTTGAGGTTTGTTACCTAAGGCAGAAAATGTCCTGAGTGCAAGGAAACGCAAAACTAAAGATAATTCATCATGGATATGTTGTTAGATATCTAATACGTTGTCCATAGATTTATCATAGCCATCATAGATATGTTGTTAGATATCTAATATGTTGTCCATAGATTCATCATAGCCATCATAGATATGTTGTTAGATATCTAATATGTTGTCCATAGATTCATCATAACCATCATAGATATGTTGTTAGATATCTAATATGTTGTTCATAGATTCAACATAGTCATCATAGATATGTTGTTAGATATCTAATACGTTGTCCATAGATTTATCATAGCCATAATAGATATGTTGTTAGATATCTAATATGTTGTCCATAGATTCATCATAGCCATCATAGATATGTTGTTAGATATCTAATATGTTGTTCATAGATTCATCATAGCCATCATAGATATGTTGTTAGATATCTAATATGTTGTTCATAGATTCAACATAGCCATCATAGATATGTTGTTAGATATCTAATATGTTGTTCATAGATTCAACATAGCCATCATAGATATGTTGTTAGATATCTAATACGTTGTCCATAGATTCAACATAGCCATCATAGATATGTTGTTAGATATCTAATACGTTGTCCATCGATTCATCATAGCCATCATAGATATGTTGTTAGATATCTAATACGTTGTCCATAGATTCATCATAGCCATCATAGACATGTTGTTAGATATCTAATACGTTGTCCATAGATTCAACATAGCCATCATAGATATGTTGTTAGATATCTAATATGTTGTCCATAGATTCATCATAACCATCATAGATATGTTGTTAGATATCTAATATGTTGTTCATAGATTCATCATAGCCATCATAGATATGTTGTTAGATATCTAATATGTTGTTCATAGATTCAACATAGCCATCATAGATATGTTGTTAGATATCTAATATGTTGTTCATAGATTCATCATAGCCATCATAGATATGTTGTTAGATATCTAATATGTTGTTCATAGATTCATCATAGCCATCATAGATATGTTGTTAGATATCTAATATGTTGTTCATAGATTCATCATAGCCATCATAGATATGTTGTTAGATATCTAATATGTTGTCCATAGATTCAACATAGTCATCATAGATATGTTGTTAGATATCTAATACGTTGTCCATAGATTCATCATAGCCATCATAGATATGTTGTTAGATATCTAATACGTTGTCCATAGATTCAACATAGCCATCATAGATATGTTGTTAGATATCTAATACGTTGTCCATAGATTCAACATAGCCATCATAGATATGTTGTTAGATATCTAATACGTTGTCCATAGATTCAACATAGTCATCATAGATATGTTGTTAGATATCTAATACGTTGTCCATAGATTCATCATAGCCATCATAGATATGTTGTTAGATATCTAATACGTTGTCCATAGATTCAACATAGCCATCATAGATATGTTGTTAGATATCTAATACGTTGTCCATAGATTCAACATAGTCATCATAGATATGTTGTTAGATATCTAATACGTTGTCCATAGATTCATCATAGCCATCATAGATATGTTGTTAGATATCTAATATGTTGTCCATAGATTCATCATAGCCATCATAGATATGTTGTTAGATATCTAATATGTTGTCCATAGATTCAACATAGCCATCATAGATATGTTGTTATATAGTTAATACGTTGTCCATAGATTCAACATAGCCATCATAGATATGTTGTTAGATATCTAATATGTTGTTCATAGATTCATCATAGCCATCATAGATATGTTATTAGATATAGTGTTTCTAGTCAGCCCCTTACTAAGGTGGCTTCCCCCTTCCATATTTGGAAACTTATTTATTTCCATTTTCCTGACCTTATTTTGTTGGTTTGGTTTTGACTGCTTTATTCTGAGAGACCCTCCTCAGAGTGCCTGCGGACGTGACACAGCACAGCCACCCCCACAGTGCTCAGAAGCTTCCAGAAGCAGACCTGAGCTGCTGGGATGGGGGCACTGTGGTTCCAGTACTTGAACCCAGCTTGGATGGAGAACTTTACACTCTCCCAAGCCCCTGTCCTTATTTTAAGGCTCCCCATAAGCACAGTGTTCATCAAATAATCCAGCAACTTTCAATATGTTTAATGAGTTTTAAGAAAAAATTAAACAGCTGGGATGCAGATGGTGGCACCATGATAGAGCTTCCACAGCCACAGGTTTTTCTCCCTTTTGCTAAGAAAATATTGCAGAATTCACCTCTGCCTAAATAGTACTCCACAGTGCCAATGGGTTTCCAAAAGATATGATTTGTTACATGTCATCTTACAAACATTCCATTTGATTTTTTTTTAGTTACTAAGTACTTTGCTCACATGGTTGTCCTTCATTTAGTGTTCTGCTTATCCTGTTCAGGATGACTCATGTAAACAGCTTGTAGATGACAGACAACAGGCAGATGGGGCAATAGTTGCCGATGTCGTGAATGTCTCCCTTCTTGAACAGTAGAACTGTCCTGCTGGTTTTCCATTGGGAGGGCACCTTGCATTCGGACAGGTAGCGTGTGAAGAGCCGAGCTAGTGTATTGATGAGTACCAATGGCAGATTCTTCAGGTGTTCGGGTCTGACTTTGTCTAGGCCTGGTGCTGTTCCCTTCTTTACCGACAAGATGGCATGTCGGATTTCAGAAGGGAGAACGTTGGGAATGACATATCCATCCTGTGGAATTTGGTATGTGGGCAGGTGGATGTGGCTATCAAAGAGATTTGAGTAGAAGTCCTGAATAATCTTCTCCATTGCCTTTCTGGAAGATGTGATAGATCCATCAGGGCATCGGAGGGCAGTCATCTTGGTCTTATAGTTGGCGAAGGACAGGCGGACAGTGTGAACACTTTTCCCGGCTTCTGCTGCATCTTCCAGTATTTCTGCTCTTCTGTCTTTGAGGTCTGCTCTTATAGCTTCTCTGCACCGTTTAGCAAGCTTGGACGGTAGCATTTGGTCTCCTGAGGCTCGCACCTTGCCACGTTGGCGAATGAGCTCAAGAGTTTCTGAAGACAAGTGTCCTTTTGTGTCTTTCTCTCTCTCGGCATTCTTCGCACAATCATGAAGGTGCTGAACCAGTCGGTTGTATTCTTCATCGATGTCATCAATGATGGTATCTTCCCATGTTCCCGCAATGGTGCCAAAGAGTTCCCAGTTGGTGGTCGTTCTGGGAGTTCTCTTCTTAAACTTTGCAGCCTTTTCTCCCCATTGCGGGAAGTAGAATTTTGCACGAAGGCGACGGTGGTCTGATCCTGTCTGGAATTTGGGGACGACAGCAACATCGGTCAGACAAAACCGTCAATTGAAGATGATGTGGTCAATTTCATTGTGGAACTGTCCGCCAGGGGATTCCCATGTCCAACGTTTCGCTTCAGCCTTCTGAAACTGTGAGTTCCCATGAATAGTCTTGGTGGACATGATGAACTCAGATAGTCTCTCACCCTGTTCGTTCCATTCTAGGCCATGGATCCCGATGTGGAGTTCTTCAGCCGATCTTCTCGGTCCTATCTTGGCATTAAAATCACCGACTATGATCTTGTAGAAGGTGTGATCTTTTTTTATAGAACTCCTCCAATTCCATGTAGAATTTCTCAATTTCATCTTCTTTGTATGTGGATGTTGGTGCATAGACAATGAAGATAGAAATTGCTGGCAGTGGGCCACATCTCCTCAAGTGTAATCGTCCTATTCGGTTTGTTTGGCATTCAAATGAATCAATGTTGACAGCCATGTTCATGTTGACAAGGACACCAACGCCACCGACACCTCTTTCGTCACATGTTCCAAGGAACAATTCTTCTCCAGTGTCAAATACAGCATGATGCGACTGACGCCTCCTTGTCTCAGTCAGACCAATGATGTGGTACTTGATCTTTTGAGCTTGCACCATCAGATCCTCAATATATGCTTCTGATGCCAGCATATGTGCATTGAAAGTACAGTCATTTTAGTCCTTCTTCATTTTGGCAGTCTAGGACAGCCGTGAAATTTTATCAGACACTGCTTGTTTGCCTTTCTTACTGCTGCCGTATTAAGGGTTCTTTCGGGGTCAGGAAAATAAACATTTTTGTTACTGGATTTAATCGAACACACATTGGACAGATTGCCAGGCTCTGCCATGTGGGTGCTATATTCTTATTACTTTGTGGGGCTCTCTCAGAGGGTGGGTGGAATATTTATGGTAATTTGGAGGGCCGCGACAACGGGAAAGCTGGTTTCTGCTCTGCCGGGTGTACCTGTGTCTTAGGCTCAAGCATTCCTGGGCTTGAAATACTCTCCTCTGAAGGGTGGGTCTCTGCAGGGCGGGTCCTTGTAGGCTGGGTTTTTGACAAGCTGGGCTGGAGACTGGATTAATATGCTGGGGGAGATCTTACCAGCTGCAGAGTGTGGATTGTGACACAGATTGCTGCCAGCAAGGTGTGGGGGTTTCTCTGGGCTCCTCCGAGGCTCCATCAGGATGGTGGACTCGGGTCGGAAGTTGCTCTCGTGGTCCGTGGAATGCAGGGGGTTCAACGGGGAAAGCTGGTTTCTGCTCTGCCGGGTGTACCTGTGTCTTAGGTTCAAGCATTCCTGGGCTTGAAATACTCTCCTCAACCAGATGCCATTGGGCTACATTGGCACGTGATAGGGTCCAATGGAAATGTTACTGCCACCTGCTCGAGCAAATCGATGAATAATGAGATTCAAGTGATCAAGTGATCAAGTACTTTGCATAAGCTCAAAGAATTATACAGGGAGAACACTTTAAAGGAATAGTTCCCCTACTCATAACACTAAACGGGAGGTAGTCAAGGTTGATAGTTTGGAAACTTATTTATTTCCATTTTCCTGACCTTATTTTGTTGGTTTGGTTTTGACTGCTTTATTCTGAGGGACCCTCCTCAGAGTGCCTGCCGGACGTGACACAGCACAGCCACCCCCACAGTGCTCAGAAGCTTCCAGAAGCAGACCTGAGCTGCTGGGATGGGGGCACTGTGGTTCCAGTACTTGAACCCAGCTTGGATGGAGAACTTTACACTCTCCCAAGCCCCTGTCCTTATTTTAAGGCTCCCATAAGCACAGTGTTCATCAAATAATCCAGCAACTTTCAATATGTTTAATGAGTTTTAAGAAAAATTATTCACACAAAATGCAAGTTTCTTAAGGCTTTGCTTAACCCATAATGTGTGTTCCAGCTTTCTCTTTCTGCTAGCATCTTGAAATTTGTATTGATTATTTTGTATTTTTGAGAAAAATATCTAAGGAGTTGGTACTTTATCTTGTGTTTATTTGGAGTTTTGAACGTGAAATTTTGTCAACATGTTGGACTAAATAACGTTTTGAAAAAAGTATGCCAAGCAGTTAATATAGAGAATTTAATTTGTTTGCTTCTCCTAGGTTCTGCCATTGAGCTTTCTGTGGGAAAGCTCTCCCTAAAAACACACTTTTATTGGCTCTAATTAAGAATGTATCCAGTAGTGTTCTCTCAGGCTTTGGATGCCTGCTGGCTTAATTTTTTAAGCTTCTCCATTCTCGATAAAAGTGCTGAATTGAATTTAAAAGTCTGTTCCTACAGAATTACCCCTCAGTGTGCACACCACTCACACTTCTGCAGGAAAGATTAAAATACTATTTACTACACATAGTCAACACTGTCTTTTAAAAAATGAATGGAAAATGAGTTCATAGTTTTGCAATAACTTTAAAAGAAAGGTTTCTTCAAACTGTTTTTCGTTTGGAGTTTATTTTTAACCTGAAAAGAGATAAAAGTTACTAATGGAGCTACAAAATAGATGAAATAGCTGTTGAAAATCAGCAGACTCCTATCATTTCTTTTCAAAGGCTCAAAAAGTTAGAATTACACTTCTAGGACTGAGGCTTCTCAGACTTTCCTTCATTTTAACTTACATTTTTATTATTCTTAAACACACGACATGTCCTACTATGTGTCAAGCCCCATATTATATGAAGAAGATAAAAGGAACACATGGGAAAATACTGGCATACTACAAAAAATCGGAAGCCAAGAGCTGGAGAGACAGCACAGCAGGCAGGCACTTGCCTCGCACATGGCCAACCTGGGTTCAAACCCTGGCAACCCACTTTAGTCCCCAAAACTCCACCAGGAGTGATCCCTGAATAAAGAGTCAGAAGAAATCCCTGAGTACCACTGGGTGTGGTCACACACACACACACACACACACACACACACAGACAGGAAAACTGGTAGGGGTCACAAAGAGCATAGATGTAGACACATGAAAAGAATGACACAAGAAACTTTCATTAGATTTTTCTCTTTCAACTACATTGAAGGACTCACTTGGGGTGATTGTGGTGAAATTCATAGGGGGCACAAAGCCAGTTGATTCCTCTGAGATCAGTGTTTATGGTGAGGAGAGTAATTAGTGAACATAAACGTAAGGGGGAAAAGGCCATAGAGAAAATGCCTCAGTAACCTACAGACAAAGAACTGTGGTCACCGAGGCTCGTCGGTGGGGCAGAGGGAGGTTGACCCGCCAGCGAACCAGCTAATTCAATTAGTCGCGTTATATCTCACCTACCGAAAGCTGACTGCTCAGAATGGATAACGGAATGCTGAGGAATAGGAGACAACAGAGATTTTAAAAATTTCCCAGCAAGGCAACACTGTTTTTTGCCCCTTCAGCCATGCCCAGAAAGATGGCAGGACAGCAAAGATCTCCCTGCACACAGGGCCGTGGCCAGTGACTAAAGGAAGCCAAGGGGACAGGGACTCTCTGGGGCTGGCCCTAGAGAGGCCCAGTGGAAGGTGACAGAGCCTGAAGCCCCACCAAGTTCTACAGCTGACAGGAATCCAGTGGACACTTCCAGGTCAGGAACACACACACTGGGAAGAGAGAGCACAGTGACAAGACCAGGCCACCAGAACTGGACGAGGTCAGAAGGTGAGAGGCCCTAGGACATCTGCTCTGGACTGGCACGAGACAAGGGTCTGGATACAGGGAGAGGTCTGGACACTGGGCATTCAACACTGGACACTCAGCTCTGACTTCTTAAGCCTAGTGTTTGTGCACACAACTTTCACGCTATCCTTAAAACACGTGAAGTCAGAAATAAATCTGACAAAATGGCAGCGGCTGCTAACAACACACTATTAGTAGTGACAGCTAGAAAAGGTCTCGGTCACTACATAATTTGAAGAGAGAACTAGAAGGATTTACCAGTGAATCACCATGTTGTGGTTTGTGCAAGAAGGGGAGGAATCATGAGTTTTTTCCTATTTGTGTGTGAGTACATGCGTGTGTGTGTTGGTACATGTGTGTGGGAGGGGTTGTGTGGGCGAGAGAGAGAGAAAGTGATTACATGTCTGCTCAGGTGGAATAATGACAAAGATAATCTCTAGCACTCTGTGGTTTTTCTCCAAATCGTGCCATGCATGACATTGCAGTAAAGTAACGCGATAGCTTGTCATCACTACAGACACTAGCCTTCCCATGTGCTGTTATATAAAATGTCAGGCAAGAATTCGAACAACGGTGTGAGAGCTTATTATGAAGCAAGTTGGGGGGGTTAGAGCTTTCCCATGAACTCAGAATACTTTCACTGAAGGCTAAAGCTGTATGACACTCTCTTGAGTCAGGCCAAGCCTTTATGAACAATAAAAGATCTTTACATCCTGTCTTACTTCTGGCAAGCATGTGCGTCTTACCACCGACACGCTCACAAGCTGGGCGTAGAATGAACACTCCTGCTCGCTTGCTGACGGCATGTTTCCTGGTTCTCCCAGCTGCATCTCCATGTTCCTTCCTGAAAGACCCTGCATCAAAGGGTCTCTTCCTGACTCTGCATGTTGTGAATATTTCAAAAAGCAACAGCATACCTCCAGGATCCTGGAAGACACGTGGAAATCAGTGTCCTCATAAAAGAAAGTGGCTTGTGTTATCCACATTGGGGGTTCCTGCCGGCCGATACTGCTGCTGCTTCCCCTCTAGTCAGCCTGGCTGAGGGAAGGCAAGGAAACTTTGCCCCAGGTCCCGACCACTGGCGCTGAGGGGCTCAGCTCCTTTGAACTATTGTGTCACTCACTGGACTAGTTTCCACCCCTTCTCTGGTATGACAGAGATGGGAAACTCAGACCACTATACCCTTCATTCTTCCCCTTAGAGTAAGGTTTAATTAGGAGCAAAATGTGTCTCTGCATCATAAACACATTTTAGAAGTTAACCGGAGTCCCTGGCCCCTGCTAAATGCTAAGCAAATGTGTTAAAATCAGCAGTTTGATGTTACCCACAGAGACAGCTGGAGAATGTGGGGAGGGGTTAGGGGGTATCTCGCAGCCGGGAAGACCCAGCAGGAAATTATACTGCTGGAGACATGCTAGTAAGCAAGCAACAGAAGCCACAGAAGAACGCAAGGCGGCCCCCCCCATCCAGGACATGCATGGAAAGGACATAAGTTTAAAACATTATCATCATTTCCAAATTAGACAGTCCTGTTCACCGTATATGCAGATAGTCAATTTTAAAGCAATACACAGCATCGGGGCAGAAAGACTGTCCAAATGGTTGGGCTCGTGCTCCATGTGTGAATGCTTGAGTTCCTTCCCCAGGACCACTTGGTTCCTAAATACCACCAGAAGAAACCATGGAACACAGAAGCAGGAGTCGGCCTCATGCAGTACCAAGTATGGCCCAAAACCTCCACACAAAAACAAAAATAATAAGCCACCAAATGCCAAATACTCCTATACCATGATATTCTCAAACCCTTCAGCAAAGTCACTTTTTGAAGCAAATCGCAGCCATGAACTATTGGTTCCAGTCTTAAAGTTGGAAAAACAAAAGAGTTTTTCACAGTCTTATTTAGCTCTACACTCTTTGAGCACAGGAAAAACAGCACATGAACAAAGGCATAACGCACACACATTCACAACAATATTAACTCTAAGGAAGGATTTTCAAACAATAAAAATGGTTTAGGAATTATGCAACACCCACAAAATAAATGTTATGAAGAACATTTGCATTTAGGCATGAATTTCCATGTGTTATATGGCTGTTTACTCAGATCGTTCTTGATTTCCTTCTAAAAAGCAACAGACAGTGCTGGAGGCAGGCAGACAGGTGAGGGGCTGGTCGTGGGAAGCTGAAACACGCTACTGAGCCCCCCAACCAAAGCAGCCCAACCCATGAACACTTTGAGAGCAAGGAAACCACCCTGAAAACCCAGAAACCCACCAGGACAGAAGCACCAGGTCCAGGCCGGAGCAATAGCGCAGTGGGGAGGGTGTTTGCCTTGCACACGACCAACCAGCGTTTGATCCCCAGTATCCCTTATGGTCCCCGAGCACCACCAGGAGTAATTCCTGAGTGCAGAGCCAGGAATATCCCTTGAGCATCACTGAATGTGACCTAAAAAGAAAAACAAAGAAGCAACAGATCCTTGCATTCCCCACCAATCCTGGAGTAAAAAGTAAAAAGTAAAAAGTAAAAAGACAGATATAGAATGACTGCATTTACTTGCATGACATAATATATATGTGTACATATTATGATACCAATATCCAAGGTCAGGCAAAACATGGATCAGGAGGTTTTGTCAAAGGTGAAAATTACCACAAACGTGGGAGTTAGAGGTTAGGTAAGACAGAGAAGGAAACAGTGTGCTAATAATTGTCTAAAGTGATAATACCAAGCTAGAACTGAGCATTAAATACAGGCAAAAAAGATACACATGATAATCTCTATGAGTATATATTACAATCCACAATACGTAAGAGAAGGAAGAGAGAAAGAGAGAGAGAGAGATTAAAAGTGAAAAAAGAAAAGAGATTAAAAAAACTTGCCATAGAGGCAAGCTAGGGGGAATGAGGAGGTATCGGGGACATTGGTGGAGGGAAATGGGCCCTCGTGGAAGGATGGGTGCTGGAACACTGTATGACCGAAACCCAAACATGAACATCTTTGTAATTGTATATCTCACAGTGGTATAATAAAATATCACTGTATCACTGTCACTGTTTTCCCGTTCATCATCGATTTGCTCGAGCGGGCCCCAGTAACATCTCCATATGTCCTGTCTCATGCTAGTAGAGCCCAAGGCATCTGCTTGCTCCAGGAACATAAAGAGCCTCAATCCATTCTGG
This sequence comes from Cryptotis parvus, assembly GCA_021461705.1. Classification (NCBI taxonomy): domain Eukaryota; kingdom Metazoa; phylum Chordata; class Mammalia; order Eulipotyphla; family Soricidae; genus Cryptotis; species Cryptotis parvus. The sequence continues at coordinate 534,782 of JAJIBD010022410.1, forward strand.
AATGAGGTCTATAATTGTTACTGGTATTTAGCATATATATCAAATACAACACAGGTAGCTTGCCAGGCTCTGCCGTGCAGGTAGCATATTCTTGTAGCCATCTCTAAGTCCAGCATTTATTGATGAACCGCGGCCACAAGCGGCCACGCGAGCCGGGCGCTGATAGGCTGGTCTGCTGGGTGGAGGTCTGACGAGAGAGAAGTCCGGATGTGGAAAATGGAGGCCCTCATGGAGTGGGGGGTCGTCTGGCTTGTTGCGAGGCTCAGCTGGGATGGCGGGTCAGGGCTAGAACCCACCATCCCTCCCGGGCGCCTCGTGAGCAGCTGGTCACGGGGAGAGCCAGTAGCAGCTCTGCCCCATGTCTACGAGTCTCTGGACCGGCATACCTGAGCCGGATTTAAGAAAGACTGCTGCAGGGTGGAACTCGATGAGCTGGGCGCTGATAGGCTGGTCTGCTGGGTGCAGGTCTGACTCGTAGACATGGGGGCAGAGCTGCTACTGGCTCTCCCGTGACCAGCCGCCCACAAGGCGCCCGGGGGGGGGATGGTGGGTTCTAGCCCTGGCCCACCACCTCAGCAGAGCCTCGCAACAAGCCAGACGACCCCCCCACTCCATGAGGGCCTCCATTTTCCACATCCGGACTTCTCTCTCGTCAGACCTCCATAATAAAATACTTAAAAATAAAATAAAATTGTGAAAGAAAAAAAAACAACAAAGCAGTATGTTTAAATGCTTGAGAAAACAGTTCAGTTTTAAAAATGGCTGATGTGTATCCCAGAATATTTGATGGATCTCCCACTAACCAGTCCTAACTCTACCTATCCATGCGTATACATGGAGCAACTCTTCAGTGGAAATGATTCTGTCTGTGTCTCTGGTCACAAAAGGCAATGGAAATCTGCCCCTTTTTGCCTCTATCCTTTCTATATGGTGAATAACGTTCAAAGAAATGTTATGAGAAATAGAGGCTCACACACACAAAAGTTATAATTGAAATTGAAAAGAATGAAAGACAGGCATTGCAAGGCAGAGAAAGGTGGGTGGGGAAGGTTAAGATAAGGCTCCCAGGAGCCAGAGGGGGGAGAACAGCAGGCAGGGGACTTGCTCTGCATGTGGCCAACATGGGTCCCATCGCGATACCACACATGGTCCCTGAGTCCCACTAGGAATGAACTCTGGGTGAATCCGAGTAGTAAGCCCTCAGCACTAACGGGTGTCGCCCAAAACCAAAGTGGGCAGTTGACCCAAAGCTTCGTTAAAAGCATCAACGATGAGAAGACGCAAAGGTGACATTTCTGGCAAGATCTGGATACTGTGAAAGTCTGGGATGGGAGGAGAAAAGGATCTTACAACTTTCTGGAAGAAAAAAAATATCCTGCTTTCTCTATGAGAAAGATACATGCTGGCCTTGACTTGCAGGTACTGTGTTAAGTAAGAGTCTGAAATAGAACCAAGGAAGGAAGGAGAAAGTGCTCCCAAGCGGGTTGAAAAACGGCCTTGCCAAGCTCCATAGAGCATCAGTTTATCAAATGAGCAGTCATGGCCCAGGTCTGGCAATTCCCTTCCGCTCAGAAGGAACAGGTTCTTAAGATGCATCTATGGAACATTTAAATGAGGAAAACCTATCAGCCACTCTCCAGAATTTACCGATGGAAAGCAGTCGCAGGTTTTGCTTAGTGAAAATGACAAACGGCAGGGTTTGTTGTTGGAGATGTGCCCTTACCTGAATCTGACAGAAAGAAAAGTGATCTGCATCAATTACCTGACTACCGTAAAGTCTTGTAATTTTCCCCACACCTCTTGGAGTATCACAATACGCTGTGGCTCAGAGGAGAGTGGAAACCTCCCGTGGTCCTCAGGGAATCTGTACTCAGTTCCCGTCTCCCGCAGACAGAACCTTCCCAGGTGAGAGGGCACTGTGATTCTGGATCTGCTTGTGCAGAAGAGGATCCGAACAAAAAATCAGGTGGTTTTCACTGCCAAAGACCACCTCTAGGATTTGGGGAGCCATTGCTTTCCTTCTCAAAGCAATTTCATGTGAATGTGTGCTTTATTTTCCTGATTAACACATCAGCAGATAAACAAACACAAGCAAAAAAACATGGAGGAGAGGTCAGCACCAAAGAGGGAGGCCGAGGAGCACACACTGAACATTTGTTAAATCACGCTGACCGCAGAAGTGCTTCAAGCCCACGTTCTCAGTGGGCATTGATTTTGCACCCTGGCACCCCTAAGGGCATGCAGTGAAACTGGAGACATTTTCTTTGTCACAAGTGGGCAGAGTGAGAAGATGCTGGCAACTGTGAGGTAAGGACCACTGCTAAGCATCCTAATGACATACAGATAAAAACCCAGTAACAGAGTTATCTGGCTCAAAATACAACAGGGCTGTACGAAAGATACCTCCAATTTAGGTGAATTTATTTTATTCTACATAGGAAAACCTGAGCTCCAGATTGTTAAATAAATAATGGTTCAGTATTTAGTCTCTCAGTCTTTTCAAACTGTTACGAGCAAACACCAGCTTGGTTATAGTAGCATAAAGCTGCCTGGTGGTTAAGATGTCCAGTCACCCTTCGGGAAACTAAGATGTCCTAGGAGTGAGACGCCAGCATATGGAGAGCTGGTGAGAACCCACTTCCTGGCTCATGTAAGGTCACTCTGTCTGACTCTGCTCTCACACAGCGAGGGAGCTCTCTCAGTTCACTTTTTGACGACACCAATGGCACCGATAAGACGTCTTCCCCCTTTTGACATCATTTTATGAAAGCCCCACCTCCAGAGAGCTCCGAATTGGCAAACAGGTGTCAACTTCTGAACCTTGTACATTAAGTCAAGCTGTTACTAGTGTACATTGAGTCAAGGTCTGAATCATGTATATTAAGTCTCAAGGTCTGAATCACGTATATTAAGTTTCAAGGTTTGAATCACATATATTAAGTGTCAAGGTCTGAATCACGTATATTAAGTGTCAAGGTTTGAATTATGTATATTAAGCTCTGGAACAGGCTTTCTAGGTGGGTGATGCACTGCCAGGAACCAAACTCGGTTCCTTGCACACGCCCTGAGCTCCCTGCCTGGCTCCCAGGTTCATATCTTAAATGCCTGAACAAGCAAGTTCCTTAGCCTCTTCAACTTCCTTCCTCTGGATCTGTAGAAGAGGGTAACAGGTGAGCATGTCATCACACAGGGAAGAAGCAGCAAAGATCCACAGGTAACATCAGGGGGGAAAATGGCCCCAACGACTGAATGGGAGGGAGACAGGGACAGTGGTGGTGGGGGAGGGTATTGGAATTATGTCCATGAGAAATTGTTAGTATAGCATTGCAAACAAAGGCGAGTAAATAAAAATAATTTTTAAAAAATTAAAAATTTTAGAAAGAAAAAAGAAGGTTGAGCACATGATTGATTGTTTAGTTGATTTTAATGGTGTGCCAGAGAGCACCAAGATGGCACTTTGCCACCCTCAGTGCCGAGGCTTACACCCTGCCGCCTTACCAGGACACAGGTCCAGCTTCATGCCAAGTTTAGATTCACTATATCTTTATGGAACTTGGGGGAATGCCAGCAACAAAAGCTACCTACGCCTTCTTCTACTTTAATCTTACCTTATTTTCCTCCATCAAGAAACGAAACAAATACTCTGACCATTGAGATAGTGAACACTCAGTGGAAACACAGGGTTTGGGCAGGAGCAATAGAGAGCCAGAGAAATGACTGGAGAGAAAAGAGCACAAGATACAATGAAAGGAAAAATGAAGAACGAGGAGGGACAACATCCCAGAGAGTCGAGAGGTAGCAGAGATAAACACAGCAGTGGAGACCACCGAGGCTTAGTTCAGAGCAGAGGGTGGGGAACAAGCCCCACGTGAGTGGCTGAATCCCCTTGGCAGAGCCCGGGAAGACTGGGGGAAGAGGATCCTGAAAGAATCCAAACCAGAGACACCGTACAAGTACAGGGACAGTGGATCAAAGTGCTGCCTGCCTCCTTCCTGGAGGGGAAAACAGAGCAGAAAGGCCCCCTGGTGAGTGCTCTGAAGCCAGCATCTGAGAGACTGTTTAAGAGAACACACTTTGGCTTGGATCACATCGTGTATGCTCCCATCACTTTGCATCTTATCCAGTCCCTTGCTGATGCTAAGCCACATTTCCTTCCTATAAGAACAGAGGCCATTTTCATTCTATGTGGCTTTTCTCAAAGTTTTCCTTTTTCCCTAACTGGTGCTCAGCTTGAGAAGCACGCTTTCTGATATAAACTCTGAAAACCATATCAGGCCTTCGGCAGCTGGTAACCCTCTGGAGCAATGCTGAGTCCAGCAATTTAAGCCAATAGAGAAACTCCATCCCATTAGAGTTAGGACTGTGATGAGTTATTCAAGGAGGGCTCGCCAGAGAGCGGGAAGAAATATCGCTCTACCTAATCTCGGCAGATATTCAATGTGACCCTTGTAACCGAATTTATTTTCTAGAGAGGACTATGGACACAGTGAATAGCTAATAGGTATATCCATCTTTCCTTCGGATTAGCAGCAGTTCCTTAGAATGCCATTTTATGCAGAGGCAGAATAGGCTCTGCAGGGAAAAAGTGATGGTCTAGCACGTGCAGCACAATCGATTCCAGAAAGGAAAGCTATGCCAGAAGGCAAAGGAACAAGACAAACAGTGACTAGGTAAAAATGTCCAGCTCTACCTAATAAATGAAGGAATATTAGTATGTGATTCTATCAAGATGTCATCCCTAAACCACAATGACTGTAGTGTCTTCAGGAGATACGGATCACAGGTAGGGTGTAAGCAAGAATCAAGCACGCCATTTTATCACAAATATTTACAACAGAATAAACTAACACATAGAAAATAACAAGGAGCATTTTACATATTTCATCACAAACTCTTGCAACAGATGAATACTATTATTATTATATTATTATTAATATTATTATTATTGTAAAGAAGAAGAAACTGAGGCACAGAGAGGTAAAACACTGTGCCTGAAGTCACACTCATTATGAAGATTATGGAATTCTTAAAGACCACTTATAAATATTTCAGTTCTCCACAGAGGCCCATGATACCAGTGTACTGTGACTCCATTTGAAATTAGGCATGGGCTTGTGACCTGCATTATCCCAGAAAATATGTGGATGAGTCACTACAAAACCTCTAGGTAAGGTCTCTGAAAACGAATGTTGGATCCAGCACATTCTTGTCCTGACCCGTAAGCGCTGAGACTCGGGGTGATATCTCTATCAGTCTAAACTCCTGAGTGCCTGCAACATAGCCCTGCTGAGGATGTGATCTTATCCAAACTCTTTGGGTTGGAAGGATATGAAATCTTCTGAGATTTTACAGATGGCATCAGCAGAGATTCCTCTGTGATAGTATGTCAACAGCAGAGACTTCTGTGATGGTATGTGACATCCTCTGTGATCATCTGATGTCATCATCAGCTTCCTCTGTGATTGTATGATGTCATCAGCTGCTTCCTCTGTTATTGTATGATGTCATCAGCAGATTTCTCTGTAGCTGTATGATGTCATCAGTAGAGATTCCTCTGTGATTATATGTCATCAGCAGAGATTTCTCTGATTGTATGATGTCATCAGCAAATTCCTCTGTGATCATTGATGTGTCATCAGTAGAGATTCTTCTGTGCTCGAATGTGACATCAGCAGAGATTCCTCTGTGATCTTCATCTTTACCTAGTTTGCTATACAAATTCGTTCATCTCAATAGCTGCTTCTCAGATGATTTTCAGAATCTGTGTTGTGATCGCCAAAGCAGAAAGTATACTTCCTTCTCTGATCTAGGCCATTTACACCATTTAGCGTTTGTTCACCTCTTTTATGATCTCATACATTAAGGAAATTAGTGAGCATTTACTGCTCCTACAAAGCGCTAAGCCACCTTGAGGGAGTGGGCTGTGATTCAGTTATGCCTTGCATCCAGCATAGTTCCCTTCATGTTTAAAATAATCCACAAGTATTTTCTGAACAAATTAATTTAAAAAATAAACCTTGCTTAATTTTTCTAAATAAAAATCAGCATGACTTCAGTGGCAATATAACAAAGACTTAGAGGTCTTGGAAAAATGAAGAATTTGTAATATCTAAGAAGTTCCCAATCACCATCCTGATTGCCCCAAATTCTTCTTCTGCCTGTTGACTATTCTGCAAGTGGCTATGGAGTAACTGGCCTATTCCTCTAAAATAACAAGCCAATTTTAAAACAAATGTGTAAGGCTCAAATATATGAGTCAAGGGGGACAGAGATAGTACAGTAGGTAGGGCATTTGACACCTTGCACACAGTTGACCCGGATTTGATTCCCGGCATCCCATATGGTCCCCCAAGCATCACTAGGTGTAATTCCTGAGTGCAGAGCCAGGAGTAACCCCTGAGCATCGCCGGGTGTGACCCAAAAAGCAAAAAATAGAAAAAAATATGAGTCAAATCCAAATTACCAAAACATGATCCACTATTAGATTGTAAGGTTACACAACATGTTGGCTAGAAACCCTCGGACTGACTAAAATCAGAGAGTTTAAAACTATGATTTGAATCTGCCAGAGAACTCTATTCTTAAGACAACTTACCTTACTTCCTGAAGTGAAAAAAAACTGAATACACAAATACTTCATTGATTTGGCGTGAAGATTTTGTGAATAAACCCATGAGAAGTTATTAACCCAGGAGCATGCAGCAGGTATTAAGATCAGTTCCTTTCTATCCCCTTCCCTTTGCAGAGACTGCCTGGGGAAGTGGTGTCACGTAGCTGTGTCCCACACTGCTCTTTGGAAAGATAGACCAGCTGCAATTTAGACTGCTGAATTAGAACCCCCGGTGCTAAATTGCACAGTCCACCCAGGCCTCGGTGGCCTCTGATCTCTCCGAGTGCTTCATCTTTTCTGGTCAGTGGCTGTGCTTCTTCATTGCTCTGGAATAACGGGAGGTCAGCGCAGGGCCCCGCACTATTGCAAGTGACAGACTATCGGAGGCATTGCAATTGGGCTCCTTCCTGTTATGACAATGATGGTAACAAGAACTGAAAATGGCACAACACAAATCCACTCTCGAGAACCAAATTATAATAAAAATGGGAAATTTTACAGGAGCTGTTATCCCTAGGAAAGTCTTCTCATTATAATTGTGTGGATTTTTCTTTATTACTTATTTTCTGCAATCTTGTGTTCAGATCTTGGTATAGGCAGTAAGTGAAAATTGTTTGGGCAGCCAGGAAAACAATGGTATTCACCTAAAAACAAGGTTGTAAAATTGGAAGAGACCCAAGCAACAAATGTAGTCTCTTTGGCAAAATTCACTCTCCTATACTTGCCTTGCACACAGTCCACTCGGGTCTGATCCCCACCTATGGCTCCTGGAGCCGGCCAGGAGTGATCCCTAAGCACAGACAAATGTGCCCCAAACATCTACCCCCTAAAAAGAGAGAACTAACTCCCCTACATTCAACTTTAACCTGCCACAGAATAAAAAAACTCAAACCAAGATTCTGGTAAATGAAATCTGCATTTTGTTTGACAGACATCCTGTTAAAGCAATAGCTCTCAAGGGGGAACAATTTTACATAAACACCCCCCTTCTTTTTTTATGTGAAAGTTATATTTATTTATTTTTTAACATTTTATTATACCACCGTGAGATATACAATTACAACGTTGTTCACTTTTGGAGGTTTCGGTCACACAGTGTTCCAGCACCCGCCCTCCACCAGTGCCCATCACCCACCACCCATGTCCCCAATTCCCCCCCCCCTTCCCACGTCCTTCCCACGTTCTTTATCTCCTCTCTCTCTCCCTCTCTCTCTCCTCCTTCTCCTACACATTGTGGGTTGCACTACGTACACTTAGAAGCCATCATTTGCATTTTTTGTCTGTATTTAATGCTCAGTTCTATGTTGGTATCAGACCTTTCGACATTTATTCACACATGTTCTCTTCTCTGTCTTACCTAACCTCTGACTCCCACGCGCTTGTGGCAATTTCCACTTTTGGTAAGACCACCTGATATATTTATGTCATGCAAATAAATGCAGTCATTCTATGTCTCTCTTTCCTTCTGACTAATTTCACTCAACTTGATTCTCTCCACGTCCATCCATTTATAGGCAAATTTCATAACTTCATTTTTCCTGACAGCTGCATAGTATTCCATTGTGTAGATGTACCAAAGTTTCTTTATCCAGTCATCAGTTCTCGGGCATACTGGTTGTTTCCAGGTTCTGGCTATTGTGAATAGTGCTGCTATGAAAATAAAAGTGCAGATTGTGTATCCGCTGTGTGTTTTTGGCTTCCCAGGGTATATTCCCAGGAGTGGTATGGCTGGGTCAAAGGGGGGAGTTCAATTTCTAGTCTTTGGAGGAATGTCCATATTGTTTTCCAGAAAGGTTGTACAAGCTCGACATTCCCACCAACAATGTATGAGAATCCCCTTTCCCCGCATCCACGCCAGCACTTGTTGCTTTTACCCTTTTGGATATGGGCTATTCTCTGTGGTGTGAGGTGATATCTCTAGGTGATATCTCTAGGTGATATTCTCTTGTTGCTTTTACCCTTTTGGATATGGGCTATTCTCTGTGGTGTGAGGTGATATCTCTAGGTGATATCTCTAGGTGATATTCTCTAGGATATGGATATTCTCTGTGGTGTGAGGTGATATCTCATTGTTGTTTTGATTTGCATCTCTCTGATGATTAGTGATGATGAGCATTTTTTCATATGCCTTTTGGCCATTCGGATTTCTTCCTTGTCAAAGTTTCTGTTCATCTCTTCTCCCCATTTTCTAATGGGGTTGGCTGTTTTTTTTCTTATATAGCTGTACCAGTGCCTGATATATCCTGGATATTAACCCCTTATCAGATGGATATTGGCTGAATATTCTTTCCCATTCTGTGGACTGTCTTTCTATCTTGGTCACTGTTTCTTTCGAGGTGCAGAAGCTCTTCAGTTTCATGTAGTCCCATATGTTTATATTTTCTTCTAGTTGCTTTGTTAATGCATAAACACCCCTTCTACAAAGCTATATCCAAAGGCGATCAAGGCCCTAATCTTCCTAAAGGCTATATCTGACTATATCCAAAGACACTCTTTCATTGCCAGTGCTGGTGGGGGAAAGTGCTCCTGGCACCTAGTGAATGGAGGCCAAGTATACTGATAATATCATTGTGCCCAGCCACTCATGAGGAGCCTGGGAAGGATGGCAGTTTCTAGCCCTGGCCCGCCACCCCAGCAGAGCCTCACAACAAGCCAGACGATCCTCCACTCCATGAGTACCTCCATTTACCATATCAGGACTTCCCCCTCGTCAGAACTCCACCCAGCAGACCAGCCTATCACAGCCCAGCTCGCGAGGTCCATTGCGGCCGCGGTTCATCAATAAATGCTGGATTTTGAGATGACTACAAGAGTGTGCTACCCACACGGCAGAGCCTGGCAAGCTACCCGTGTCTTATTTGATATGCCAGATACCAGTAACAATTATAGACCTCATTCCCATGACCTGATGGAATGGTTTGAGGCTCTTTATGTTCCTGGAGCAAGCAGGTGCCCTTGGGCTTTACTTGCATGAGACAGGTCATATGGAGATGTTACTGGTGCCTGCTTGAGCAAATCGATGATGAACGGGAAGACAGTGATCATTGTTCCACAAAAAAATACAGTGATCATTGTTCCACAAAAAATTAGTGATTGTGCTGAAATGTTTGTGCTAAGATAATTCAAACTACTTGCCCTGCCTAAACCCAGTATCTTGACACTCAATTATGAAATGTTTTTACATCTCATTCCTCTAGGGCTTACTAGAGGAAAAAAATTAAAGAAAAGTAGACCAAATTGAAGCTGGCAGACTAGGTACTGAAAAACAAAGCTCAAACTTCTTGAAATACAACATGAGTCATACAAGCACACACAGCGTGTTACCCTTCTAGATAGCATATTTGGAATGCCCATCACTTCTGCTCCAGTTTAAAGAACGAATTCAATTCAAATGATCTCATTTGCTATCCATAAAAAGTCCTGTGAGGCTTGTATAATTATATACAACTTAAAAGAGACCAAAGAAAACTCAAGGAGGTTAAGTACTAGGTCCAATGAATATGGATAACAATGAGAAAAGCAAACGCTGAGTATCAGAAACGCTTGAGTATCTTAGTCTTTCAGGCCAGTCATTCTAAACCACAATGTCCCCAGCTATACCACAGGACTATACAACCTCGCTCAGACAGGACTGAGTGAAGCCAGCAATTCCAAGTAAAGTACCAGCTACAGGAACCAGCAACGGAAGTGGCAGCGCATCAGAGTCTGAGTCGGAGCTCTCCAGTCTGATGACTTCCGGTCAGTACACTTCCCATCCATCATCCCTCAGGGGTGCACTGCATGCTTCTACAATCATATTTGAGGCATTTGAGGGCATTCATTTCAGTAGCAAGTGTATGTAGCATGCCTGATGTTTAAAAAAAAAAGAAAGAAAAAAAGAAACATCTGAAAATGACTCAGAACTCCTTTACTTTAAACTGTTTTATTCAAAATTGCCAGATTTCTCTCTTGTCCAGAAAAAAAAAAAAAGCAGAAACTTTCTATTTTCCATGATTGAATGGCATGAGTCTTTGTGTATACTGGGGTAGTGGGTAGGTAGAATGAAATCATCTCAAACAGTCTAAAGGAAAATTGGTCTTAATTATCCTTTCTGAAATGAACAGAATATGTTTTTATTTGTTCAGAGGAACTGCCGACCAAGAGAACTTATTTCTCTCAAGTATTCACTAAATCCTTGGGAGCCTGAATCAAAAAAGAAGTAAAACTTTAAAAGGGACTAACCCAGTAATTCTATTCCTGTAAATTAATCTGAAAAAATTATACATAAGTACACACATATATACAAAATTTTAATACCCATAAACAAATTGTGTCATCAATATAATTCTATAAAGCACAGAATATTATAAAAGTATAAAAACTTAAAGACAAAAAAATCTCCAGCAAAAGAAGAATATTTAAGCAGTAATTTAAAATAATGGGTATTAGAGTAATACAAACAACACGTTCAATGTTTGCTATAATAGTAGTTAGGGGGAAAAAGAATCAAAATTATAGACACAAAATAAATGCATTTTTGTTTTCTTTAAAAGCCTAACTAGATAGGAAATAATCTAAAATGTTACAGTGGTGGAATTATGAATAGTTTATGAACAATTTTTCATTGTTCTTATTTCATATTTTCGATAATGAGCATATATCTATATTATAATAGAAACAGAAGTAAAAAATAATGATGAAGTTAAAAGCACTTGGACAAAATGGAAGTTATGTTGAAAAATTTTATATAGAGAATTCACAACTGCAAATAAAGTAGTTCAGTGAGGCAGGGGAAATAACTTGGTTGTTACACTATTCCAAAGCCCTTAAGACCAAATTCCTCTCAGCCCATCAATTTCACATTGATTTCATCTTGACATGTAACGTGCCCCTCAGTTCTGCAATAAAAGAAACCATGAAATATCAATGTTGACTTCCAGAGGACACAAATACACATGTTGGTTGACAATTAATTTCTCAGCAGTTTGGCCCGCCTTGTGACACAGGTGACCTTAATGATTATTAAAAGAAGCTGCTTTGAGCAAGCGCTGAGCTTCCCCAGCGTACCAGTTATTTTGAAATAAAGACAAAGAAAGTGCCCCCACTTGACCATATTTTTTTGTGAAGCATCATAATCCTAGCAAAAGACTATCTTGTGATCGGAAATGTAGCTCAAATTTCTGGATACCATCTGGGTGGTGACCTATGATTCAAGATATAGGAATGACTTTCCTGGTCACCTGAACTACATGCCCCTAAGAGGGAAAAATGGTGACATATGCCCAGACGATTCTTCTTGGTTCACCAATTGCACGAATTACCCCAGGGAGGAAGAGGGTGGGGATGTTAAGAACCCAAGAGTTCTGTACTCACAAAAGTCATCACATAGGAACATGCTGATTGGGAGACAGTGCTAACACAAGGTAAGTGGTCAGGCTGGCTTCCAGGGGGCTGACTTGACTGGTGTGAGCTCCTTTGGGGTCCTCATAGAGCTCCTTTTGTCATGAACTGACTTTTTCATTTCCATAATTTTCAATTAAAACCATCCAAAGACAACTGCTTACAAGCAGGATTCATGTCAGACTCGCTGGAAGGGCCAGTGTCGACACTGTACTAGCAACAGAGCTCGCCCTGTTCTCCCCAGGATTCGAGTCAGACTTGCTGAAAGGGACAATGTCGACCTGTGCTAGCAACAGAACTTGCCCTGTTTTCCCCACATCTGTTTTCATCAAAACCACAAGAGACAAGACCTGCAGAAACAATGTGTGTACGACTCTAAAGCATCTTGCTTTGGGTTTTCATTAGCAGCATCCCTGGAAAGACAGAGATTCTGTCAGCCAAACGCCCCACTCAGATCCTACAGTTGTGCCAGGCTGGCCATCTGCAGGGACAGCAAAGCGTTGGTGAGGCAGACCCAAACTGCAAGATCTGTGGGTCAGCAGGCAGAGATGTGATAGCCCAAAGCTCCTCAGGGCCAGGAAGGAGGAAGTTACAGGATAGCTTGAGGAGGGCACTGTGTAACCCACACCATGGCCCCTCAGGATGGAGACATTTATTCCTCAGCTATGGGCACTGTAGGCAACTGACCCCTCACAACTGCTTTGTTTTCCAGAGACTTCCCCTGACTGGAAGGAAGCTGCTTCCCCAAAACATGCCCCCTTGTAAGAGAGTGAGCGGGACAGCCAACACACAGGGTTGTGACTAGGAGGACGGGGTGCCGATCACAATCCCTGATGCTTCTGGAAAGGCTTCCCAGAGTCCTTCCTGGACTGCACACTGAGACCCGTTGACTATTTCCCCAGGCCTTCCACTTTCCCTGCATCACACCTCAGCCTCTCCCACAACCTACTCTTATATCCCTCCGCTCCTACCAATCTTGTTCCCAACATTACTCCCTAATCAACTTCTTAAGGCAAACCTCTACCTCAAAATCCGCTCCCAAGAGAATATGACTGTGACGCACAGGGGTCAGAAATAGATAATGCCAAGGGAAGCACAGACCTACAGGACCTTAGGCAGTGCAAGAAATGTTTCATACTGTGCCATCCAACAGGGCAGCCGCTGGGGGCACAGCTCACAGGTAGAGCATTTGACTCCAATGGGGAAGCCATTATTGACATGTTGCTATTACATAGTTGGGGTGTGTCTAGTGCTATTGAGAACACTATTCTTATTTGATTCAACTAACCTAAACTAAAACATTCATACCTAGCTAGCGGCCACTCTACTGTATAGTGTCTCTACTGTATAACGTCAAGATGAAAAAAATAGAAATGCCATGCAAAGGTCAATGATCTGTGAAATAAATATGGTGGGGGAAAGGGCCCTAGGGATGGGACACAGGCAGAAAGATTCAGCCCTTAGGGCATACACCAATTTGTAGAGTAATAGTCACTAACAACTGATAATAATGCCACCCCCATTTTTCAGATATTGAGAATGTGTGGCTGGAATTGTGAGGGGTCACACATGGAGTACACAGGAATCTAAAATGACTTCAAAGTTTGTGCTTTTTGTTAAAACAGGATCAGCAAGAACAAAGGCAGCAACTCAAGGCCCGAGTGAGCTGCCAATACCTGCATGTAGCCATAATCCTCAAATCTTCGGATCTCACTGATTATTCTCATTGCGCACAACTATGTAGGAAGAATTCTGAAGGGGGCTGCAGTCACCGGGTGAGTCCTAGCCACTATCTGTTGAATATCCGTCAATGGCTGGATGCCCTGGGCTGTTGCTGCCGAGCTGAGAATGAGACTAGAACAAGACCGCGAGCAACATGGAGGTTCTTCCAGCTGCCCCAGACCTGCTCACATCACAAGATCCCGCAGTCAGGGGAGAACAGCAGGGGCTCAGAGCTACATTTCTGTACTCTCTTCGCCTGGAGAATTTGTGACCCCTTTTCACAGAAGAGACCACGGGGAGCAGTAGATGCCTGAATTCTCAGAACCTTCCCTGAGATACACCATTTGCATCGTGGGAATAACCCCTGAAGACTGCAGCAGGGGACCCACATGAACTTCTATTTCGACCTAATTTCCTTAAAACCCCTGTAGTTCCTGTTAGACTTTTTTTTTTCGTTTTGGTAGAGAGAATTCCTAGACCTATCTCAGCAAATTAATGACACAGAAAATGGGACCAAAATAGAGATGGCCTTTAGGTTTGGAACAACCCAAAAAAAGAAAGTGGAGATGAGAGGTTTTAACTGCTTTCTCAGCTAGGGAAGCCCAGAACACAGCCTTTGTCTCTAGCCGTCAGAGAGGACAGAAACAGGCAGGTCTACCGGGGCTGGAACAGACACCTTTCATTAGCGCTCACACCTTCACCAGCCAGGCCACCCCCTGCTGCTGTGCCCAGACAGATTCCCCATCGTGCTGAACTGGCTTCAGTCTGGCTTAGAAGCGTCCCTCCACGGCAAGCAAGAGTAAATGAACTTAACATCTGCATTTCCTGACTTTGTGAAAGCATCACTGGGTTAACACTAGGAAGGTTACAGAGTCCACACCAAACCCCTACACTCACACACACTCACACACTCTCACACACATCTTTGGCACATTAATTCATAATCACCCTCCTACACTCACAGACACACACACACAACCTTTAGCGTGTTAATTTATGAATCAGGTGATTTTTGTTTGCCCCTAATTGCCTTATGTCACTGGACAATAAGGACCAGTAGCCATGTAATGACAGAACACAGGCAACCACAAAAAGTAAAGGAAACGAAAACTAGCATGAAGATGAATGTCCTGGTAGCTGGTGGAATGAAGAGCAGCGGTGGGATGGGCCGTGGCTCCCGCCAGGCAGCGAGCACCGTGTGCATGAGCACTCAGAGGCGTCCGGAGAGCTGGAAATGAGCTTTACCAGAGGTAAAATCTGTCAACGCAAGGCCAGTCGCAACAACAGGGGAGGGAGGGGTGAAGCGACTGTCAGGGCTGCCGGGCACGTCCCATACTGCAGCCTGCCTCGTGTCCTCAAGGAAGAGTCTCCTGACCACAAGCCATCTGGGTGCCCGCCACGCCTCTCCCTGGCACTGAGCAAAGGGCCACAGTGAACACGTGCTCTAAGATGAGGGCTCAGGCACCAGGTGACACGCCGGCAGTGTTCTTGCTCCTTTCCTAAATTCGCCTATCAGAAAGGTGAACCGAGTTCCCCCTTCTGCCACCCTCACCCCCCAATTCCAGATGGCTGGATTTAATGTGGTTTGAAGCTGGAGCAACTTTGATGTTTTCCTAACACAGGCAGGCGCTTCATTAAAGCCCTGTGGCGAGCACCAGCGCTGTTTCCCCTGGGCCGAGCTGGATAAGATCCAAGCTGGGATACCAGACACAAGCAGGCAAAATTATACAGGCTGGGAAGTAAACCTCATTATCTTCCCAAGACACACTTTTACCTGCTTTGGCTAATTGTTATGTGCTTTGCAGGGGGGGGAGTCACTTCCTCCAAAATCTGTTTTTGAGAAGCATTAGGTGCTCGCAGCCTCCCAACAAAGGCTTCCAGGTTAGCTGCAGCTCGGGGTCTGGCAGCAGCAAGAACCTCACTTTCTCCCAAGGAGGTGAAGGCAACAGAGCAAATTCCTGAACAGTGCAGGGAACACTGTTGGTCCTGGCAAACAGGTCCTACAACTAAGTTCCCTTACTCTGATTTGTCCCATTGAAAATTATGATTACTTGAACTAACATTTCTTTAAAATACAAGATCCAGTAATCATGGGAGAGTAGGAGAAATGCTACCAAGTCCCTGGGGACTTTGAGTAGAATATTGAAATGAAAAGCGGAGCCCTGCCCAAACCATGAAACGTCATGACTGTCTTAACATTTATTTTCTATGTGCCAATCATCATGCGAGGCCCTAGGGATATGACCATAAGTGAGTGTGGTTCCTTTCCTTCCAGCTGCTTATAACCTAACCAGCTAAACACAAAATATATGCTTGGTTATTTTTAAATGAACTTGTTTTCTATCTCTTTTTTTTAATGGAAAGGCCTGTGCAGAGAACAACGCACAGATGGCTGAGTAACATATAGTAGAACGTCTTCCCCACAGTGGTCCTAGGCTGTGGTTAACGAACAGACAAAATTCTCAGGAATTTACTGTGTTCTTGCATCCCCTAGATGTCTACTCAAGCTACGAGGAGCATCTGCCAATCATGGGTCCATACCAAGAGCCCCAGACTAACAGAACAGCCATTCACTAGAGTCGGACTAGAGTAATCAGGGAGACTCAGAGGGCTCTGAGGATCTGGCACCAGTGTTCAAAGGCTGTAGGAGGCAAACCTAGCTCCTCATCACTTACTGTCCAGACGAACCACGGATGAAGCACAGTGTCCCAGGTGATGCTTTCAGCAGGCTGTGCAAGCCGGTGATGGCCAGTCCCGTGGAGTGGAAGAGGCCAGAGGCGTGAAGTTAACTGTCTCTTCATGCGGACTAGACTCCAAGACCCCATGACAAAGCAGAAGTTGGTACATGTTGAGAGTAAAACAAGGATTTCTGGTCTGGATATAAGTTGCAGTGGTCCCCGATGAGTCATCAGCAGCTTTAGGTCAAAACACAATTTGTCCTAAATCTTGTTAGTTAGGCAGGCCACTAGCCGAACTCCAAAAAGCTCTCCTTAACCAGCTGTGAACTGTACAGAGAACTTCACAGGGCCCCAAACATCTTTGTACCATCTTGTGTTTGTCTCTCATCCTACTAGACATTGAGGTTGATGTTATATCTTGTTTGCCTGCGATTCTGTGGGCAGACCTAATACATGCCAGGCATGCAATAAAAATTTAGCAATTTAATGACTGAATTCAAATGTCTCGATAGGATACCTTTTGTATCCAGGAAGGTGTCTGGATGACAATAAATGTAGGGAAATTACTTATGATAGACAATGTGTAAATAAAGTATATAAACTATTTCAATTGTAGGAGAAACAGAAAATCTAAGTGCGGCCTGGATTGAACTACATTAAAACCACACCAGTAATTTCTTCTGTGCTAATCTTACACTTATACATGACGTTCAGGGCTAAGCACTCTGCTCGCCTCCCTGAGTAGTCTGGTCTCTCCGGTACATTGGGTGTTTTTCCCTGTTTTTTTCCCCATCCTGCATTTCTGCCAGAAGCCAACCTGGTGATAACCATGATAACATCCACGCCTCCACCCGGTGTTTGTATACTATGTGAACTTCATAAAATGAGCTCACATCTCCTATGTCTCCTTCTAGAAAGGCAGCTTTTGTGACATCAGCCCATAAATAATGATTCATTGGCATTAAGAAGATGAGGGGGAAACAGCAGTTGCTGTTTTGCATCTCTTTCAGGTTTGGTTTCACAGAGCAGCTGAGATGCTGGCCTCAGTAACTGATTAAAACAGCTCCAGGCAAATTATTCAGGCGTCTGGCTTTAGAAATGCACATGGAGCGCCAACTCCATGCACTCGGGATGAACTGGGCTTCTCTGGTTCTCGGGAACTGCATGTTCTGCCATGAGGGTAGCCCCACGCAGCAGAGGAAGACTGTCGCTGTCTCCACAGCTGCGGTTTGTCACAGCACTAACACAGTTTACACCAATGAGTGCAGCTGCCATCTCGGGGCAGCGGTCGGAGCTCTGGTGAGAAACTGACAGACTGCTCTGTCCAGGAGAGAGTGAAAAGGGATCACTGGGACTTCGCTAACTTTGCAGGAATTCACAATTAACGTGTTTTCTGGGTCTATGCTTTGATTGCAAGGGTGCCCCTGCCAAACTGGGGGAATCTCTGTGTTGCTGCACTTTTTTCTTCTATTTTTTTTTTTTTTGCTTTTTTGGGTCACACCTGGCAATGCTCATGGGTTTCTCCTGACTCTGCACTCAGGAATTACTCCTAGCGGTGCTCGGGGGGACCATATGGGATGCTAGGGATCGAACCTGGGCCGGCATGGGCCGGTCACATGCAAGGCAACTGGTAGGTTTTATGCCCTACCAGCTGGGCTATCGCTCTGGTCCCTGTTGCTGCACTTTATCTTTTTTTTTTTTTGCTTTTTTTGGGTCACACCGGCAATGCTCAGGGGCTACTCCTGGCTCTGCACTCAGGAATTACTCCTGGTGGTGCTCAGGGGACCATATGGGATGCCAGGGATCGAACCCAGGCCAGCACGGGCCAGCCGCGTGCAAGGCAAACACCCTACCCGCTGGGTTATCGCTCCGGCCCCTGTTGCTGCACTTTAGAGGGACACACAGGATATCTGCCTCAGCACCATCCCAGCCCTGCATGTGTGCATTGCATGTGGCTATGATGCACTTTGCCCTAAGCTTACAGAGCCGTAGTTGGTGAGGAATTTTATTGACCCCAAGTTTCTATCGTATGCTCCCTGGCAATGTTAATAGTTGTGAGCATTTACTTCCACTTATACAAACTGTTAGAACTGAAACACTGGATCCAAAGATCCATTTCTCCACATTCTTATCGTGGAACTGGAAACAAGCAACTTCTCAAAGCCGCAGATGCCTCACCTTTAAGGGAGAGGTGATACCAGCAACAATTTACAGGGATAATTAAAGGTGATTAGTGTACAACGCTAACAGTAGCACTTGTATCACCTGTCTTCCCCATTGTTCAACGATATGCTGGAGCGGACACCAGTAATGTCTCCATTTGTTGGGAATGAGGTCCATTACTTTACTGTCTTTGGCATATCAAATACACCATGGGTAGCTTGCCAGGCTCTGCCGTGGCTCTGGGTTTATTCTAGGGGGCCCCGTCATTTTCTGTGTCAGACCATCAACCATCCAGGGCCCACAAGGCAGAGCCCTGAATGTAGCCTGTCTCCTCTCTGCCACCTGTTGACGCAGACAGGCACTGCAGCCACACTTGCAATACTTCGAGGGGCAGGAAGAAATGCTAACAGTAAACTGTAATTATTTTACCATATCTTTATAGGATCCGTTCTATCCCTTCAGAATAGAAAGGGACATTACAGGAAATGTGTTAAGCGCAACCATGGAATAAAAGATATGCCATTGATAAATCTTTAGTGAGGAGTTACCATACGTGAACAATAAGACTCCACATAGATAAGATGTCCCTCAATTGGAGGGTGGGGGAAGGTGGGGACGTGGTGCTCAGTGGTCACTCCGGCAGCTCTTGGAGTACCATGCAGTATACCGGGACCAAGCCAGGGCACCCCCAAGTTAGGTCTGCACCCTAGCCCTTGAAGCTCTTTCCTCAAATGTGGGACAACCACTTGGTCAGAAGAGAACCAGCACAGAGAAACTAATGGCAGAAAAGCTAAAGCTGTCAGTGGGCGAGTCTAGGGCACAGACACTTTCCAGATTTCTCAGCTGAATAATCCATTTGCACCCACTCGAATCAACCCAAAGTTGTGTGTGGGCCACTTCATTTTGATATTAATAAAGATGGCTATTAATCTATATGAATAAAAGAGAAAAGGGAGGGGAAACAGCAGGAAAAATTGCATAATTGCTTATTCCAATAGCTTGAAAGTCCTTACCTGAAGAAATATACATCTTAATTAAGGCCTCTGGGTTACATTTAAAAAAAATAAATGCAGGAACAGCTCAATTGCTTTTGCTCCCCAGTACTTGGTATTTAATGCTTGTTGCTGCGATTATTATTTTACTGAAAAGTGCTCATTATTATGGTAGGTTCTTATAGACCATCTGGATGGAGAAATCACCTCTGTAACTAGAGCCTCCGCTTCCCACTTCTATAGAGCCATGAGAGGAAAGTGGGAGCAGAAAGGCGCAGGCACACCTTGAGCAGTGCTTCAAACAGCCCAAAGCCTCCTGTCTGCTTTCCCACACCCGCCCTGGAGGACACACTGAACCTGGGAAGGAGCTGCCAGGCTGAGGGGGCGAAGGCAAGCTGACGATCTGAGCAGGGCATGCGGGTAGTGGGTGAGAATGTTCCAGGGGAAGCAAACTGGCAAGGCAAGGAGAGACTGGAAAAGGCCCGCGAGCTGCCTTCTGGTGGGCAGCCAGCCCAGGAGGCACAAGCTGCTCCCAGACGTCTCCTCGGTGCTGCTCAGCGGCAGCACAGATTCTCACATCTGCACAAGTGTGTGAATCACCTGGACCTCTGGGGAGCTGCAGATCCTGATCTAGTGGATCTGAGGAGGAGCTGGACTGTTGCATCTGAAACAACTCCCACCTGACAGAGATAGTCTGAGGCTGCAAAGGAGCCACATACTGAATCAAGGCGCAGTGGACTCTGACCTGTAAGCCAGTTGCCTACTTTTGTAAATGAAACATGACTGGAATTCAACCAAGCCTGGTCATTGTGACTGTCCATAGCTGCTTCTGTGCTGCCACGGCAGAGTGGCCAAGCTGAGACAGAAACACACGGCCCACAGCTCATGACAATGTTTGCTATCTGGCCCTTGACGGGAAAATGTTCTGATTCCTGTCCTAGAGTGTTAAAGCTAAGGGTGCAACAAAAGATGAAATGGTACTGTGTCGGGCTAAAAGGACTAGCATTATACATTTCAATAAGTAAAAAGTTTCAATAAGTAAGAAGACAACAACAACGAAAAGCAACTGTATGCAGACTTAGAGATTTGTAGTCTGTCTAATTGTGAAGTGAAGAGCAAAACTTTTCACAATTCCCTGGTTCCAGAGGAAAGACACTAGACCTGTAGACTTGATTTCAAAGTCTGGAAAGAGCTGGCTAAGCCCTGTGCACTGTGTGATGTTGACCACACCTCTCCAAAGCTCCACAAGCTTCCATGGCTCAGAAACACATGAAAGTTTATGAAGCCATCACTGGCCTGTGAGCACAGTCACGCTTCTGCTCCGCACTACCTCATCACGGTTTCTGCGGTCCAGGAGATTTCCTTATATCCAACTGGGAGAATTGCAACAAGGGCTAGAACCTGCCATCCCTCCTGGGCGCCTCCTGAGTGGCTGGGCACAGTGAGAGTCAGTAGCAGCTCTGCCCAAGGTCTGTCTCAAATTAACCTTATAGGCATTCTTAATTCAGATAATGAGAAGGTTATGGCCACAAAGATTAAAGAACAATCAAAATACATGAGGTGTGCGTGATCCCTGCGTCTCCGCGGACCCAAACTGCCCCAGGGAAGAGCGGAAACTCCATCAACGGGAACCAAGGCTAACTGCCTTGGTTTCACCCCTGGAACCTTGGGCGCTGCGCTCCTGGGACCGGCTGAAAATCTCCCCCCCCCCCCCCCGCCAGGTGTGTGCGTGTTCCCTGCGTCTCCGCGGACCCAAACTGCCCCAGGGAAGAGCGGAAACTCCATCAACGGGAACCAAGGCTAACTGCCTTGGTTTCACCGCTGGAACCTTGGGCCCTGCGCTTCCGTAATCATCCCAAAACTCAAAACCCCGCGGCCACGCGCAGCCAACCTTTTACTACCTATCTTGCATGAGGTACCACTGAACCTTGGTTCCTACATCCTTGCTACCCACCCAAACTCCGCAAACAGACCAGACACCTACTAACTGTAATATCCTGTCATCCAAGACCCCACATTTGCAACCTACAATAGTCAAAATGGTAAGGCAACGCAAAGTTCCATCCAGCTCTGTGAGTGAAGTCACTAGTCCAGATGAGCCAAGCAATACCAATGAGTTATATAACCTCTCTGATAAGGAATTTCGGAAAGAAATGTTAAGGAGTCATAAGGAATTCAAAGAAGCAATGGAATGCAAACTCAATAAAATACAAGAGGACATGATAGAAGAAGTGAGGAAAATGCAAATGGAAATGACATATATTAAAAATGAGGTAAATGAAATGAAAAACACAGTGGAAAGCCAGCATAGCAGAATAATAGCTACTGAAGAAAGAATTAGTGATCTCGAAGACGCGCTTCCAAAGATTCTCTACACAACACCAGAAGATAGAAAAAAGACTCACAATTACCGAACAGACAAGAGATAATCGGATGAAACCAGAAGAAACAACATACGGATCATTGGGGTCCCAGAAGGGCAAGAAGAAAAACCTGATGAAGAAGAAACTGTCAAAGCCATCATTGCTGAGAAGTTCCCGGAACTAAAAAACACTTGCCTCAAGATCCAGGAGGCCCGTAGGATACCTGCTAAAAGAAACCCCAACAAGAATACTCCAAGACACATCTTAATTAAAATGACAAAAACTATAGATAGAGATAGAATACTGAAAGCAGCAAGATCAAAGAAGGAAATCACATACAAAGGAACATCTCTAAGATTTACAGCAGACTTCTCTGATGAAACACTCCGAGCAAGAAAACAATGGTGGGATATTGTGAAAAGGCTGAATGAACTACAGGCCTCACCAAGAATTCTTTACCCGGCCAGACTCACATTCAGATATGAAGGAAAGATACACAACTTCATGGATAAGCAACAACTCAGGAACTTCATGGACTCAAAACCAACCTTAAAAGAAGGACTGAAGGGTCTACTGTAATACGACCAAATCCATAAGCACAACAAGCTCAAACAGAAAGATGGCACAAAATCCGATGACAATAATCTCTCTCAATGTCAATGGTCTAAATGCACCAATTAAGAGACACAGAGTAACAAAATGGATTAAAAAAATTGAACCCAACATTCTGCTGTCTACAAGAAACACATCTGAATAATCAGAACAAACACAGACTCAAAGTCAAAGGTTGGAAGACCATTCTCCATGCAAACAATTCCTCCAAAAAGGCTGGTGTGGCCATATTAGTATCAGATAATATAGACTTCAGGCTGAAAAAGGTTAGAAGGGACAACGAAGGCCATTTCTTATTACTTAAGGGGTATGTACACCAGGAAGAAATTACACTACTAAACATATATGCACCCAACGAGGGGCCAGCAAAATACATAAAACAACTGCTAAGAGACCTCAAAGAAGACATTGACAGTAGCACAATAATAGTTGGAGACTTCAACACTGCTCTATCAACGATGGATAGATCAACAAGACTGAAACTCACCAAGGAAATATTGGCCCTCAAGGAAGAAATGGAAGAAAGAGAGCTAGTAGATATATACAGGGCTTTTCATGCCAAAAAAGCTGAATACACATTTTTCTCTAGTGCACATGGAACATTCTCCAAGATAGACCACATGCTGAGCCACAAAGCATACCTCAATAAAATTAAAAAGATAGAAATTGTGTCAGCTATCTTTTCAGACCATGATGCACTGAAAATGGAAGTTAACCGTACACAGAAACAGGGAGTCAAACCAAACACCTGGAAACTGAACAGCTCACTCCTGAACAACAAATGGGTCATAGAAGAAATCAAACAGGAAATCCAAAGATTTCTGGAAACAAATGAAAATGAAGACACCAACTATAAGAACTTGTGGGACACGGCAAAAGCCGTGTTAAGAGGGAAATTTATAGCTCTGCAAGCATTCATCAGGAAACAAGAAAGGGCCCACATAAATAACCTGACTACACAGCTGAAGACATTAGAGAAAGACCAACAAAAAGGAGCCCAACCCAGGCAGAAAAAAGGAAATAATAAAACTTAGAGAGGAAATCAATGAGTTGGAAACCAAAAAAACAATCCAAAAGATTAATGAAACCAAGAGCTGGTTTTTTGAAAAAATAAACAAGATTGACAAACCATTGGCAAGACTTGTAAGGACAGGGAAAGAGAGAACCCAAATAAACAGAATCAGAAATAAAAAGGGTGACATCACAACAGAAACCACAGAAATCCAAAAGATCATCAGAGATTACTTTGAGAGCCTGTATGCCGTGAAACATGAGAATCTAGAAGAAATGGATCAATTCCTGAAGTCCTATAACCTCCCACGGCTGAAACAAGAAGACCTCCAATACCTGAATAAGCCTATCACCATTGAGGAAATAGAAACAGTAATTAAAAGACTTCCCAAACACAAAAGCCCAGGTCCAGACGGATTCCCTAGTGAACTCTACCAAACCTTTAAGGAGGACCTACTGCCAGTCCTGTTCAAGCTCTTCCAGGAAATAGAAGAAACAGAAACACTCCCAAACAGCTTCTACGAGGCACATATCACCCTGATACCCAAAGCAGGGAGAGACAACACAAAGAAAGAAAACTACAGACCAATATCCCTGATGAACACGGATGCTAAGATCTTCAACAAAATACTAGCAAACAGAATCCAAAGACTCATCAAGAAGATTATACATCATGACCAAGTAGGATTCATCCCGGGTATGCAAGGATGGTTCAACATTCGCAAGTCAATCAACATAATACATCATATCAATAAGAGAAAAAATAAAAACCACATGATCCTATCAATAGACGCAGAGAAAGCATTTGACAAGATCCAGCACCCGTTCATGATTAAAACCCTCCAGAAAATGGGAATTGAAGGGACTTTCCTCAAGATAGTTACAGCCATCTACCAAAAGCCCACAGCGAGCATCATTCTCAATGGGGGAAAAGTTGAAAGCCTTCCCCCTGAGATCAGGGACAAGACAAGGTTGCCCACTCTCACCTCTTTTATTCAATATAGTACTGGAAGTACTTGCCATAGCAATCAGAGAAGAAAAGGACATCAAGGGCATCCAGATAGGCAAGGAAAAAGTCAAGCTATCATTATTTGCAGATGACATGATATTATACCTAGAGAACCCTAAACTCTCTACCAAAAAACTCCTAGAAACAATAGACGCATATAGTAGAGTGGCAGGATACAAAATCAACACCCAAAAAGTCAGTGGCTTTCCTATATACAAATAACGAAAGAGAAGAAAAGGATATTAAGGAAACTATTCCATTCACAATTGTGCCACAGAAAATTAAATACCTAGGAATCAACTTACCCAAGTATGTAAAGGACCTGTACAAAGAAAACTACAAGACACTGCTCCAAGAGATAAAAGAGGACACAAGGAAATGGAAACACGTTCCCTGTTCATGGATGGGGAGAATCAACATTGTCAAAATGGTAATACTCCCTAGAGCTCTATACAGATTCAATGCAGTCCCTATGAGGATACCCATGACATTCTTCAAAGAAATTGACCAAACAATCCTGAAATTTGTATGGAACGATAAACCCCCCAAGGATAGCTAAAGCAATCCTCGGGAAAAAGAAGATGGGAGGCATCACCTTACCCAACTTCAAACTGTACTACAAGGCAGTAGTAATTAAAACAGCATGCTATTGGAATAAAAACAGACCCGTGGACCTATGGAATAGAATTGAGTATCCTGACACCCAACCTCAAACACATGATCATTTAATCTTTGATAAAGGTGCAACGAGTCTAAAATGGAGTAAGGAAAGCCTCTTCAATAAGTGGTGTTGGGAAAACTGGGCAGCGACATGTAAAAAAAATGAATTTGGACCTGTGTCTAACACCATGCACAAAAATCAGATCAAAGTGGATTAAAGATCTCAATATCAGACTTGAATCCATAAAGTACATTGAAGAAAATATAGGAAAAACCCTCCATGACATTGAAGCTAAAGGCATCTTCAAAGATGAAACATCTCTAACAAAGCAACTAGAAGAAAAGATAAATATATGGGACTACATGAAACTAAAAAGCTTCTGCACCTCAAAAGAAACAGTGACTAAGATACAAAAGCAGTCCACAGAATGGGAAAGAATATTCACCCAATACTCATCTGATAAGGGGTTAATATCCAGGATATATCAGGCACTGGTAGAACTTTACAAGAAGAAAACAAACAACCCCATCAAAAAATGGGGAGAAGAAATGAACAGAAACTTCAGCAAGGAAGAAATTCGAATGGCCAAAAAACATATGAAAAAATGCTCATCATCACTAATCATCAGAGAGATGCAAATCAAAACAACAATGAGATACCACTTTACACCACAGAGACTGGCACATATTCAAAAGAACAAGAACAACAAGTGCTGGCGTGGGTGTGGGGAAAAGGGGACACTCATCCATTGTTGGTGGGAATGCCGGCTGGTACAGCCTTTCTGGAAAACAATATGGACATTCCTCCAAAGACTAGAAATTGAACTCCCATTTGACCCAGCCATACCACTCCTGGGAATCTACTCTGGGAAACCAAAAATACGCAGCGGAAACACCATCCCTACTTTTATGTTCATAGCAGCATTATTCACAATAGCCAGAATCTGGAAGCAACCCGAGTGCCCGAAAATAGATGACTGGATAAAAAGCTTTGGTACATCTACAAATTGGAATACTATGCAGCTGTTAGGAAAAATGAAGTTATAAAATTTGCCTATAAATGGATGGACATGGAGAAGATTATGTTGAGCGAAATTAGCCAGAAGGAGAGAGACAGTTACAGAATGACTGCATTTATCTGCATAACATAAATATATAGGTACATATTATGATACCAATATCCAAGGTCAAGTGAAACATACATCAGGAGGTCCTGTCAAAGGTGGAAATTATCACAAACGTGTGGGAGTCAGAGGCTAGGTAAGACAGAAAATGGAACAGTGCGCTAACAATTGTGAGGGTACTAATGCCAACCTAGAACTGAGCATTAAATAGAGGCAAAAGGATACACATGACAACCCTTTAATGTATGTTCTGTAATCCATAGTCTGGAGAGGAAGGAAAAGAGAAAGATAGAGAAATGGAAAGAAATAAAGAACCTGCCATGGAGGAGGGCTGGGGGAGGGGGAGGGAACCGGGGACGTTGGTGGTGGGAGATGGGCACTGGTGGCGGGATGGGTGCTGCTACACTGTATGACCAAAACCCAAATATGAACTTTTTAATTGTATATCTTTGTAATTGTAAAAATAAAAAAATTAAAAAAAAAAAATGAGGTAGCTATCAATGGTAGCATATTATAGAGAATATTTTTCCGAGAGGGAAATTCTCTTATTGCAAATAAAAAAAAATGAAGCTCAGTATTAATATAGATTAATAATTAAAGGTAGAATTCCTACAAAAGTCTTCTAACTCCAAATATTGATGCTTTCTACTGCTATATTTACTTTTTAATAATTTTTTGAGTGGTGATATAATGTGGGATTATAATGACAGTCATGGTGAGGATAATAACTAACACTTATACAGCATGTTTTCTGTATGTCAAATCTTGTCTTTCAAAGGTTCCATTAAAAATTTCATTACATATTAGAAGATTTTGGTTCAATGTAATTATAATATTTCAATTTTTGGAGCTGTTTAGAAAAAGGAAAACCTGTATCATAAGTAATAAGCTCATTCTGTCTTAAGGAAATCACTTCATTGAGGCTGAATCCCTGGGTTTGTAAGAGGTTTTGAAGTAGAGATTGCCTGTCTGGGCTGAGAAATCAGACCAGATGTGTGCTACATTTCCCTTCAGTTCCTGATCTCCTCCAAGATCATCAATCAACTTTCCAAGGATACAGTTACTCAGTGGTTCTGTCCAAGCTATTATATACCCCTCCTATTTTCTACCTTCTCCAAGGAAACTGTTAATATGAGATACAAGTGTGAGGATGATCGATGAAGAACCTGAACTATATTCCGGGAAGTAGAATGGTGTTCAGGACAGACAGTAAAATGTAAATAGTCTTAATTCTCAGTACAACCCTGGGAGAGCTTTTGCCTAATTTGAGCAACTGAAAGCTTTCCTCATTCTCTGGGTCATTAAAGTAGCATTTTCCAATTACTTTTCTTTGTGCCAGTTGAAATTGTTAATGAGTCTCATTTCATGTACCACACAAATAGCATATATTATACTTGGGCCATATTTGATTACTATTTTTTTCAGAGTCAGATACCATTAAACATAGTTTCCTATATCAGAGTAATTTAGCTATAGAATATGAGGAAGTTGGGCCAGAGCGATAGTCCAGCAGGTAGGGCGTCTGCCTTGCATGTGGCTGGCCTGTGCCGGCCTGGGTTTGATCCCGGCATCCCATATGGTCGCCCGAGCACTGCCAGGAGTAATTCCTGAGTGCAGAGCCAGGAGTAACCCCTGAGCATCGCCGGGTGTGACCCAAAAAGCAGAAAAAAAAGAATATGAGGAAGTTGATTAAGTATAAAATAAGATACAGTGAACCCCCAGGAAGTGATGTGTTCTATTAATTTATAGCACATTGTACAGTTTTATATCTTTTGTGTATGTATCACATGTATTTTTATTGAATTACTTATTAACCCAAACCTTTGTCCAACACAATTTAAAAAAAATACTTAATTCATATCTTAGTTTATTTGGCTTTTTTGGGTCATACCCAGCGATTCTCATGGGTTACTTCAGGCTTAGCACCCAGGAATTACTCCTGGCAGTGCTCAGGGGAACCTATGGGATGCTGGAACCAAACATGGTTGGCCTCGTACGGCGACTGCTCTGATACTGAGGCTGTACTATCACTCTGGCCCCACAGATCTCAATTCTGAGTCTAGTTCCCCACCAGTCACACAAGTTTGTTTATTTAAGAAAAAAATATTCTATAGTGAATTCAGGGGAGGGGGATTCATATCAGGGGATTTACACATGCGGGTTTGCACGCTCACAACCCACCGATAGAGGGAAACACCAAGCATCTTGAAAATCACAGGACAAAAGAAAGGCATTAACCCTTTAGATGGGGATCCAGCTGGGAAAGGGAATTTCAACAGCATTAATTTTTGTGTCTCAGTCCCAGCTGAGGGCTGAGCAGAATACCCCCTGCTAACACATTATTCCCTCTAGCAGCAATCCATGTGCGCCTCATTGTCATTCATGTGGTCAGCATCTGTCTCGTTTGCCAAGGCATCGAAAATCAGATGGGCTGGACACATAATGCGATTTGGAGACAACTGCCGGACTAGAGCCGTTACCAACTGGATTCCATGGGACGTCAAAAGATCATGTAGCCGCCCACCTACAACATGGTCAGACTTCTTCGTCAAGACCCTGAACAAACGGTTTGAGGCTCTTCATATTCCTGAAGCAAGCAGATGCCATTGGGCTACACTGGCACATGACAGGGACAAATGAAAATGTTACTGGAACCCGCTCGAGCAAATTGATGAACAACGGCATAGCATGAAGAGCTGCACAAGCGGCTGGGGAAGCTGGAACTCGGCTCGCCCAGGGCCCAGCTGACCATGGGGCTCCCGGGAGGACAGATGGGTTTTGGGATTGGGCCCATCACCTCTTGGGGGGTCCCGGAAGCAGCCGGATGGGACTCGCCCACCACATTAGCCACCACCTTCGCTGTCCGGATGCTGGGATACTACCTCATGACCAGATTAACAGAGCAAAACCAGTTCGAGCCCAGGTCACGCGGCTGCAAGCGGCCGTGCGGTCCATAAAAATAGTGAAAACAGTAATGTCCTTTAATGCACTGCATTCTACAATGTGCAGGGAAGTTTGGCGGGAGGGAGAGATAGAGAGGAGAGAAAAGACATACAGAACCTGTCAAGTAGTTGAGGTGTGGGAGGGGGGAGGGAGGTGGGGACATTGGTGATGGGAGATGGGTTTGGGTGGAGGGATGGGTATTGGAACACTGTAGAACCAAAACTCTACATGAGCATATTTCATTGTATGTCTAAAATGGTGTAATAAAATTTGGGGTAAAAATATATTAATTAATTAAAAAAATTGACGAACAACGGGATGTCAAGTGATCAAGTGAATACATTATTCCCTCTAGTGGCAATCCATGAGGGCCTCGCGGTCATGCATGTGATAGCAACCCAACCACCAGTCCCTTTTGACTACATTACCATCTCAAACCTTTTCCCCTTTCACAATGATGTTTTTTCACTGCACAGTCTCCAGAGGTAATGCATCAGACTCCGTCTCCAATATGAGGTAAACTGCATTTTTGAAGTCCACATAATAGCTTAAAAAAACACAGAAAGGGCTGTGCAGCCAAAGAGTGCTCAAACTGTGTGAAATGACTTCAGTGGCAGAAAAAAATAATAAATCAAATTTACTGGTATGATTCACGATCACGATCACAATCACGATCTTCCGTTGATCATCTATTTGCTAGAGCGGGCACCAGTAATATCTCCATATGTCCTGTCTCATGCCAGTAGAGCCAGGGGCATAGGCTTGCTACAGGAACATAAAGAGCCTCAAACCATTATATTAGGTCATGGGAATGACCTAATATAATTGTTACTGGAATTTGGCATATAATATACAACACGAGAAGCTTGCCAGGCTTGTCGAGCAGGAGGCAAACTCTTTTAAACATCTCCAAATAAAGCATTTATTGATGAACACGGCCGCAGGCGGCGGCATGAGCCGGGCTGTGATGGGCTGGTCTGCTGGGTGGAGTTCTGACGAGAGGGAAGTCCAGAAGTGGAAAATGGCGGGCGCCAGCGGAGTGAGGAGGGGTGGTCTGGCTTGTTGTGAGGCTCTGCCGAGGTGGTGGGCCAGGGCTAGAACCCGCCATGCCTCCCGACTGCCTCATGAGCGGCTGTGCACAGGGAGAGCAAGGAACAGCTCTGCCCCATGTGTGAGAGTCTCTGGACCAGCATACCTGGGCCGGATTGAGGAAAAAGCTGCGGCAGGGTGGGTGTCGGTGATCCGGGCTGTGATGGGCTGGTCTGCTGGGTGGAGTTCTGACAAGAGGGAAGTCCAGAAGTGGAAAATGGCGGCGCCAGCGGAGTGAGGAGGGGTGGTCTGGCTTGTTGTGAGGCTCTGCCGAGGTGGTGGGCCAGGGCTAGAACCCACCATGCCTCCCGACTGCCTCATGAACGGCTGTGCACAGGGAGAGCAAGGAACAGCTCTGCCCCATATGTGAGAGTCTCTGGACCAGCATAGCTGGGCTGGATTGAGGAAAAAGCTGCATCAGGGTGGGTGATATGCATACCTGGGCCGGATTGAGGAAAAAGCTGCGGCAGAGTGGTATGATTCACTTTTTTTTTTTTTTTTGCTTTTTGGTTCACACCCAGCGATGCTCAGGGGTTTCTCCTGGCTCTGCACTCAGGAATTACTCCTGGCAGTGCTCGGGGGACCATATGGGATGCCGGGGATCGAACCAGGGCTAGCATGGGCCAGACACATGCGAGGCAAATGCCCTACCCGCTGGACTATCACTCCGGCCCATATGATTCAGTCTTATGCTAAAAATAGATTTTCATAAATTAGTCAAACACAGCTCAAAGAGCCAGTTTATCTTGAGGTTAGTCTTAGATGAGAAATTAATGCTTAATTAATTTTAGTCAAGTAAAAGAGGTGGCAGTTAGACTCCTATTCTTTTTTGTTTAATTGGAATCTAATTACAAAGAGGTCATTCATTCTTTCCTTATTCAGCAAATATTTATTCAGCTATCTGAAGCCTTTGTGGAAAACCAAAGTCAAACTCACTAGAAAGTTCCATGTTTTTACTGTCTTAATTCACTTTCTTGGCTTTAGAGATCTGCTTGCCACCCCAGTAGCACCACTGTACTCTTGAGGAAAATATGTAAAATTTACCACCTGTTACCACCCATAACCACAGTCTAGTGAAAAGACCAAATCTGTTCTTTGGAATTCAAAGTAACTTTGACATTACAAAGCAGCACCATAAGTTAGTCCTGTAATCTTTAGCCTGAAGGTTACCGCACACAACTTGTACAAATGGGCTTTGTTGCTAGATTGGTCATTCAACCCTCCCATGCTGTGCTTTTTGTTTCCATTATCGTTTTGCCTCCAAATCACGGTTCCCAACCTTGCCTGGACATTGGAACCACCTGGAGAATTTAAAAAGCTGTCAATACATGGTATTCATTCTCACAAAGACCCATTTGGTCAGTGTAGGGTGAGGCCCAGGGTCTGTTTAGCCTCCTGATGTGTTTCAAACATGCTGCCAGGATTGAGAATTACCAACATGTATTGTGAGAACACGAAAATCTGGCTGTGTTCCTCCTCTGCTATCAATGCTCTGACGATTTAGTCCTTTCATGAATGCTTGGCAGCAATTACCAGAATCCCTAATATGATTATTTGGGCTGAGCTCTCACACCATTTCTTTCCACACCCTCATAAATTCTCTCTCCATACTGCAGGTCTGGGAAATCACGACTCACTGTTCTGTTCTGGTCCTTGGACAAACTGTTCTCTTTAAAGAAACACTCCGTCACCACCTCTTCATCTGATCCATTTCGAATGATGCTCAGTTTGGGCTGAAATTAACTTTACTTCCTTCAGTGGGACCCTTGATCCTGCCCCACACTCTTGTCCTCAAACAGAATTCCCTGCCACACCTCGCACCTTACTTTTTATTGCATAGAGAAGGTAGATGGGTACTAAGAGCAGTAATCTTGTGAACTCTGCTGCTGTGTCTTCAGTCCCATACACAGTGTGTGGTATATAACAGGAGCTTGGTAACTATCTGTTACTGAAGCAGTCAGGGACATTAAACAAAGTAGAAATTTGAGTAAGGGCATTTTGACATCAAAAATTATTAACTAGGTTGAAATCCACCAAAAGTGGGGGGGGCAGAGGTTAAGTAAGAGAAGGGACAAGTTTGCCAACTGAGTATTGAATGTAGGTAAAGGGAGATATACATGCGTAGTGCAACCCACAATGTGTGGGAGAAGGAGGAGAGAGAGAGGGAGAGGAGAGGAGATAAAGAACCTGCCATTTGGGCGGGATGTGGGAGGGGGAGGGAATTGGGGACATGGGTGGTGGCTGAGGGGCACTGGTGGAGGGCGGGGTGCTGGAACACTATGTGACCGAAACCCCCAAGCGTGAACATTGTAATTGTATATCTCACGGTGGTATAATAAAATGTTAAATACAAAAAAAGGGAGATATACATGATGATAGACAGATATAGACAGAGACAGGCAGAGATAGGCAGAGATAGGCAGATAGACAGAAATAGACAAGATAGACAGACAGACAGACATATAGATAGACAGACAAGTAGATAGATAGATAATGGACATAAACAAATCTCCAATAAGTGCAAAGAAGAGAATCTCCTTATAAAAGTAAAAAGCAATAACCTGCTCAATCAAAACATTAAAGCTTGATCAATTCACTCTCTATTTCATTTATGATTAATTCTTTTATCTTTCAAAGCACATTGAAGACTTCCATTTCACCCAGACTATGAGATGCATCACTCTTGCCACGGGTTTAAAATTTTCAGTAGCTTGAACAAAAAGCACACCTTGACTTATAAATCTAGTGAGTTTGTCCGTGATATGAATAGGAAACCTTTATGATACCACTTTTCAGGAGACTGTGCTAGCAGTGTTGCCAGCAGTAAGAAAGTTAAAGCTGAGAAAAATTAATCAGGATATTGCTTGTCATACTTTCATATCATTAAAAATGTTTGAGTGCCAAAAGAAAGCTTTGATGCCAAAATCAGAGCACAGAATTGCAAGATTCTTTTGATCCTTCATCAGTGCTGGTAACTTCTTCAGAGTATCGACTGTGGCAAAGAATCATTAGTCTCCTGCTATATTCAACGTCTGCTTTATTTAATAAGCAAATAGTACAAGTAAAATGTCTTTAGATCACGTCAGGCCGTGGATAAATTACCATTCATTGTGATCTACTCCTTCAAATAATAATGTACTTGACTCAGAAATCAAATGAGTTACTGAAAGCAATTAAACATCCTCAAAAATCACTCAGACATTTTTGATTTGTGTAGTAAATAGCGTGCCCCTTTGTAAAAAGTTCTCCAATGCAAAAACTTCTCCAAAAAACAAAAACAGGGCCAGAACATTAGTACAGCAGGTAGAGTGTTTGCCTTGCTTGCTCTGACCCGGATTCCATCCCTAGCATCCCATATGGTCCCCCAGCAGCACTACCAGGAGTGATTCCTGAGTGCAGAGCCAGGAGGAACCCTTGGGCATCATCGGGTGTGACCCACAAACAAAAAACAAACAAACAAACAACATACCTAGGGGAGAAAATCTGATATAAAAAGGTTATTCTAAAGTTATCTATTGCTATTAGCTACTTCAGCCCCATCAAAATAAACAGAATATTAAACAACTATAAAACTGTGATATCATTTCATGTATCACTGTATCACTGTCTTCCGTTCATCATCGATTTGCTCACGCGCACCAGTAACATCTCCATATGTCCTGTCTCAGGCTAGTAGAGCCCAAGGGCACCTGCTTGCTCCAGGAACATAAAGAGCCTCAAACCATTCCATCAGATCATGGGAATGAGGTCTATAATTGTTACTTGTTTTTGGCATATCAAATACAACACGGGTAGCTTGCCAGGCTCTGCCGTGAAGGTGGCATACTCTTATAGTCACCTCTGATCTCCAGCATTTATTGATGAATCACATGACCGCAATTGGCCGTGTGACCGAGCTGTGATAGGCTCTTCTGCTGGGTGGAGTTCTGACGAGAGGGAAGTCCCGATATGGAAAATGGCGGCCCTCATGGATGGGGGGGCCGCCTGGCTTCTTGTGAGGCTCTGCTGGGGTGGGGGGCCAGGGCTAGAACCCACCATCCCTCCCGGGTGCCTCATGAGCGGCTGGGCACAGTGAGAGCCGGTAGCAGCTCTGCCCCATGTCAGTGAATCTCATTTCATCCTATGAAATCTATAGGATGTGTAAATACAAAGAAAATGGCTTTCCACTCTGGTCGGAATTGAAGTAGGGATTTGGGCTCCTCCATCTCCATGCCAGTGGGGCGTGGCTACAGGCTCGCAGCCTCCACAACCAGATGACAACCCAGGCCACATGGTCCTCTGTGGGTCCCCAAGGATATTCCAAGGATTCATTGGTGAAAAAATCCAGTAAATAGGGGTCAGGGCATGAAACTAGGAGGCCACCAGGGGTGGAAAACAAGGTTGAACGGGGTCACAGTCGGAGAAAGACAGACATTTATATGGGCATTAAAAAGTAGTATTTCAAACCAGAGATGGGACTTTAGTAAAATACCTAACTATTTTCTGACACTGTCAGAAAGTGTTGAGAAAGTAAATACATAATAAAATTTTACATAGATGACTTTAAGACAATACGGAAGTAACTAGTTTACAATAGTCTTATGCTAAAGGGCACAGGTGGGTATAAAATAGTAAGTCTCTTGTATAACAATAATCAAAAAGTTAATTGGAAAAAGTCTGGGAGTTTTCTTTTTTTTGTTCTTTAGATCTTTTTGATTAAACAATGTTGTAGAATTTTAAGTACGTTCTCTGAAAGGGAAATCAAGTGATCAAGTGATCTCTGAAAGGGAAATCAATTTAAAATTTGATAAACTGAAGTACCATCATCCAAAAAGAGGTTACTCAGTATTTACTTTTCCACTAAAAAAATTCATTTTTACACAGTTTACATTTTTACACATTTTTCAGTTACATGTATAATGTTTACACTGGGGATAACAGCTTTTGACTCTTGCTTTAAAACTTCCTGATTGCAATCTTAAAAATAGCATCAGCACTTTGATCAATTGAGCAGACAGTGTATGTACCATTCTATCACTCTCAAATTTCTGCTCTTTAAAGAGCAAATCTTGGGCTCCTCAGTTAAGTTCATCGAATCACCCTATTCCTGGACAGTGTATGAATGGCGAGATGAGAACCTGAAGGAACATGAAAGAAGGGGACCGAGAGATACTCCAGGGGCTGACCCTGCACACAGTCACCTGGATTCAATCCGTTGGCACTGCACAGGGTCCTCTAAGCCGTGCCAGGGTGACCCCAGAGGACAGGGCCAGGAGTAAGCCCTCAACACTGCTGAGTGACTCAAGGACAAAACAACAACAAAAGCTCAGCAGATGAGAACTGAATTCTCATTAATTCTCAGTTGCATGCCCACAGCTGAGAAACTAGGCAGACAACGGTACAGAGGTGGCCGAGTGCACGGGAGCTCAGTGTGACTTGATAAGTGCAGAGACAGGCAGAGCGAGCCCCGGCTCTCGACGCAAGCCTAGAAAATCTCTAGCCAGAAACATGAAGCAAACCGTGGCGCGGAGCCTGGGAGCTGTAAGTTCTCACGTTTGTGTTTGAAGTGGCCATCCTCCCAGGACACTCCAATATCGGGACGTTTCCTAAGACGTGCCTCCCAGTCACAGCTGCCTCTCCAGAGCGGCCAGCAGATCCCAGACCGGAAGCTTCGCCCAAGAACAAGACAATGTTCCTAACTTTAATGCTGTTTCACTTAGTCTCTGGTGGCATAAAAACACCCCCAAAATTCAGGAATCAAATGAAGTCTGAGTTACCTAAATGGAGGGAGGAGTCGGGTCATAGGTTAGACAGATGTTTAGCTTTTGAAGAAATCACCAACTTTTCTAATAACTGTGTGGTGTTGATGTCATTCTGATGTTCATTTTCTCTAATGACCAATGATAACAAGCATTTCATTTCAGAAGCATCTGTTTGAACCTTTTCCCGGTTTCTTCACTGGGTTGTTTCCGATTCTCTTCTGCTATTGAGTATCATTATACATAACACCTTCCCTGGAGCCTACGTGCTATCTCGGTGTCATTCCCGTGCGGTACTCTCAGCAAGGAATATAGGCTAATGGTACTGTAACCTGCCTCCTTGGAGCAGGGATTACCGGGATAAGGAAGAAGTTCAAAGTCTCAAATCTGTTTCCATTAGGGTTCTCTCCTGGTTGAGTGAAGGACAGCAGTTGTCCCAGGGGGTGGGGGAAGGGGTCCTTCTTTACAACACCTATCAAATTGGATTTACTCTTGGTCAGAATTCTTTTTTTTAATGGTTTCTTATTGAGTCACCTTGCCATACAGTAAGAAGGCTGATCATCATCGAGTTCCAGTCACACTGTTCTAGCACCCATCCCTCCACCAATGTGCCCCTTTA
Organism: Cryptotis parvus; assembly: GCA_021461705.1. Taxonomy (NCBI): domain Eukaryota; kingdom Metazoa; phylum Chordata; class Mammalia; order Eulipotyphla; family Soricidae; genus Cryptotis; species Cryptotis parvus. The sequence continues at coordinate 571,494 of JAJIBD010022410.1, forward strand.
CCCTCCGGCCACCCCCTACCCTCCATCCCCCATCCTGTCTCAACAGCAAACCCTTTCCATCTTTCTCCCTCTCTCTCCCTTTGGGCACGGTGGATTGCAGTGCAGATACTGAGAGTTTACCTTGTCTGTTCCCTTTCCTAGTCTGCACTCAGCTTTTATACAGGGGTCACTAATCCTTATCTTTGCCACAGTGGACCCTTCCCTATCCCAACTGCCTTTTCCTCAAATGGTTGAAGCAGGCTCCCAAGCGTGGACCAAACCTCCTGGCCCTTGTTTCTACTATCTTTGAATATTGTTTCATATTATATTTTTTACACCTTTTTGGTGGGAATTCTAAGTGACTGATTTTGAGCCAAGGAGGACAGAATCAGAGTGAGGCAGTGGAGAGGAGTTGGTGAAAGTCCTCAGCTGGAGTATTGCTTTAGTCGGCCCATTCAAGCTCTCTCTCCCTCTGCATCCGGGGTTAACTGGCCACTAGCTGAGGATCAAGGGTTGCAAGGTAAGTGCTCTGGGAGAAACAGAGCTCTTGAAATGGCAGGAACTTTCTCAGCTAGGTGGTGGAAGTGAGAAAGGAGGTTGTGAGCTGTAAGCAGCCAAGTTGCAGGGTAACTGGAAGATGAAAGCCAGCCTGGAAAGGGGGCGTGAGCTGTACTCAGGAGGAGGTTTCCATAACCTCATAACTCACCTGTTCTCCTTCGCCCTCTTCATAGACTAGCTATGCTGTGGGAGAGAAACACTAGACTTAAATGCCCAGGAAAAGGCTTTCTAATGACAGCATGGCTATTCACAGGTGCAGATAAATTGTCCTCTCCTTAAAATATATAGTATAATAATAATGATGATAAGAAGAAATAAGACTCAGAGGACCTTAATAAGGAGAGAAAGAGGTCTAGACAGGTTATTTGGAGAAAAAGCTCATGAGGGAATACAGATCTGATATTGTGGGTCATTAAAATGTTTAAGAAAAGACAACTCCCTCTCTCTCTATCTCTCTCTATATATATTATATATGTGTCTGTGTATATATATGTTTGGGGTCCACACCTGGCATTGCCCCAGTATCGCTCTTGGCAGGCTCAGAGGACTATATAGGTGCTGGGGATCAAACCTGTGCCAGCCACATGTGTGCAAGTGCTCTACCCACTATTGTATTGCTCTAGTTCAAAAATCAAAAACTCTTAATTTTATTTTTATTATTATTGTCACTACTCTGTTTTCAGGCAGCAGAGCTCAGGGTTTATTTCTGGCTCTGCACTCAAGGATCACTCCTGGGGGCTCAGGGGACAATATGGGGTTCCAGAAATCAAGCCTGGGCCAGCCACATGTAAGGCAAGCACCTACTGTACTACTCTTCAGCCCCAACGATCTTTAACTGTAACACCAAAGTTTCCAACTAGTGATTACTGACCCCCAAGGAAAAATACGATATCCATTTTTTAAAGCGCTGCTCACAGCTCACAGATGACCCATGGAGAAGCAAGTGCAAGGACTACTTTAGGAAAATAATATTTAGGGACTATCCACAGAAACTTTCCCCTTTCAGGGAGTTAAAAATTAAGTGAGTAGGTGACCACAAACATGCACCCCTATTCCACTGCACCAGAAACGTCTAAACACCGAGTGTAATACGGAACATGTGACAGAAACGAATGTTGGCAAAGGCCCCAGGCCAGGAGCTCTCTGCTCAGCCGGCGGAAATTCAGAGCTTCGCGACCTGAGTTGGTGCTGGGCTGGGAGACTGCGCCAAGTCTGACTAGAGCCACAGCCATTCTCTCCGGAACAGAGTTAGCACATGAACATGAGCAGACAGAAACTGATGCAAAATTCCCAAGGGTCTACAGACCTCCTGAAACCTCAACGGGACCACCCATTTTAGTGGCATGGAACTCCCCTGAGTGAGTTTTCTATAGCAATGCATTCATGTATTTATAATTCTCTTAAAGTCAAGAAACAGACAGAACGACAGACAGGCAGACAGACAGACAGACAGACAGACACACACACACACACACATACACACACGACGGACAGACATAGACACAGAGAGAGGTAAGGGGGAGTAAGACAAAGAGGACAAAGAGGCATCACACAGAGAACAAGAACTTCAGTTTCTTCTTCCTCTCCTTCCACCAAGCATGAACAGATGGTTTCAACATGCTCCCGGAAGGAAGCCCTCCAGAGGGCGAGTCACAAACGGGAAGTGCACAGGGCTGGAGGCATCGCGGTACTGCGGTTGTCTAGGTGAGGTTGAAAGGTGACTCAAAAGGCCCGCCGGACTGTCCCCATTGTCAGAAACAAATAGATAACAGGCACTCCAGTATAGTCTCCAGGGTGTGAGAGGGGTGTAGGCTCGCAAGCGGCTGTAAGGAGTGAGGATAGAGCGATCTAACACAGGCCAGCCATGTCTACATGACCTGGGTCACAAGGAAACATCTGCAAACAAACAACCCTCCCAGGGGTCACTGGTCAACACTGAGTCCAGGGAGCACCAAGGCCAAATAGTCAAGAGCAGCTCCTGCGTGAGTGGAGCCCTGAGGACTGTACCTAAAGCGCAGAAGAAACTCAGGCGTTCCTGTCTAACCACCACAGAGTTCTGAGTCCCTAAGGATTGTGACAAACCCTGGACTGTTCCCTGACAGTGCTGTCTTTCTAGACCCAACGAGGCTGCCGCCAGATGCTGAACAAGGCCTGACCTTGGTTAAGTGAGCTGCGCGCTGCAGCCCTCACGGAGTGTGTAGCAAACCCTCCTTCGATTTTTACAAAAACAGTCTTCATCGGTATTTGGCCTGTTTTCATCGTGACCGAAACATATAGATTTCCCTGGGCTCTTTAATTGTGGAAGCGATTTTAAACATCGCCCTTATTAACCCCAATGGTGTTAATTTACACAGTTCTCTACTTAGCTTCCCTGTTTTGTCTGCATTCAACAGGAGTTAATTCCTCACTCCAAACCTAACCATCCACTCAGAAGGCACTTTCTACTTGCTGCCACATCATGCACACTATGTGAATAGGCTCTTGGAGATGAACTGAAATACAAGAGGCAGAATAACACCGTGGCTGAAGGATGCACATACCCCACACATCTGCCCGTATCCAGAAGACCAGAGCCATTAAGGATCATGTAACTCACGCCATGTTTCAATATTACTGTGCTTTGCCTCCCAGTAATTACAGCTCCTGACAGTCACCTGTAACTGATTACCAGCCTGGTCCAGCAGTTTTTACTGTTTTTATTTATAATGAAACAGAGAACTTGATTCTCAGCAACCTTCCAGGGTCTCTTAGAGGCTATTTCATATATTTAAAGTTTTCCTACTAGAAAAAAAATTGCTTTTGACACCAAAATATGAATTTGAATCAAACCCTGCTTAGTGACTGGCTAGGAGGCACGGCCATACACCCACACTAATTAATGAAGGAGGTACAGGAGCACTTCCGGAGCACATGATACATACAAATCCCTTTACCCATTTTAAAATTACAATCTTTTTATTTTTATTTTTTGCACTTCTGCATGTTACCAGCTCTGGCACCATATCAGGATTTTATTTTAATCTTAAAATTTTTTTATTATACCACCATGAGATACACAATTACAAAGGTGTTCATTATCACGTATATCTCTTTCCTTAATTCAAGACTGGTATTATCATTTCCAACAATTATTAGCCCACTGTTGCCTGTGTTTATTCTCCTGACTCCCTGCAAGCTACTGCTCTTTACATCCTACACTGTAATAAAAGCTCAGAGAGGTCACCAGCATGGACCCGATTAGAAAGATTCCAAATTTGGGGCAGGATTAACCCTTTTTCTGGTTCTTACTAGCCATGTCACTAGTGACTAAAAGTGGGTTTCATCATGCCTAATATGGGAAAATGGAATATGCCGGCTCGTTTGATTAGCTAATGAATGCAGAAGCACTTAGCACACTGTCAACCACAGGAGAGCTCCATTCTCAGGGGTCTCTTGACACAATTGGAGAGAGAGAGAGAGAGAGAGAGAGAGAGAGAGTTTGTGTGTGCGTGTGTGTGTGTGTACAAGCTATGTGTACAGTAAATGTGAGTCTGAAATCACAGAGCAGAAGAAATCTCATACATGACCAACCTAAAGCATAAGACCTAGGAGATATTTATGGAGTGTTTTTAAATTTTAATTCTCTACATCTGCCTTGAAGGCCAAGCTCCTCCTTGCCTGCATATACTGTGTCCCTGCCATACCCTCTATTCTATTTCTCCCTTTCTTCCCCACCAGAAGCTTCCTTCTACCAGACTTCCAATGCAGTTCCCCCAGGAGAGAATTCTTTGTTTCCACAGAATCTTTTCAAAGCCTTAGGGACCTCATGGTTTCCTTACACCCAGGAGAGAGGCTGCTGGGCCTTGTAAAAGCTGAGAGAGTTGTAAGAGTCACCTCCTCATCACAAGCCTTCACCGTCGCACGAGTCATCTCATCACAAGCTTTCGCAGTGGCGCGAGTCACCTCCTCATCAGAAGTCTTCAGAGCCACACGAAGTCACCTCCCTCATCACAAGACTTCACAGTGGCACAAGTCACCTCATCCGAAGTCTTCACAGTCGCACAAATCATCTCCTCATCAGAAGCATCATAGCATTTTCGGTTTTCTCTGACACCATCTCCTTCCACATGTATTTAGAAATGGACTCACTGATTTGTGATGAAAGTATTTGCAGGATCCCACTGGGTCCATTGAGGCCAAACCAGTACTGATGCCCCAAGGGCAGCCAGTAACCACACACATGATTTCTGCTGGTTCTGCTCAATTACTGCAATCACCTACTTTCTCTGAGTATTGACATGCAATTTTCCATGCCCGTTTTCTCTCCTTGGTCTTTGTCTACTTATTGGCTGGGAAATCAATGTATGCACTCCACTTCTGCACCTCATGAATCTGAGAAAAGTGAGAGACTAACACCGCCGTGGCACAGTGCCCTGAAATGCTGAAATGTCCCGATGCAATTGAAGTTCACTGCTTACTCATGGAATTTTTACCTTTTATCTGAAATGAAACATCCATACCAGTGGTTCGCATTTCACATTTCTGGAGTGCACTGGGTGCATTGGGAATCCTCAAGCCATTTCCCTCAGCAACTCTAAGAGGATAATCAGAGACTCATCCTATGGATGAGGAAACGAAAGGCTAAGTAAGAGTAAAGCTAGTTAAAAAATATATCTACATATGTTTTATATATACATATGGAATGATGTTTCTTTTTAAGGAAGATACATATGAGTATGAATTATTACAATAGAAAAATAATGGCTTTCAGACCAGAAATACCTTACCCTAGTTCTTACTTAAGGTAATGCTCAAGGAAAGTTGCTTCCTAATAAAGCTTTGTGTTTTTTTTCATCTCTAGAGTGGTAATAAGTGGTAATAAACATGATCTGACAGGAATTCTTGCAAGTGTTGTTGTGGAGTAAGTAAGCTAATACATAGACTAGACTCTGGACCTTATTAGCCAATTTGTCATGAGAGCAGATAATCTTCCCTTCATTACAACCTCCATGAACACTCGTCAGGTCCATGAGAGGCTATAGATTGTCAAGTATCTAGGGCTAGGTCATCATGTCACCCTCTCAGTGACCTTCTAGAGTAACACTCATGGCCATATATGAACCAATATTGGAAATACATCTTTATTATTACTCTGCCCTCTGTAAGGCCATTTCCATCTCATGGAGATCTATTTCAGTTCAAGACCATTGACCAAAGTAATCAATTAAAAGCTAATAAGAGTGTGTTTTGTCAATTCTGTTGTCAAGCAAAAAGCACTAACTCTTTGCACAACAAACCTTTTGGCTGCATTTTTTCTAACTCATTGTACAATTTTGTAGTGGTTTTCTATTCCTTTTGTTTTAAAAGTGAGAGTGAGTCAACTGCAACAATCCCCCTCGGTGACGGTGGTTGCACACGTGTCCTGCATGGAGTAACATGTGGGCTTGATTCTCTATGTCCCAGACAAATGGGCACTCTTGAAAATAATTGTGGCTTAAACAGGAATTCTGACACCACCTTTAACTCAAACAGTACAAACGCAGGGCTGTAATTTTCTATGCTACTTAATCTCCTGGTACAAAAACCTCTGTTGCTCAAGGGAATTCTTCATCCAGTCCAAAAAAAGGGGGGAAAAAAAAACCTCACAAGGATGTAATAAGTTAACGAACCAAATTAGCATGTAGTGGGGCTTTGTGGCTCTTATCATCCATATTAACCGCAGGGCTCTTGAAGGCTAATATCTTTAGTTGTGCTGTTTTCTGCTTGCTGTCTCCACACCACTAACCTTATTTCTCTGTGGGGAATTGAAGGCTCAGCTTTTTGCAAATCTCCCTCTGATTTTCACTCTCTATGGTGGTGCTAAGTCTTGGGTTTCCAAGGTCAAATGAGCTGAGTCCCTTCCGACCAAGAAGGGCTTACTTCTGACTGACAGTAGGGGGCAACTCTTTTAACAGTCTTGCACTGGCTTCATTAAAAGCACTTCTCCGCCATTTGAAATACAACTTTCCTCTTTTTGCACACGCAAAGGGTTTTGAAAGCGACATATGGAGCGGCAGCGCCACCTGCTGGCTAAGGAGCAGCAGCAGCCTTTGCCACAATACAGGTTTTAGTTTCTGCTTTTAGGGAAGGGGTATGCTCATTTAGGGATGGATTCTTGACGACCATATGTGGAGCAAAGCTAGAATATCTTTAACAATCTTTTTGTAACACCCTGGAAATGATCTCTGTCTTCAGAGATTAAACTTTGAGGCACTGAAGAAAATGGAAATGCTAAAATTGGAATTTTTTTTCCTTGAACTTGGAGTGATAGCACATGGCTTTAGGTGCTTGCTTTCCATGGGGCTGGCCCCAGTTCTACGCTCGCACAACAAATGGTCTTTCGAGCCCTGCCAGCAGATATTCTTAAGAGCAGAGCTAAAAGGGAGCCCCTGAGGACAGCCAAATGTGGCCCAATCTCACCACTACCATCCCCCAACGTGTGTCTTCTTAATAAGGCTATAGAAAATGGCCAACAGCAACAGAACCTGAGAACTGATCATCAAAACTGAGTGTACCGGGTTGCATGAGAGATGGTAATGGATGGGAGGAGTCCCTGGGTCACTAGGGAAGACCAGCTGACACTCACAGAGGGGCAGGGTGCTGCTAGAACTCCAGATGTCAAAAACTCTTCATTCACACTATGGCACATCATGGAGCCTAAATAACAATTGGAATGGGGATGTTGATACAGTGACAGAAATGCCTTCAAATAGGATTTGCATGCAATGCTATGAATTACTTAAGGATAAACTGAACCATTTGGTTGGCACTGCCAAGGAGTCAAGATCATAAACCAAAGCCCTAGGGGTCAACTGAAGAAACACTATAAAGTAGAGAAGGAGATATGACAGGTGTGAATCGAAGTGTCATCACACACATGTGCAATTCAAGTTGGCAACTAATTACAAAGGCAAACACCATCCCTTCTTCCACAGGCAAGGTGCCTGCGACTCCAGAGGAGAGGCAGAGGCCTAGTAAAGGCTCACTTTAGATCCCTGGTCATCACCTACCTGGACTGAATCCAGGCTTTGTGTCCTCCACACCACGAGTATGCTCTCACATCTGCTCAGATGTCTTGAAACGAGTCCCCTAGTCGTGAGGGGGCCCCGTGAGGAGTGAGGAAGCGGTCTCAAGCACCATGTCTTTGTAGAGAAATGATCTCCGGGGCCTGCTCTCAGCTGATACGTAACCTCCCATCTTAACAACAGCATAAAAATGAACAATCAGGGTCAAGTACTGGTATAGCAGACAGCGCACTTGCCTTACTGGGGCCAAGCCAGGCTTTATCCCTGGCCCCCTGTACATTCCCTGAGCTCAGAGCCAGGAATAGCCCCTAAGTATCGGTTAGCATGGCCAAAACAAACAAATTCAAAGATCAAGTTTCAGCAAAGGAAAAGTCCCCAAGGAAAAGCCCAAACCCCCAACAAGTGTTTTGTCCCATTCTCCTCTCTGTCATCATCTAATTTCCTATCCAGGAAAATACATTCTACATACTCAAGGCTTTGATGAGATTCACTGCTCCAGAAAACAATAATATTGCTCTACCGATCTAGTATTTTCTGCAGGAAATGGGTCTGTGTGTATGGAGATCTGCCTGCAATAGTAGTAATCTTCCTTGTCATGCACTGGAAGTGTTCCTTAAGATCAAAGACCTGCCCCATCAACGGGTCTGTCTCTGACCAAAGAGCTGGGAGTGGAAAAATGGCCCACCAGGACCACCAAGGCTGGGTGGACCAGCTCTCCCTGTTCCTGCCACAGGGGTGAGGGGCTAGGGATCATTCAGCTTTTGGGGGTACCTCATCCCACCCTCTCCATTCAACTTCAAGCCATTTTGTAGCTTTTACATTACAAATCCATACATGTATAAATGTTAAAAATCACATCTGATATGGATGAATATCTTTAAATACCCATAAAATACTTATAATTATGCAACTCAGAAATGCACACTTGTTAATAATTTGTAGTGAATTTCCTCTGTGTGTGAAAAAGAGGGAGTGAGAGAGAGGCCCAAAAAAGTGTAACAGACTGTATGACTGAAAGCCAAATATGAACATCTTTGTAATTGTATCTCTCACAGTGGTATAATAAAATATATAAAAAAAGAAAGTGTAACAGAATGTATTGCTGAGATGTGCCTTACATCTGATTTCTTAACATATTCATATTCATTGTTTTATTCATGCTGATTACCATTTTATATATCAATATGGAAAAACATAGAAGGACTTGAAAGGAGATCTCAGAGAAGGACCATGACTCACTGCTAGAACATATGACTCACATGCATAAAATCCTGAGTCTGATTCTCGTGCTACAATGAATAAAGGAAGAAATATTTTTAAGTCAGAACAGTTCTTTTCTGTAATAGTACAAGTCAATGAGTCCTGGGGGTAGCAGTGATGTTGCTGAAAACCTGGGCCAAGGCAAGCCCTCACCTCTCCCTATTCAATCTAATCGGTAGCTGATGCTGAAGCGGAGAGGAGTTTAGGACAGTGTAACAGAAGGAAGGTTTGAGCTTCTGATGGCACTTTGGGAGGTGCACAAGGGTGAGGAATGGGTCCAGAGAGTCCCAGGGAGTCCATGGAGAACGGAAAGCTCCACCCCAACAGTGTTCCCTCAAAGTCTAATGAACTCATTGACAAACACATGCAGGAGGCAGGTGAAATCAGAGAAGGGATAAAGTTTCTGCGCAGAATAGGTCGGAGGCTGCATCACACTGAGGTTGGTGAAACATAGGACTTGGGCTCCAGGAGAAAATGAGGGAGAAAATCTTAAGACTTCCACCATCAATGGAACTGGGAGATTTACAGCAACCTAACTCAGATCTCAAAGTAGTAGAGACCCCAACATGTGAGTTACTCACAGAGAGAGACCACTCTCTGCGTTCCGTAGACCCGACTAACGCCCGAGTTCTTCACAGAGACTGTGCACTCTGCACGTTCCGTAGGCCCCGACTAACACCCGAGTTCTTCAGAGACTGTGCACTCTGCACGTTCCGTAAGCCCCGACTAACACCCGAGTTCTTCAGAGACTGTGCACTCTGCACGTTCCGTAGACCCGACTAACACCTGAGTTATTCACAGAGACTGTACACTCTGCTCCATAGACCGCCAACTAACACCTGAGTTACTCACAGAGACACTGTGCTCTGCATGTTCCATAGATCCCAACCCACATCTGAGTTACTCACACAGACTGTGCGCTCTGCACATCTCATGTGTACTAATCCCCCCAGCACGATCTTAACCTGCCAAAGTCCCAGCATCTGCACTCACTCCCCAACAGCAGCCGCCATGCCTAGGACCAGACTCTGCCACCTCATAACTGAACTGCACAGAGATGCTAGAAACCTCAGGCACACAAGTGGAGGGGGCTGATGTCTCCAGGCCTTCGAAGTTGGGATGGGGCGACTTCCCCGCACCTCCCGTATTTCTGGAAGCCCTTAACAGCCACACCTATGTCCCTCCATATTTCTGGAAGCCCTAACAGCCACACCTATGTCCCTCCGCTGCCACATAAGCTCCTCCACCAGCCTGGTTCCAGAGGCTAATAAGTATATCTCGAATAGATCAGTCACAAAATTGTCTGGGAGCTGAGCAATAGCGCAGCAGGGAGGGTGTTCGCCTTGTATGTGGCCAACCTGGATTCGGGTCTTTGCTCTCATAAAATTGCCTGAGGTTTATGTATGCTTCTTTTAGACCTGGAGCAACATCAGTCATTTCGCAATTATCACTTTTAAACCTCAAATCATGTTAATAGTGACCTGGTATTAGGGCACTATCCAGGATGCTCTCTATCACTAGAGAGAATATATGAATGTCAGTCATGGAGAATATCAACTTATTACACACACAACCTGCATGTGTGCGTACATGAATATTACAGTCATGGAGAATAGCACCTTATTACCCTCACACAATTTGCAAGTGAGGGCATATGTTCGAACATGGGTCGATTTCGGGCTGAAGCGTGTGCATCTACCTCGGGGTTAGTCTTGCTGCTGCCTTAGCCCTATGTGCACAGGCCTCGCCGACTCAGCAAATATTTCATGTCTGCTACTTCATCTGCCATACCACAGTGGACAGGACTGAGAGGTCTCCCGTGGTGCGTCACCTGCAGTGCTAAAGCAGAAAAATGCCAGAAACCAGAATGAGTCTGTCACTCTAACACCTGTGCTCAGGGCTGAGAGGCAGAAGTGGGGCCCACAGGGGCACGTGGAGATATAAGGGGAAACCCTTGATGCGGAGCTTTCTCAGAGATAAAGTCAGAAATAAATCCAAACTTTATTTCACTTCTTAGGAGTAGGCCCCTGGGAATACTCTAAGTCTGTTCACCAGACTCCAGGGACAACATCCCCAATACTCTGCAGTACAGATCCACCTGGTTGCAGGGATTTTCCCCAAAATCTGGGCACCAGGTTTTCTTCAGACCTGGGCCATTCAGGCTCCTTCTCTGACAGCTATAGAAGGGCTTGAGGGGTAAACATTCTCCTCTTGAGACAGTGTCACTTTTTGGTATCTAAAACCCTGAGAATAACTTGAGAATTTCTCAGAGTTGTTTCGGTATTGTTGAACATACATTCCCTTAAATATCATATAGGCCCAAGAGAAATATCTCAACTTTGACCCAGAGCTCTGGAACTCCTCTTGGGACTTGACAGCTATATTACCAGAACAATAAATTTTGACATACAAGACTCTTGACTGCATAAATAGTCTAAAATTCAGATTCTTAATCATGTGACTCCTTGATGGTTTTTTTCTTCTAACACATTCTTGACAGCAGGGGTGCAGAGATTAGATGGATTAACCTGGAGCCTTCAATCTTGGTGAACTCCTATGAGGCAGCATCTTCCACGTCTTCCCTCTCGGGTTGCAGGAACAGCCTCCCGAGAAGCTAGGCCTTCTGATGACCTTTTCCAAATAAGGGCTACAGCCAACATTGCTGGGGGTTGGTGGTCAGGGCTGGGAAGGTCTGGGGTTGCTCTAGCAGTGCTGATTCTGGAGCTGCCAGTAGAGGTATTCCGAGGTCACCTGGCCATACATAAAAGTGCATCCAGCATCGTCCAGGGAAAACCATGAGGAGTTGGGTCAAACCCCAAGGCAGTGGAGAAGGGCTGGTAAGAACTTGGCCAAGCTGCTAAGACAGGGAAAGACCGAGCTAGAATGAGGGTGATGAGAGGCATTTGGATTTCACAAAAAAAAGGGATGGATTTAGCTCCTGAAGGAAGAAGCCTACCAGAAAAGTGAAGGAAGAAGCTGCCAAGTGCAGTATGAAGGACTCCTCAGGCGGGTGAGTCCAGCAGGGGTATGTATGTATGTCTCTGCCGCTCCGAGCAGCTAAGGGCTGAAAGCTGGGAGCCACAGGAAGCCCAAGAGTCTTAATTGGGAATAGCTGGCTTAACTGGTGTGACTACATTTGGAGTCCAATATTCCAATGACTTGATACATTCCATTCAACACAAAATTGTAGCTTCTATCTAGTGGGAGTAAATAACAACACCCATCGAACTTACCATCTATGGAGGAAACATTTGTTCATTCCATCCTTCAGGGAAATTACACTGTCTGTCAGGACACTTGTGGACTAGCTCTGGAGGGGCCGGGCCTCACTCTTTAGGAGAGTCCATTTGGCAGCTGTTCAGAGAGACAAGGGCAGAGAGCAGCTGCTGAGTCCATTCCAGATGCACCTAGGCCCAGAGCTCTGAGAATCCTGCAGGAGAAACAGAACAACAGGCCAGAATCTCCCAGGCGCAGCTTTTCTGAGCCAAAGCTTCAGAGGAAATGCTGGGCAGCCATGAAGCATGCTTTTCAATTCTCCCTTCTCAGCCAGTCCTCTGGGGCCCTCTTTGAAGTTGAACATAGTCGCCCTTCCCGCTAGCTGAGGCAATACTGTGTGAGAGGAAAATTCGATTTCAAAAGTCACGATTTCTGGGGCCAGGCAGGCCAGGGGTGAAGGCCCTCACTTTGCACGCAACTGACCTCAGTTTGATCCTGGACACCACGGTCAGGAGTAAGCCCCTGAGCACAGTCCTGGCTGCTCCTGTATTGCTTGGGGCTCGCCCCACATAGCCCCCTGCTCTGGTTGCCTACTCCGGCGGAACCTTCTCTCCTTTCCTGCTTCTCCCCTCCCTCACAGCCTGGCCTTCATTCGAGCTCAGAGGAGATTGAGTCGTTTCCACCGGATACTCTGAGCTCTCTATGCATAAAAGAAGCATTTTGTTCCTCATGAAACATAACAAAACAAGATGATACCCTGGAAGCTGGGGAGAGAAACTTCCATGTGAAGAGCTTTCCAGAGGCTCTCCAGGTAATCCCCCTCCAGCACTCCCAGCGGCTGTCACCAACACAGGCCTGCCTGCACCTGATCCAGGCCAGCCTGGTTCTGCTGCTCCCTCCCAGCCCCCAACAGAAACACCGACCTCCACTACAGCCGGGCCCTGCAGAGTAGGACAGACATTCCGCTCCTCTTCCTCTGGTCTGCAGAGAACTGGAACAGCTCTGCCCTGCGGAATGAGCCGAGCTAGACTGTCTAGGCCTTCACGGTTAGAACAGAAAGTACAGGGACAAGAGTCGGGGGCTGGTAAGGCGCCTGCCTTGCACACTGCCCAGCCTGGATCCATCCCGCATATCTGATCACTCCTCAGCAAGGAGCCGGGGACTGTCCCTGAGTCTTGTGGATGGCCCCAGACCAAAGCAGAGCAGACAGAGGCAAAGACAGAGCAATCAAGGCGTGGAAGGGAGGGATGAAGAGAGAGAACCCCTGAGCCAGATTCATTCATTTCTCCAATCCACAAGCCTAAAAATGGACTTAGCAAAATGGACAGCACAATATGGTGGCTGCCTTCCGGCTTCAGGAGCTAAACATTCTCTATTAGGAGGCACCTCGGAGGCCATCTGCTTGCCCATTACAGAAATCAGCTTTGCAGCGTGCCTGACAGGCACTGGGGCCTAGGAACCCATTTCTGCTAGGGAGAACTATTTTAAAACTGCCTTCTCTATGGCCAACCCAATCTGTCCATATGTTGGTCTATTTCTAAGCGTCAGAAGATAAACCCTTATTGTCTGAGCAAAGTCCTCGAATGTCTCCAGGGGTCCTTCTTGGCTCCTCTTGGCAGCGCCAGCAGCATAGATTGGCTGGTTCCTCACAGAGACTCATTTCCGGTTGGCTCCTATGGGCAGCGTCAGAGCATGGATTGGCACATTCCTCACAGAGAATCATTTCCGGTTGGCTCCTCTGGGCAGCTTGAGCAGCATGGATTGGCTCGTTCCTCACAGAGACTCATTTCCGGTTGGCTTCTCTCGGCAGTGTCAGCAGCATGGGATTGGCTTGTTCCTCAATGAGACTCATTTCCGGTTGCCTCCTCTGGGCAGCTTCAGCAGCATGGACTGGCTCATTCCTCACAGAAAGTCATTTCCGGTTGCCTCCTCTGGGCAGCTTCAGCAGCATGGACTGGCTCATTCCTCACAGAAACTCATTTCGGTTGCCTCCTCTGGGCAGCTTCAGCAGCATGGATTGGCTCGTTCCTCACCGAGAATCATTTCGGTTGGCCCCTCTGGGAAGCTTCAGCAGCATGGATTGGCTCATTCCTCACAGAGAATCATTTCTGGTTGGCTCCTCTGGGCAGCTTCAGCAGCATGGATTGGCTCGTTCCTCACAGAGACTCATTTCCGGTTGGCCCCCTCTCAGCAGCATCAGCAGTATGGGATTGGCCTCGTTCCTCACAGAGACTCATTTCCGTTGGCTCCTCTCAGCAGCATCAGCAGCATGGATTGGCTCGTTCCTCACAGAGACTCATTTCGGTTGGCTCCTCTCAGCAGCATCAGCAGCATGGATTGGCTCGTTCCTCACAGAGACTCATTTCCGGTTGGCTCCTCTCAGCAGCATCAGCAGCATGGATTGGCTCGTTCCTCACAGAGAATCATTTCCCATTGGCTCCTCTCAGCAGCATCAGACGCACGGATCGCCTCGTTCCTGAGACTCATTTCCGGTTGGGTCCCACTCAGGCAGCGACAGCAGCACGGAATTGGCCTCGATCCTCACCGAGACTCATTTCCGGCTTTCACATCCTGGCTACAACTCTGGGAGCTGCGTTCTGGTGTCTTCTGTCCCCTGATGGCTGCAGTGTGCAGGGCTTTGGAAGTCAGGGTGGTCACCATGGGCACAGATGTCCTTCTGCCCCCTCGGTGCTGTTCTGTTCCTCCCTTGTGGCCTTCCTGTCCCTCAAACCCTTGGGTCAGATGAGCAGTTCTGTGGAATCAAACTCTAAGTAAAGGAGGGGTGCATGGGGGGCTGGGGGCAGGCGGGTAGCTCAGCGGTAGGGCAGTTGCCTCGCAAGAGACCTGGCTTCAGTCCCTGATGCTACCTGGTTCCCTGAGCTCCACCGGAGTGGCCTCCAAGCAGCGTGTCAGTAGTCTACAAGCACTTCTGGTTACAGCTAAAAATAAAGGAAAGAATCATGGCCCGAATTAAGAGAAACATCAGTGGGAGCTGCTGTCAGTTTTACTCAAGTGCCCAAAGGCCAGATTGCACTGGGGGCGGGGGAAATAGGGGCACGTTGCTTTTTATGGATTGCTATTGGTCTTCTCAGCAGAATTCTAGCCATCTGGATTCAAAGCTGCTTTCTCAGTTGGTGTCTCCTGCTGGTACGAAAACAAAATAAACAGCATGCCCTCGGTGTGCGAGATGGAGTCGGAGAGATCCAGCCCCGCCAGGACGGGTGATCTCTGCAAGTCAGGGGGCAGACCTCACTGCCCACACCAGATTTAAACGGAGCCCGTCAGAGAGCAGCAGGGTCAGCTCTGCTTTTTCAACGCCTGGTGCCCTGATCTGCACCTCCCACAGGGGATGGTCTTAGGGTCCCCATTTAGTCACAGGTGATCCCACACCAGGGCCTATGTCATTGACCCCTTGAAATTCTTTATCTGCATTCATTCGTGTCTCCTTCACCCATAAACATCTGCCAGATACTAAAGTTTGCAGATTTTTTTTGTTCTTGTTAGCTTGGGTTTGGAGTCGCACAGGACACTGCTCAAGAAAATTCCTGATGGTTCTCAGCAGTGACCTTTGGAAGCACTTGGGAACCTATGTGGTACTGGGATATGTCTGAAGTGCTCTGGGGACTTTTGTGGTTCTGGGACTTGAACTTGGGCCTGCCACATGCAAGACAAGCACTTTAACTCATGCACCATCTCTCAGAGCCCTAAATACTCAGGAAGAACTAATGCTAGAAATCACTGTATCACTGTCTTCCCGTTCATCATCGATTTGCTCCAGCGGGCACCAGTAATGCTAGAAAACATTACCTAAAGTTGGAGACTGTCACTGACATTGTGCAAACACAATTACATGCTATGATAAGACTCTGAGCTCAGAATGCGGAGCAAGATACAACAAGAGACAAGAAACATAAGGAGTTCTGGGGCCGGAGTGAGAGTAGAGCAGGTAAGGCGCTTGCCTCGCACAAGGCCAACCCCAGTTCCATCCCAGCATCCATATGGTCCCATCACCCAGAGTGATTTCTGAGTGCAGAGCCTGGAGTAACCCTATGCATTGGCGTGATGTTGCCCAGAAGCCAAAAATGTAAAATAAGATGAAATGAAAGAAGTATGAGGAATCTCTGTGACCACCTTCCATTCGCTCATCCTTCTACTCTATCTAGCTCCATCTATCTGTCCTTCCTCGGAGGAAAGTGCTTGTCTTGACGTTTTCTCCATGTCTTCTCTCAAATATAGACATATTAGGGTTGAGGTGTTTGATACTGTGCTTTAGATGGGCAGGCGTGCCTTGTAAAACAATTTCTATTATTATATATCATCTGTTTACTTTCCACTTGCTTCTCTTTACTTTTTATTTTTTATTATACCACCATGAGATATACAGTTACAAAAGTGTTCATATTTGGATTTCACTCATACAGTGTTCCAGTACCCATCCTCCACCAGTGCCCATTTCCTACCACCAATGTCCTTTGATTCCCCCCTCAGCCTGCATCTATGGTAGGCAATTTTCACCCGCCCTCTCCCCCCTCCCTCTCCTCCCCTCCCTCTCCCCACACACACACACATTGTGGCTTGCAATACAAACATTTAGAGGTCATCATGTATATTTTTTGCTTGCTTTCAATGCTCCAGCTCTACGCTGGTATTATCATTTACCGTAATTATTAATACACTTTTCCTTTCTCTGTATTACCTAACCTCTGACTCCCACACGTACTTCCCTTTACTTTTTAAAATCATAACTGCACCTCTGTCTGAGCTAGCGCTTAGTTCATGAAAGGAGTATTTGTGCCTACAGACAGTGGGGAATGGTCCCTACGCCCAGGAGGGTTTGCACCCTAAACTTGGGCTTAGCCATGATCCTGTTGCTTCTGCACTTCTGTTCTCTAACTGTTCTAGTCATGAAGGGGGAGGGGAGAGGTGATATTTATTCATGTAATACTTTCTAATCTTATAAAATTATTTGGAAAGAAATGCTGGTGTGTGTGTGTGTAGTTATATGATAGAGGGACAATAACCTCTAAGCCCTCCTTTACTCTAGAACAAACATGCCCCCTACCAAGCTGTCCCTGCTCTCTCGTCTCCTCTGCCTCAGCTCAGACCTTTGTCTTTCTCACGTGGCTTTCCAATAACCGACATCACTCTCCGCCTCTGCCTGTGTCCTCGTTATGGTAATTTCCTGCCATCCTGGCCAAGGGACAGACGCCTGATAATGCTCAAGAGCCTCCTCCAGGCCCCGGAAGCCATGTGCGGCCTTTGCGCTCTTCCTTAGTGTCTTCGGTTTCTCTCTCCTGCTGTCAAACCAGCTCCCCAATCTTTCTACAGCATGTGACAGTCCTTGACCCCACTCCGACGGAAAACAGCCCTGACTGCCTTTCATGCCAGTAGGCTTAAAGGGCTCTTACCAAGCCTGCAGCTCACCCTTTAGGGATCCAAGGAGCTAAGCCAAAATTCAGCCACTCGTGGCCGCTGTTTCCTGGACCCTTTTCGTAGAAGGCCCACTCCTCTCTCTCTGGAATACCCTTGAGCCAGCCTGCCGCTGATCCTGGTGGCATCTGTGCCTGTCTCTAGCAAAATCAAATGGAGGGCGGGAGCGATAACATGTAGTGCATTTGCCTTGCATGTGGCCAAGCCAGGTTCAATCCCCGACATCCCATATGGTCCCTGAGCATACACCTGACAGGAGTAATTCCTGAGTGCAGAGCCAGGAGTAACCCCTGAGCATTTCTGGGTGTGACCCAAAAGAAAGCACTCTACTTGTACTACACTCCAGTCCTGGGACCATCCTTTCTTAAACACTTTCTTAAAGCCTAAATTGTCCCTAAACTATTTAGCTCAGAGATATATTTGCAAATGACCCTTCACTAATTGGAACTAGAATTTGCAAAAGCTCTGTAAAAATTTCTTACATCAAACCAGTGATAACCTTCACTCTCAATATATGCTCAAGAACATGCAAGGTCTGAAACTCCGGTGTTGTCCATGGTTCTGCCCCAGATAAAGACAGGACTGAGCAGAAAGGTGAGCTCACCAGTATCTTCATGAACAAGATGTTGTCCTTCACCCATATTCAGTATCTTTTGCTGCTGCTGCATTTAAACACAAATATTTTCTTATCTTTCCAAGAGATTTTTCTCTTAACTCCCTACACTTCCCCACTATAACTGACTCCTGTCTTCTGCAAAAGAGCCGAGTTACTGAACAGAGTAACTAAATCTAAATCTCAATTAGATTGCTCTGATCAGGAAAAGAGGAATCATGAAAGCCTTTACTCATATATCCAATCACCAGTTCCTCCTTGGCATTGTCAAAA